>OX422209.1:682373056-682833056 GCA_949130495.1 Sambucus nigra
AGTTAGGCAATTGGCTCGTACATTGCAAGACAAGTCTTCTGATGAACTATCCGAGAGTGACATGTCACCTCCACTAACCGAGAATGAAAGAAGTCATCACTCTAGGTCCTCTCGTGACTGATCTCATCATCCTAGGGCAACGTCATCAATTTGATATACTAATTATTATGATTGTAGGTCTTTGTCCTCTGAATGATCGAGCGCATTGAAACGCTTAAGTAAGGCATTTGCTTTTGATTTTCTAGGGGATCGATCAACGAGGGGTCATCACAGGGAGTCAGATCGACCCCGCGATCACAGAGAATGATTTGTGAGGTCTATAGCTAGTATAAGAGGCTCTGTGCATGCCGAACAGACTTCTCAGGAAGAGATCTCAACACATGTGCGTATTAAAGCCACCAAAGATGCTTCAGCTAAGTCTAAACCAGATGAGCATTCCTATAAAGGATCCATACAATGATTAGAAGATCGTTTGGGAGACGTGGCAAAGACTAAAAACCCTTTGTAAAGGAGTTTTGTAAAATAATCTCCTTTTACTCCAGCCATTGTGGACTATCCCACACCTCCTGAATTTAAGCCACTGGTTGTTACTCCCAAGTATGATGGGAAGACTGATCCAATCCTCCATATTAAGTAATATCAAGCCACTGCTGATATATACTCTGTCCACGACGAGATGCATTGCTGGACATTCTAGAGTTTCATCACAGTCCCAACCCAGATATGGTACAACAACCTTCCTTAGAGGTCAGATTTCTAGTTTTCGACAGTTGGCCGGGCTATTTATTGATAACTTTTGTTTCGGGGAAAAACTAATCAAGAGTGTCACTTATCTCTTGATCATTCATAAAAAACTTGGAGAAAGTACTCGGGAGTACATCACTCGCTTCAACAATGAGAAACTAGAGGTGTTTGATTACGAAGAGAAGAATGTCATTGTAGCACTGATGAGTGGGTTGCTCGCGAAGGATCTTCCTTATGATCTAGTAAATAATCCTCCCAAGACCATGACATAGTTGATGGACAAGGCTAGGAAGATTATGAACACCGAGGAGGCTACGACGGTTAAAGAAGCTAGAGGTGAAAACTAAAAGTCAGAAGAATTCAACCAAGAAAGATCAGAAAGACAAGAAGGTTGACAAAATTAAGAAGTATGACGAGTATACTCCCCTCACAAAAGGTGTCCATCACATATTAGAGTAGATCAAGGGTAGCAAGGATTTATATTGGCTTGGAATCCTGAAGTCACCTCCCAACGGGAGAGATAAATCAAAATATTATGATTTTCACAGAGATTACGGGCACACCACTGACAATTGCATCACCCCTAAAGAATGAAGTGGAAAATCATATTCGGCAGGGAAAGTTAACCAAATTTATTGATCGGACTGGTGGTCGAGACACCAGAAGAAGATCGAAGTCGCTTAGCCGAGGAAAATATGACGCAAAAAGGGCACGCAACAGTAGTTATGAGGATGATCCCGACCTGCCAAAGAAATCGAAGGAGCTTGAAGTTGAGGTAGGAATGATTTCTTTTGGTTATCATTTCATTGTAGGAGGAGACGCTAGTGGAGGATATGGGATAGCCGAGAGACATGCTTTTCTGAATGAAGCTAAATTTTTCCCTTCCATTAGACAGATTGACATGTTCGAATGCATAAATGGTTAGCCTAAAAAGGTCAATAAGGACAGGTTGGTGATTGGGTCTCCAAGAATGATCTCAACGACGTACTTTACACTCATGATGACCCACTGATAATCACTTTTCAGGTTCATTATGGCAAAGTAACTAGAATCCTGGTAGACAGTGGTAGTTCAACAGATGTCATGTTCTATAACTGTTTCCACGTCCTCGAGTTACGAGATAGTAAACTAGAACATTATTGATAATGCGTGTGAAATGTGTGTTCGTGTAAGGACACAATCATTGTTTTCGTTTCACCGCGATAATACAAACAGACCTAAATTACAACTACACTTGCGATACAAGTATATCGATAAGTCGAGTATCGAAAATCCACAGAGACGAGTTGCTGGAATTTATAGGATTTAATAATCCTAAATAAAAGGGAAAAGGTGATTACAAACTAAAAAGTAAAAGATGCATAAAAGGGAAATATTAATCTAGGTGAGGGAAAATAAAGCTACATTAACAAAATGAGTAAAAACTATAGGTTGCGTCGAATATCCTTCACCCGAGTTAATTAGTATAAAATGGTTCATGGGTTGACGAGTTATTACAAATGCGTCTCGTTTTGACAGTTAATTGAATCAAGGGTTGTCACTCCCCTAAATTCGCATAAAAGCCTAATATGATTTTGGCGTCAACAAATACCCCATAAATTACGCACGAAAGGTCGTAAGCACGGAACATACATGATATGCCCCGTCAAATCTCCTAGGCATAATAACTAGGACAACGCACCCGAAATAGACCCGTAAACACCATCACCAAAGCAAAGCAATACGTCAACCCGAGTGAGTTCCATTCAAACACAACCTAGACTAATTTAGCTAGAAATCATGATAAAAACGCGATAAAGGAAAGCGATAAATAAATGCAATAAAACTACACTAGAAAGCAAGGAAACAAAGCACGTAAACCTAAATTAGAAAGCATGTAAATTAACTAGAAAGAAAGAATAAATGAAATACAAGCTATATTAATGGAGAGGGAAGATGAAAGTACCAATTACAAACCCTAAAGGGTGTCAAACCAAGAGAGGAAGAAGAAGAACTCTCAAATCCCCCAAACCCTAACCTACAACTCTCTAAAATCTAATTATCTCCGTTTTTACATAAAAAAAATCCTTTATATAGTAAAAGGAATTAAATTAGAAAAGAAAAGAAGAAAGAAAATAAAAGACAAAATATCTGCAGAAAATGGGGGATCAATCCCTTGTGACCGATCGATCGATGATGAAAATTGAAGCCCACTGTTTCCCAATGAATTGCAAAAACTGAAGGATCAATCGATCGATCCTTTTTATCGATCGATCGATCAAGCAGGTCTGTAACTCCTTCCTCCTATTTTGATTGTTTGCATTTCTCCTCTACTAGAATCGCCGTAACTTCTTCCTTCAGATCGTGCACCATTCACGACCACGCAAAGCTTGCGAGAAGGGATAAAACTTTCGTGTAGATGTTGGGCCAGGTGCCCAAGCTGTGAAAAGACTAAAATGCCTTTGAACGTGCGATCGCGTATGAAAATCGAGCGGAATGCGTCCGAACTTCACACTTAGCATCCAAATAACTATAAAAGCTCGATTAACCCTTGCGAAATATGTTAACGTAGAAATACGAGGTTGTATCGTTAGCGAGCATAAATATAAGGAATAAGATATCCGAGGGGACTAAAATGCGTCGGTTCGGAGGATAAAATACGCAATATTTGCGTATTATCACCCCCCAAACTTACATATTGCTTGTCGCTAGCAATGAAATAATATGCAACAAGAACTACAAGCAAACCAAAAGAAGGATAAGTATAAAAGTATGGTATAAAAGCATAAGGCCACTTTCGTAGGCGATTCGATTGCATTTAGCGTATGCAATACCCTAGGTTACCCTAGTGGACGAGTGTCATCTCGTGAGGGTTTTCAGGGATGATACCCACAAACATCAAATGGTTTCATAAAAATAAGCCCAAACCAACATGCGACAAGCCCAACAATAGCGAACAAGATTTCATACGCATTATTAGCAAAGTGAATGAATTCAAACAAAAGTCCAAATCATTAACATTATAGAATGCACCTCATAGAATTGAAACCTTAAAATGTGGGAGGGGAACGAGCACATGCAAAGTGTGATTTGGCAAAAACTTAAATAAATCGGATACTAAATCTCATCAAGTGAATTCATTTGAAACAGGGAGCTAACACACGGAACATGTGGGCATAAAGAGTAAATGTAAATGGAAACTAGGTCGCACACATGTCACAAATGAAGAACGCTATTGTTGATACCAAATTTTATCAGGTGACGTGGACCAATCACTTGAAGACACATGTCAACCTACATGGAAAATATGAATACGTTCTACGAGCAACTCATACACTCCGAACAACTCAAGCGTATCGAGCAACTTAGGCGCCCCGAGCAACTCAGGGGCCCCGAGCAACTCAAGCGTGCGTGCCGAGCTACTTAGGCGGTCCGAGCAGCTTAAGTGGTCCGAGCTACTTAGCGTACAAAGAATCCAAATCGAGAGAATCAAATAAACGACTGCGCATTAAATGCTCATTATTATCGTACAGATGTATATGTATACTAGATAACAGCGCATTGTCCTTTCACATGTACAACCTCAAGGCTATAAATACATTGTAACCTCCTCATTAGAGGGGGACTCTGGATCTCTTGGTAAACTACTTATCAATAATTCCAGTCAAACAGTCAGCAATACAAAAACAGTGGACGTAGGCCATTCTTATAAGGCTGAACCACTTTAAAAATCTTCTGTCTTATTTATTTTATCTGTTATTAATAAATTAGAGATAATCTAATTTTTTACATCAACAGATTGGGGACGTCTGTGGGAAATGACTATAATTAGCGTTTTTCACCAAAACAATTCAACATCAATGGCTGATAATCCAGAACCCGATAATCGAAACGCTGGGATCCTTCCAAATCCATCCACTCCCCCAAATTTTCCAGATCTGGTTGGTATAAGGGCTAATTTGGCCAAGGCCAGACGACCATGTAAGAAACCATGCGATAACTTATACAAACTGTTCAAGGCGGAGTGCCGGGCCAATCAGGACAACGAAGTGTTCAGAGAAATACCCGTTTACCCTCTTCGCGAACTAGGAGAACGTTATTCCCAGAGGAATATCGATCCAGACGCACCGATTCATATCGAATTGAGAGATCTAATGATCCTTCTTATCAGCCTGGTCGGACTTCCTCAGTACGAGCTACAAACACTTAACAAAACGTCACTTTATCTCCAGAAAGGACCAGGGCTCTTGAAAGGTTGAGTAGAGTCTCTCCTTTTGATCGTTTGGGCCCTAGGAGGAATATAAGTCATCGTAGGATTGTGTCGAGGAACTCTCAACGACCATTCGATCTAAGGGAAGGCTCTTCCCAATCACGACCAACTGCTCGTAATGAAAGATCCCAAGAGGCAAACTCAACGCGATCAGTTGCTCGAACAAATAGGCCCGAGGTGGATACCGATGCATGGAAAGGCTCTATTCAAAGGTTGGAGGACAGATTAGGGGAAATGGTTAAGGCCAAGAATCCTCTACAAAGAACTTTTGTCCAAGGGACACTATTTGTACATGCAATTATGGATTTTCCCGCACCATCAAAATTCAAAGCTCCCGTGGTGACGCCTAAGTATGATGGAAAAGCTGACCCTGTCCTTCATATAGAACAATATCAAGCTGCTTCCGATATCTATGCAGTTCCAGACGAGATGAGATGCAAGGCATTCTCAGGAACTCTTATCGGATCAGCTTAGATATGGCACAACAACCTTCCACGGGGGAAGATTGCGACTTTCCTTCAACTGGCAGAGCTCTTTATAGGGAACTTCTGTTTTGGAGCAAAACCAGTCAAACGAGTAGCACACTTGTTGAGTGTTAAACAGAAGGCATGAGAAAGCACCAGGGATTATATTACTCGTTTCAACAACGAAAAACTTGAGGTAATTGATTACGAGGAGAAAATAAAAATTACTGGTCTGATGAGTGGAGTGCTGCCGGATAAATTGTATTACACTTTAGCCAAGGATCCGCCTAGGACCATGACGGAACTGATGGCAAAGGCAGCCAAAATCATGAATTCCGAGGAGTCCATGGCTGCGAAGAAGAATGCAGATACTAAGGAAACCAAGGTTGAGGCTGATAAGACTGAGAAGAAGGATCAGAAGAATAATGGTGGCAATAAACAGTCTAAAGCAAAGCAAGCACTGGAACAGTTGAAGAAATTTGGAAATTATACTCCTTTGAAGGTAGATATAAACCACATTCTGGAAGAGATCAAGAACATCGAGGAGCTAAACTGGCCAGAAAAAATGAAGGCAGATCCTGACAAGAGGAATAAGTCCAAATATTACGAGTTCCATAAAGACCATGGTCACACTACCAAGCATTGCATAGCTCTCCAGAATGAAATTGAGGCGCTCATTAGGCGGGGAAAATTGACCAAGTATGTTGATCGCCGAAATGGTGGAAAGGGCAACGACCGAGTAAGGCAGAGGTCTAGATCTCCTCGTCGATAAATAGAAGACAAGAAGAGAAGTCACGAAGAAGATCCAGAAGATGACCAAGATGACCCCGATCTCCCCAAAAGACCAAGGCAGCCAGAACGTAAGGTATTTTTAATCCATTTCGGATCATTTGAATGTAATGTTATTACAAGTGGAGATGCAGGAGGTAGGGACATGACTGCAGAGAGGAAAGCTTACCTCAATGAGGCTCAAGCTTGCTTATACATTCAGCAAATTAATCTGGCTGAAGATGATCACCCGAGGAAGGTGAATAAGAAAAATTGGTCATTGGTTTATCTAAGAACGACCTGGCAGGTGTTCTATATCCTCATGATGATCAAGATGAGAATAAAAGAAGTGGTGATTTCACGAGTACTGGTAGATAATAGTAGCTAGGCAGATATCATGTTCTATCCATGCTTTGACAGTTCTAATCTGAAGTTATCCCAGTTGGAGCCATATCACAGACCCTTTATTGGTTTTACTGGTGAGAAGGTTTTTCCTCTTGGGACGATCAAGATGGATATGCTTATTGGTACATGGCCTGCTTGTCGAATAGAAAGAATACGCTTTTTCGTAATGGATAAAAATATCCAATCATCTTATAATATCATCATGGGAAGGGTAGGTCTGAAGAAGTTCGAGGCGGTACCATCTACTATACATCAATGTTTAAAATTCCCAATCAATTTTGGAGTGAGAGTTGTGAAAGGCGACCAGAAAGTAGCTCGGGAATGCTATTATTCATTTGCCGAACATGAGGAACGTGAAGAATCCAGGAAGAAGACTACTACCTATCAGGTGGATGAAGTAGAAGATGCAGAGATTGAAACACTAGACCCTAGAGACGAGTCTCAGCTCGTGAAGGGACAGGTCATGGAGGCTACTGAAAATATCATTCTGGACGACGAGCATCCAGAAAGAACAACTCAAATTGGTGCATCACTGGATGTATCGATAAAATAGGAATTGATAGCATTTCTAAGGCGTAGAAAGTAAACTTTTGCATGGAGTCATGAAGACATGCCAGGGATAAATCCGAATTTCTTGTGTCACGAGCTCAACGTGAAAAAGTAAATCAAGCCAGTAAAACATCGTAGAAGAGTGTTCAGTCCTGAGAAGAACCAAGCTATACAGGAAGAAGTGAAGAAACTACAAAATGCCTATTTTATTGAGGATTTCAAATATCCTGATTGGCTAGAAAATGTGGTCATGGTAAAGAAGAAAAATAACAAGTGGAGGATGTGTTTAGACTTCACTGATCTCAATAAGGCATTCCCAAAGGATCATTTTCCTTTGCCCCGAATCGATCAACTGGTGGATGCTACCTCGGGGCATGAATTATTGAGTTCCATGGATGCTTATTCCGGTTACAACCAGATTAAGATGAAACCTGAGGACAAGGAGAGTACCTCTTTTATCACCCCAAGGGGAACTTATTGTTATAATGTTATGTCTTTTGGACTTAAAAATGCAGGTGCAACATATTAGCGGCTGATGAACAAGGTGTTTGCAGAGCAAATCAGTCATAACATGGAGGTTTATGTTGACAATATGCTGCCAAAGAGTAAGAAAGCTGCTAATCATCTAGTTGACCTAGGTCACACCTTTGATCAACTAGAGAAATATCAAATGAAGCTGAATCCCACCAAATGCATATTCGGAGTACGAGAAGGCATGTTTCTCGGGTATATTGTTAACCAACGAGATATCGAAGCGAACCCTGAAAAAATCAAGGCCCTATTGGAGCTGCGATCTCCAACCATAAAGAAGGAAGTGCAAAGTCTCACAGGACGAGTTGCGGCACTTAATAGATTTGTGTCACGAGCAACAGACAGATGTCTCCCATTCTTCAAAACACTCCGAAAAACTTTTGAGTGGAAGGATGAATGCGATGAGGTCTTTTAAGAGTTGAAGAATTATCTAGGGATACCTCCATTATTATCTAGACCAGTGATGGGAGAAAGACTATACTTGTACCTAGCAGTTTCAGAAAACGCAGTGAGCTCGGCGTTAATAAGAATGGAGGACGGAGTACAAAAACCAGTTTATTACACCAACAAAGCTTTCCGAGGAGTAGAAATCAGATACCCAAGGCTGTAGAAGTTGGCACTAGCACTGATTGAAGCAAGCATAAGGATGAGGCCATACTTCCAAGCCCATACTATAGCGGCGTACACCGACATGCCATTAAGACAAGCTCTGCATAAATCGGAGAAATCAGGAAGATTGATGTACTGGGCAGTAGAACTTGGTGAATATAATATAATTTATGAGCCTAGATCGTTGCTCAAAGGGCAGGCAGTAGCTGATTTTATTGCAGAATTTACTCAGGAGGATTCCCCCGACGAACAAGAGTTGAATACAGACCAACCTGTGGATGTTACAGGATCATCAAATTTAAACCCCGACTAACTTACGTCGGTGTACGAGCAGCGAGAAGTACTGGAGGAGGATAAAAGGAAGCATCAAATATTCCACAGAGTAAATCTGTCTGACCAAGAGTTTGATAATGAGGTACCTGTGTGGAATCTGTATGTAGATGGCTCTTCGTGATCTACAGGCAGTGTAGCAGGGATTATTTTAAACAGTCCAGATGAGGTTGATGTGGAATATGCTCTGTGCTTTCAATTTAAGGCTTCTAATAATGAGGCCGAATATAAAGCAATGATCATGGGTTTAAGCCCGGCCAAAACCATAAAGGCGGAGCAAGTCATTGTGTTCAGTGACTCTCAATTGATTGTAAATCAAATTCTGGGGGTGTATGCAGCAAAAGGAGAATTAATGGTCAGGTATCATGCAAAAGCGATAGAGGTTGTCTCGAGTTTTACTGCAATTCAGTTGATTAGAATACCAAGATTAGAGAATGCAAGAGCAGACGCCCTAGCTCGGTTAGCATCAGCCACACGGATCGTGCTACGAAGAACAATCCCAATAAAAATCTTGGCTGGTCGGAGCATCGACGAAGATCTGATGACAAACTTCATCACTCTTGACTTGGGACCATCTTGGATGGACCCCATCAGGGCCTATATTGAAGAAAGGGCTTTACCAACTGATAATCTCGCAGCTAAAAAACTGAAGTTTAAAGCTGCTCATTATGTACTGACCAGTGGTATTTTGTACAAACGAGGAGTTATAGCATGGCTACAAAGATGTGTCCATCCCTTTGAAGTGAAAGATTTGATCGAAGAGGTTCATGAAGGGTATTGTGGAGCCCATATAGCTGGTCGGACGCTCTTGCAAAGAATAACCACGCAGGGCCGACGATGAGAGCTGATTGCGCAGCTTATGCTAAGAAGTGCGACAAATGCCAATGCTTCTCGTTCGTTCGAAGAACTCCCCAGGCATTATTAACACCCATAACGTCCCCTTGTCCATTTGCCATGTGGGGGATAGACTTGGTCGGGCCACTCCCAACGACCAGGGGAAGATTCAAATTCCTTGTGGTTGCTGTGGATTATTTTACAAAATGGGTGGAAGGTGAGCTTCTCATTGATATGACATACGACAAAGTCTATCAATTCATTTGGAAAAACATTATTTGCAGATATGGTCTCCCACATGCGTTCATTACCGACCATGGAACCCAGTTTGACAACGAGGAGTTTGCTGCATATTGTCATCAATTCAATATACTGAAAACCCACTCTGCACCAGGACATCCCAAGAGCAATGGGCAAACTGAGGTGACAAACAGAACGCTACTGAATGGATTGAAGAAATGACTGGATGATGCAAAGGAAAATTGGATTAACGAGCTACACTCTGTGTCGTGCGCTTATCGCACCATACCACGAACAGTAACGGGAGAGTCCCCATACATGCTGGCATTTGGGAGTGAGACTGTCATACCTGCTGAATTGGGCCTACCTACGCACAAGGTGCTTAATTTCAATTCTCCTGTCAGTGACTTGATGAGAAGATTAGACCTAGATATGCTCGAAGAATCAGCAATCGCAGCATATCAACAACGAACAACTTTGTTCTATAACAAAAGAGTGAAGAAGTGTGATTTGAAGGAAGGGGATTATGTGCTAAAGAAAGTGATCCAAAAGCACAACAAACTGGAAGCCAACTGGCATGGACCCTACAGAGTAAAAGAAGTTGTTCGTCCAGGGACATACAGGATTGAAACATTGGAAGGAGAAGAATTCAAGAATGCATGGAATGCAGAGCATCTGCACAAGTATTATCAGTAATTGTAATTCATATATAATGCAGTTTCTTCAATATGAATAAAGTGACTCTTCACCCAGTTTTCTTTCTTTGTTGAAATTTTTTCGGAATATTAGTGCTACACACTACACATCAAATTCAGAGCAATTACCACCAACTCCGGTTAGTCGGGAATCAATTAACACCAACTCCGGTTGGTCGGGAATCAACTACCACCAACTTCGGTTGGTCGAGAATCAATTACCACCAACTCCGATTGGTCGGGAATCAATTACCACCAACTCCGGTTGGTCGAGAATCAATTACCACCAACTCCGGTTGGTCGGGAACTAATTACCACCAACTTCGGTTGGTCGACAAAATAATTACCACCAACTCCGGTTGGTCGGGAATCAATTACCACCAACTCTGGTTGGTCGGCAAATTAATTACCACCAACTCCGGTTGGTCGGGAATAAATTTCCACCAACTCCGATTGGTCGGTAAACTAATAACAATCAACTCCGATTGGTTAAACTAAGCGGAAAACATGGGACGCAAATCATTTCATTGTTTAGGCCCAAAGAGTGACAAGTCACTATGATCAAATAATAAATAGGACAAGCTCTATTATCCAAAAACAAAACAAAATGTACACAAACAAACAAACAAGGACATTCTGCAAATTAATTAGAAGAAAATAAAATGGCAAAAGACTAAAAATTTCTTCATTCAAATCAAGTAGAATTACATATGCTGTGAAAAATATACTTCATTACATAAAAAATCCTATTCTATTGTTTTTTTCCCTTCTGCCTTTGAAACAGGTTCTACTCCAGTAGGAGGATCATCTAAGGCATAAGGAGAATTTATAAAATTTATATCTCTCAGCATTCTAACAGTCATTACAGAGGGCCGATCAAGCAAATGCTCTGGGCGAGATATATCAAAGTTTTCATGAAGATTGTAATCGCCGAGATACTTGGAGATTAAGCATTGAGGAATTGCCCAAGCAGGAATCCAACAGATGTGAAGCTTAAAAGGAGGCACATGCAAATCAAGCACACCAGGATCATAATAATCCCATAAGTAGTGGCCCTGCTTCAATTTTAGCACACACAGTGCATTCAACCACACTTGCTTGTACCCCTCGTTATTTGACTGCTGGATTCGATCATCAAGATGGTAAAGGGCTTCATTATACCCAGCCATCTAAAATTCTCTGGGTTGTTTATGGAATTGATAAGTTAACCTCTCCAGTTGCTCGTGAATATTCTTCACCAGGATTTCCTTATTTTCCAAGGCAGAACTCTGAGTAGTGAGTTATTCGCTGAAGTTCAAAATTTTCTTAGACATTTCTGATATGGCTTGGTTCTTCGCCATCAACTGAAAGGCCTGATTCTCTAAAGCCGACTGCATTCTAGCTTCTTCAATGGTGACCCGACCAGCCCTAGCTCGTCCATAAGAAGAAGACCTTGCTCGTCCATGAGTAGATGAGGAGGGTCCAGCCCTTTTCAAAGTTTCCAACTCATCTCGTAAGTTGGCATTTTCTACCTCCAAGAAAGAGAAACCTTCATCATTAACAGGAACCAAGGCTCTCGAGGAGGATGTAACAGATTTGAGTTATTTTATCTCCTATTGCAAAGCAATGTTCTCCTGCTTTAATAACTTAGCGATATGCTTGTGCTCTTCAACCTCAAGCTTCAGAATACTCTCTTTCTTCTCATAAGCAGAAATAAATTTATCATACTCTTTTCAGCACTCAATTGCTGATATTTCTTCACGTATCCTTGATCCAAAAGTGTGGAGAACTCCGTGTACTGCTGCTGAAGTTCCTCGATTATTCCTTGGAGATCTTCAATCATCTCATAGTAGGCCACGTTGTTGGCAACTGCACGATCGAGCAAGCATTTCAGGTATTGGTAAGCTTCGACTGATCGTTCAGAAGTATCTGGACCAAGGATATCAATGATTTGAGCCTCATTAAGATCTTCATGACCAACTTTAAAATAGTTATTACATCTCTTCATTAATTCTATGTCATGAGCTGATAAGAGCTCCATCCTGGTCATAAACTAGCAAAGATAAGAAATAAAAAGAATTAATAATGATGCAGACAATAAGTAAAAGAGAGAGTCAAGATGAACAACCAAAGTTCGAATTTTTATTTCATCATAAGAGAAAATACAAAGTCTGAGGTTACATTCAGTAGAATAAAAAAATAAAAGCTTGTATAACTTTACACCTTATCCTTGTTCCCTACGACTTCCTCAGAAGATCTGGAAGAAGAGACCGGTTGCTCGGAGGGCAAGGTTAGCTGCTCGGTAGAAGTACTGGTTGGTTGGAGTTGCTCGGAGCAAGGTTGAACAACAGGAACAGAAGGGACCTGATCTCCAATCATCATAAAAGACTCATCTGAAGCAGCTTCATCCTCTTCTTCTCCAGGAGAGGGAGGAGGGCCATGAGTGTGCTGCTGAAATAATTCAGAATTCTCAGCAACTTTTAGCTCCTGCAAGGCTGCAACCCATCCATCCCTAAAATATTTGAGGCTAGTATACTCCATTTTAGAGGACATGGCAGCCAGGACCTTATTCCAGCATTCGTCCCAAGCAGCACTGAATGATTTTTTAACTGCCTTCTTCCTTTTTGCCTTCTCCGAGGAGGTCCTTTCCCTAAGGAGCTCCTCGACAGCCTTTAACTTCTCTTCTATCTCCATTTTCTGTCGCTCAACATCTTGAAGTTTAACAACTTCCTCTTCAGCAGACTTGAGCTTAACTTCCAGCTCCTTGTTGCTTTGTTCAAAATCTTTGTTGCTCTTCTCAGACTCCGTCAATTTCTTCTACAAATCCTTGGAGGCATTCACAACTTGATTTCTTTCTAGCTCAATGGACTTGAATTGCTTCTCCCAAGCAACTTTATCTTCCTCGTATTTTTGACGAGAATATTTCAGGGATTGGGTCATCCCAACAAAAGCTTCCTCTACTCCTCCCAAGGATCTTGAAGCCTTGATAGCTTCATCCTTCTTCAGAATGCTGTTAAAACACGTCACCAGCTGAAAAAAGAAATAAACTTGAGTCAATACATGAACATAATATTAGAAAGTGAAAGACTCAGGTTAACAATACTTACGGAGGCAATGTATTGAGCGGTCAGGGTAATGATTCTCTCATAATAAAGAGTGTCTTCAATGCCTTGGACTTCTGGGATAGTCCAGGATTTCACCAAGCCCATAACAAAGCTCGGAGGAACAAAATATGGAATACTACCTTCAACGTTTGAAGGTTAAGATAAAAGTTCAACAGGTCTCTCAGAAGAGCTTTTCTTCAACCTCCTTAGAGGGGCAGGAGCATTTTCAACTAAAGACGTTGTCTTTATTGGTGATATGATAATAACCTCACTCGGAGGAGAGATAGTGACAGTCTTTCTTGGAGCCACAGGGGGCTTCTCGCCAGTTTTCTTGGCAGTAGCAGGAGGGGGTACATTAATGGTTTGTGTCCCTTCTTCTGGGACATCTTGCTTACTTTTCTTTTCCTCTACAGCAGTAGAGGCATACTTTTCAAAAAAGGCAGGAGATTTTCTTTTCTTCATTAGATCACTGATGGGAATACTTGACTCAGAGGAAGAACCTTCCACACTAGTCTCAGAGGCTGGTACTTGGTCAAGGTTAACCACCACTGGACGAGGACAAGCAGTGAAAGATGAAGTATAGCTCTTGTACTGCAATAAGTAAGAAGCAGATCTAATATGTTCCTCAGCAACAGATTGGTGTAAATCCCAGATAAGTTTTAAGTGCTTTAAATTAACGTCAGCTTCTTTTGGAGGTTTTCTTTTACTGTCAACTATAACAAATAAAAATAAATGTTAATGATGCATTTTATCAAACACAAAGAAAACAAGATTTCAAAAAATAAAAACAACCTATCCCATTGCCATAGGGTGGACACCTGGGATCCTGATATACATCATCACCATTTAATGGAGGGTGCTGCCAATTTTTCATAACAACCCCCATGCTCAAAATAATTCCTATTGGCATCGGAAAGATTGACAACTAACGCTCTATTAAAAAACTTAGTTTTTAAATAAAAACTGGTATCACTGACAACCCATCTATAGCTGTACATAATCTCTGGAATCCCTAAACGGGTTCCATGAAGTTGATTCAATCTATGTACGCCATTAACTATCCTCCAGGTATTTGGAGCTATTCTTGCAGGTACAATGTCAAAATATTGGCAGAAATCCAAACACAGGGGATTTGGAGGAAAAGAAAAGCCACATTCGGCCACAAAAAGACTTGGGAACCAATGTCCCTTAGCCAAAGAAAAATAATCAGAATGTTCAGAATTTTTTTCCAAAATAACCCACGAAGGGATTGAAAATTCAGACCGAAGTTTGTCCGGCGACTCAACAAGATAAACCATGATGAACAAAGTAAATAAAAGAAAGAGAAGAAAATCTTACAGAGAAAGAGAGATCAGGTGACAATGAACGATGGAAAGAACGAAGGCACAAGACAGAGAAAAAATAAAGAGTTCAAAGATACGAATTTGAAAAGTGAAAGACGATAGGATTTTTGTCGCGTTTAAATACGTTACCTCGGGAATACGGAAAGACAATGATTACAAAGAAAGATGTTTGCATTTCCGGCGGCTAAAAGAAGAAAAGGGCACAAATATCGAAGTGGTCATGAAAATTCAAAATATTTATGAGGCCTGATACTATAGACTCAAAAAGGAGTTATATACAACGAACGTTTTCCTAAAAACCATACAAACCAATGATCTATGCAGTTTTCAAGCAGAATGTTCCATACTTTTCTTCAACATCAAACTATGAAACATTGGGGGCTTATGTTGATACCGAATGTTATCTGCTGACGTGGACCAATCACTTGAAGACATGTGTCAACCTACATGGAAAATATGAATACGTTCTACGAGCAACTCATACAATCCGAACAGCTCAAGAGTACCGAGCAACTTTGGCTCCCCGAGCAACTCAGGGGCTCAAGCATGCCGAGCTACTTAGGCGGTTCGAGCAGCTTAAGCGGTCTGAGCTACTTAGCGTACAGAGCATCTAAATCGAGAGAATCTAAGAGACGACTGCGCATTAAATGCTCATTATTATCGTAAAGATGTATATGTCTACTAGATAACAACGCATTATCCTGTCACATGTACAACCTCAAGGCTATAAATACATTGTAACCTCCTCATTAGAGGGGGACTCTGGATCTCTTGGTAAACTACTTATCGAGAATTCCTGTCAAACAGTCAGCAATATAAAAACAGTGGACATAGGCCATTCTTATAAGGCTGAACCACTTAAAAAATCTCTTGTCTTATTTATTTTATCTGTTAGTAATAAATTAGAGATAATCTAATTTTTTACATCAACAACTATATAGGAAATAAAAACTTGTAATCTTAATGAAAGGATATCCGCACATTAAAGGAGGCGAATTTTTTTTCATAGATTATCAAAACTATTATGACTTTTGAATTACATCAACCTAAGATCACATAGGACTTTAATAGGATTGTAATGTAGGTTAGGCTATGGTACGGAATGAAAGGAATGTATATATGGATTCAAAGTGTTCGGGATGTAAACTCGGGATAACGGGAAAATGCGGGCAATATCAAAATTGGAAAACAAGTTCCAAAACGGCATTACATATATCATCGGGGAGAGTAATCAAAGCTTATTGAACACTATATAACTTTACAACTTTCTCTTTCTTTTCTTTTCTTCTTTTTTTCATGTTTTATTTTGCTTTTTGCTTTCTCTTTTTCTTTATTTTTTTCATTTCTCTTTTCTTTACTTATCACACTCTCATATGCCTAAATTGCAACCGACATCACAATAACAACATTCAATCCTAAATATCATTCCAAACAAAGGTATGTAAGGTGTATGTATGGGCTAAAACTCCAATTCGGAGTTGGTTATGGGAATTGGGTTATGAAACGAAAGGCTATATTTAGACTTAAGGGGGTTGACGAGGGTAAATATTTAAGGTGAGGTCAAGGTCAATATGGGTGATATAACAAAGATGGCCTATGATCATTTCACAAAGTTTACGCAATTCTCGAGTCAAAATAATATATCAAAATCATGCTCAAGTAACACATTTCAAGTATGAACTCAATTAATGAACAATCAAATGAAAGAATAGAGAGATTACCGACGAATTCAACATTTTCAATGAGAAAAGAGTAGTGTATACACTCACAAACGAAGAAAGGTACAAAGCTTACTCGGTGTAAGTATATGCAATGCAACAAAAGATTACCGAGTTATAAAAATCTTAAACCAAATCAATAGAACGATAAAAGTGCATGTGCTCATGGGATTAAAGTTTAATTCATGAAGTTATTCATAATATCAATAATTGAGAACTAAAGTCTAATAACTTCTAAAATCGAGAACATGCATCATTGGGTTGTCTATTGGATCAGGCAATTATTGAAATTTATCATCGAAAACAAAGGCAAAATGCCAAATAAAAGAGAAAAAAGAAAGAAAATCTTTTTGAAAATTTTCAAATTTTTCAAAGAAAAGCATGCTAAGTAACTAACATGTGAGCAAGAACATGGACTAAATAAATAGATGGATCGAATATCCCACACCTCCTAACTTAAAACCTGACATTGTCCTCAAATGTGAATTAAGAACCAAGATAAAGAAGGAAAATAACGATATTACCCAAAACTAGAGCGATCCCCATAAGAACAAGTCCAAAGAATCTACAAAACAAGTTAGCACCAAGCATAGCAAAAACAAATAACAAAAAGTTAACTAATTACACTAGACTAAAATAAAAAGAAAGAAAGAATAAAAAGCTAACTATATACAACCTACTATTTAGTCTTCGCACTAACTATACACTAGAAGTCTAAATAGCTGAGGGTCCACCGTGAAAACGATTTGACTTTGGAGGATAATCGGTGTACCTTCACATACAAGCATGCCTTCCGAAAAATATGAATTTCGTTTGAATAGCGGAAGGGATGTGTAAGGCGGAAGAGAGGAACCATCGCTAATTAAAAGTTTTGGAGGGACGATGGGGGATTTGGATTGATCGGGTGACAAAAACATGTGGGGACCGAGAATAGCCGAATATCCTCCTAAGGATTTTGAAATTGGAATGGGAGGTGGCGCACACAAAGGCAAAGATGCGATCGTGGAGGGAGACTCGAGAAAATACTCCTCGTCGGCAAAAAGGTTTAACACATTAAAGTTTGAAACCGATTCATCGGGTACTTGTGACGGTGTGATAATAGAGAATGAAAATGGGGATGAAAGAAATTCAAACTCATGAGATGAATCATCATCGCGTGAAGATTGAGTTTCGAATGAAATAATATCATTTTCAATGAAATGTTCTTCTTTGGGGGCCAAAGAAGAAATCATTTCATTGTAAATAGATATTACGTCATTTTAATCCTCACTTTCAATATCTATTATGCGATGGGCAAAGTAAAAAATGGTTTGTTCCAAAGTAGGCACAAAATCCTCATTTGGTTCAAAACATTCCTCGACTTCAAAAGTCTCGAAAGCAAAATCATCGTCGGATTCAAATATCCAATTCATGCTCCCAACAATGATTTTCTTCCCGATAACGATTTTCAATTTTCTCATTCTCAAGCATACGCAAGCCCTCGCCAAAAGTCATAGGCCGAGGTGCGGATACTTGAAAATGGGAAATTTGAAAATTATCATCGGACTTAAACTTAAACTCATTATTATAGGAATTTCAAAAACTATTGCAATTCGTTTCAAAATTCCCATTATAAGGAGGTAAAGGCCCAAAATTATTATTATCCTCCTCCTCAAAATACACGCACTCCATAGCTTGACTTTTGTAATACTCGCCCAAAGTCATTTTAGATATTGCAATTTTTTGGGATTCTAAGTATTGACCAAAAGTCAAAGGTTTGAGAGAATTTTGAGAATTATCATAATGATTACCGAAAGAATTGGAATAAGACACGCTCATCCCAAAAATGGCTCGAAGTGGCAAATTCCACAAAGTAGATCCACGCGCGAAATTCAAGCATTTCTAAGTGCTCAAATGTGGACGTCCTGCAAAAAGGTTAGCCAAAAAATACAAATAGAAAGAAAATATTACGAAATACTAAATCAAATAAAGTCTAAAACAAACAAGTCCCCGGCAACGACAACATTTTGATCATGCGCGTGAAATGTGTGTTCGTGTAAGGACACAATCGTTGTTTTCGTTTCACCGTGATAATACAAATAAACCTAAATTACAACTACACTTGCGATATAAGTATAGAGGTAAGTCGGGTATCGAAAATCCACAGAGACGAGTTGCTAGAATTTATAAGATTTAATACTCCTAAATAAAAGGGAAAAAGGTGATTACAAACTAAAAAGTAAAAGATGCATAAAAGGGAAATATTAATCTAGTCGAGGGAAAATAAAGCTAGATTAACAACACGAGTAAAAATTATAGGTTGCATCGAATATCCCTCACCCGAGTTAATTAGTATAAAATAATTACATGGGTCGACGAGTTATTACAAATGCGTTCAACAGTTAATTGAATCAAGGGTTATTACGCCCCTAAATTCAAATAAAAGCCTAATATGATTTTGGCGTCAATAAATACCCCAAAAATTACGCGCGAAAGGTCGTAAGCACGGAACATACATGATATGCCCCGTCAAATCTCCTAGGCGTAATAACTAGGACAACGCACCCGAAATAGACCCATAAACACCATCACCAAAGAAAAGCAACACGTCAACCCGAGTGAGTTCCATTCAAACACAACCTAGACTAATTTAGCTAGAAAACATGATAAAAATGCCACAAAGGAAAGCGGTAAATAAACGAAATAAAACTACACTAGAAAGCAAGGAAACAAAGCATGTAAACCTAAATTAGAAAGCATGTAAATTAACTAGAAAACAAGAATAAATGAAATACAAGATATATTAATGGAGAGGGAAGATGAAAGTACCAATTACAAACCCTAAAGGGTGTCAAACCAAGAGAGGAAGAAGAAGAACTCTCAAATCCCCCAAACCCTAACCTACAAAAAAATCCTTTATATAGCAAAAGGAATTAAATTAGAAAAGAAAAGAAGAAAGAAAATAAAAGCCAAAATATCTGCAGAAAACAGGGGATCGATCGATCGATCCCTTGTGATCGATCGATCGATGGTGAAAATTAAAGCCCACTGTCTCCTAACGAATTGCAAAAACTGAAGGATCGATCAATCGATCCTTTTGATCGATCGATCGATCGATCGATTAAGCAGGCCTGCAACTCCTTCCTCCTATTTTGATTATTTGCATTTCTCCTCCGCTAGAATCGTCGTAACTTATTCGTTCAAAATCATAATCGCGCATCGTTCGCGGCCACGCGATGCTTGCGAGGAGGGCTAAAACTTCCGTGTAGATGTTAGGCCAGGTGCCCAAGTTGTGAAAAGACTAAAATGCCCTTGAACGTGCGATCGCGTACAGAAATCGAGCGGAATGCGTCCGAACTTCACACTTAGCATCCAAATACCTAGAAAAACTCAATTAACCCTTACAAAACATGTTAACGTAGAAATGCGAGGTTGTGTGGTTAACGAGCATAAATATAGGGAATAAGATACCCGAGGGGGCTAAAATGCGTCGGTTCGGAGGATAAAATACGCAATATTTTCGTATTATCACTTATCACATGCCTGTCATAGGATTCTCCAGAGAAAGAGTTTATCCCTTGGGCACAATCAAGCTAGATGTCCTCATCAACACTTGGCCAATAAGTAGAAATGAGAGTATTCGCTTTTTTATGTTGGATAAAAATGTTCCTTCAACCTATAACATGACTCTCGACGGAGTTAGAATGAAGTAGTTTGATGCAGTGTCATCTACGGTACATCAATGTATGAAATTTCCTACTAATTACTGAGTCGACGTAGTAAGTGGCAACCAGATGGAAGCTAGGGAGTGATATTACACCTCGATTGACCAACAAGAAGTCCAAAAGAGCACTACCACCTATCATATTGACACCTTGGATCCTCGAGAAGAAAAAGATATGGTCAAAGGACAGGTTATGGAGGCCATAGGGACCATTGTGCATGATGATTAAAAGCTAGAAAGAACCACTAAATTGGCTTATATTTAACACATTCTCTCAAACAGGAGTTGACTGCATTCCTGAGAGAACGAAAGAACGTATTTGCTTGGAGCCATGAGGATATGCTAAGATTTTATCCTAATCCATCTGCCATGATCTCAACATCTACAGATATTATAAGTCAATCAAGCAGAAACATATAGTATTCAGTCCCGAGAAGAACATGGCCATCCAAGAAGAAGAGGAAAAATTGCAAAGAGATCAATTTATAAGAAAACGTCAAATATCCTAGTTGCTTAGCTAATGTAGTGATTGTAAAAAGGAAGAATGACAAGTGGCGCATGTGCGTAGACTTCACCGACCTCAACAAGGAATGCCCAAAGGATCATTTTCCTTTACCAAGGATTGATCATTTGGTAGATGCAACTGCAGGTCATGAGTTACTTAGTTTCATATATGCTTATTCTAGTTACAATAAGATTAAAATGAATCCAAAAGATAAAGAGAGTACTTCCTTTATCACTATCCAAGGAACATATTACTATAACGTTATACCCTTTGGACTTAAAAATGCTGGAGCAACGTACCAAACGCTGGTGAACAAGGTATTTGAAGAATAGATGGCAAAAATATGGAGGTTTATGTAGACGACATGCTCACCAAGAGCAAGGCTGTTGTCGACAACATAAAAGACTTGGCTCAGATATTTGATCAGTTAGAGAAGCGCTAGATGAAGCTCAACCTGACCAAATATATATTGGGGGTACAAGAAGGGATGTTATTAGGGTATATTGTGAACCAGAGGGGAATTAAAGTCAATCCTGATAAGATAAAATCTTTAATGGAGATAAAGTCCCCGATATGAAAGAAGAACGTGTAAAAACTGAATGGAAGAGTGGCAGCTCTGAACCGTTTTGTGTCTCGAGCAATAGACAAATGTTTTCCATTCTTCAAGGTGATAAAAAAGACCTTTGAATGGAATGAGAAATGTGAGAAAATGTTTCTGGACCTTAAGAAGTATTTGGGATCTCCACCACTCCTCTCCCGAGCAGTTTTGGGGGAAAAGTTGCATCTGTAGTTGGTTGTTTCAGAGTCAGCTGTGAGCTCGAATTTGATTCGACTAGAAGGAGGATTTCAGAAGCATGTTTACTACACAATCAAGGCATTTCGAGGATCAAAAACTAGGTATGCGCGCTTGGAAAAACTAATACTTGTACTTATTTAAGCTTCAAGGAAGATGAGACCATATTTCCAGGCACACACTATTGTAGTATACACTGATTTACCCTTGCAACTAGCTTTGCACAAACCTAAAAAGTCAGGAAGGTTGATGCCCTGGGCAGTTGAATTGGGGGAATATAAGATTGTGTATGAGCTAAGGACCGTATTAAAAGGGAAGGCAGTAGAAGACTTTATTTCATAATTTATAAACACCAATGTGACCAATAATCCCAGTTTGCCTACCGAGCATACTTCTTTGGAGGAAAGTTTCGCTCAAAAGTAAACGAAGATTGTGGTCAACTAACCAAGTTCATCGGCTGCCCAAGAAAGAGCTTAATGACTGACTGAACAAAGCAAGAAGATATTCAAGCATGGAGTACTATCGGAGGAAGACTTAAACAACGACATTCTAATTTGGGAAATTTTTGTGGGTGGATCTTCATGTGCCACTGGCAGTGGAGCATGACTTATCATCAACACTCCAAATGAATTAGATGCAGAATATGCTTTACGATTTTAGTTTCAAGCTTCCAATAATAAGGCTAAGTACGAGGCATCGATTACAGGTTTGGAATTTGCTTTATCACTAGGTATCGAGCAAGTGATAGCACAATGTGATTCTCATCTCATTATCAATTAGATACTTCAGATATATGGAGTTAAAGGAGAAATTATTATAAGATATTTGAACAAAGTTGTAGAGGTTATCTCTCTATCCCTTGTAGTTAAGATGGTCTGGATCCCAAGGGTGGAAGATTCTTGAGCAAATACCGTTGCTCAGCTAGCCTCAATAACTCAGATAAAACTCAGACGAACCATAACAGTAGAGATCCTCACATATAAAAGCGTTAATATGGAAGTTGTCAGCATTATAACTGTAGAATTAGGCCCCTTCTGGATGGATTCGATCAAGTACTACATCGATAAAGGGTTCTTACCAACATATCAGAAAGAAGCCAGGAAGTTGAGATACAAAGAAGTTAATTAAGTTTTAGAAAAAAACATTCTCTACAAAATAGGATACACTGTCTCCTTACTTCATTGTTCGCATCCATCTGAAGTGTAAGACTTGATCAGGTAGGTGCATGAGGTTTAGTCGATCGATCATTAGTACAAAGAATAACCATACAGGGCTACTATTAACTAATAATGAAGGGAGATTATGTTTCTTTCGCTAAGAAGTGTGATAAGTGCCAAAAGTTCATTAATATCCATTGAAGATCAGGGGCTACCCTAACTCCAATCACTTCCCCTTAGTCGTTTGCTATATGGAGAATAGACTTGGTTAGTCCATTACTGAGCACTAAATGAAGGTCCAAGTAATTGGTCGTAAAAGTGGATTACTTCACTAAATGGGTGAAGGTTGAGCCTTTGGTTGATATGCCTTATCAGAGGGTTTTTTAGTTCATATAGAACAAATAATATCTCCCTATGGGATGTCATATGCTTTCATCATCGACCATGGTACTCATCATGATAATAATGAGTTTAAGGAATATTATTTCTGGTCCAGGATTCAAAAGCTTCATTTAGCACCTAGACATCCACAATGTAATGGTCAGATTGAGATTACCAACAAGACCTTTCTTGACCGATTGAAGAAAAGGTTAGATGATGCTAAAGGGAACTAGATTAATGAGCTGCACAGTGTCCTTTCGGCTTATAGGACTACACCAAGAACAAAAATAAGGAAGACTCTATACATGCTCGCTTTTAGCACTGAGGCAATGGTACTAGCTGAAATAGGTTTGCTGACTCACACGGTACTAAATTATGACTCCTCTAAAAGTGATCTCATGAGGCGACTAAATCTAGACATGGTTGAGGAAGTGAAGGATGATGTTGTAATTCGGATGACTAATTATCAATAAATGACTGTTAAGTTCTACAACCAGAAGGTCAAGCCGACCAACTTAAAATAGGGAGATCTTGCACTTAAAAAGGTAACCCATAAGGGTAACAAGTTAGACCCAAATTGGCATGATTCGTACAGTATCTCGACAGTTATTTGACTAGGAACATATCGCATGGAAACATTGGAAGGAGAAGAATTTAAAAATCCCTGGAATGTCGATCACCATCGCAAATATTATCACTAATTTTGATTTGATGTAATTATTCATTCAATTTAATGAAGTTGCACCAATTGTGATTCCTTTTTATGTTTTTTTTCAAAGTATGGTGATATGCATCCACCAATAACAAACTTTTCCAAGTTCAAAAAAGTTTTGTTCAAACTTTTCCAACCTCAACAAGTTTAGATTGGAAGTATTCCAACTTCAAAAAAGTTATGTTCAAACTTTTCCAACTTCAATAAGTTTAGATTGGAAGTATTCCAACTTCAAACTTTTTCAACTTCAAAAAAGTTTAAACTTTTCCAACTTCAAAAAAGTTTAAATTGGAAGTCTATCAAATTCTCCAACTTTAAAGAAGTTTGGAAATATTTTTCAACTTCATGCATGATTTCGTCTTTGACAAGTCAAGAACAAGAAGTCAGTAAAACTTCCTGTATAAACACAAGAAGTTTTACCCGACTAGGTTTAACACAAGAGTAAATATACATTCCTAACACACCTGGTCGCCAATGATAACTAATGTAAACATTTAGTTTAACAAAACTACTAGTAGTTTTATCTAAGTGCATTAGTAGGATCCGAGTCATTACAAAATGGGTTCAACATTGGACAAAACTCTTATTATTTGACCAGATTACTTAGTTGACAAGTTGATTAACTAATTATATGACATATTACCTAGTCGGCAAGCTGATTAAAATCTAATCACAAGATTAAATGAAAGATGAAAATGTATAAAAAACATACATATTGAAAAATAACTCCATTTTATTTCAAGCACCTGGTGTTACAATATAAAGATCTAAAAGAGCAGGAAAAATAAGTCTATTCTAAAGGATGTTTTCCTTTAGCTTTACTCAATCTAGCAGGACGCCCATCAAGGGTGTTTAATAAAGTTGTAAATCTAAAATCTCTTAATCTAGTATGTTTGCTAATGCTTGGCTGGTCGAACATATTATTCCTCTCTTTGAAGACCATAATCTTCAATATATTTTGTAATTAGGGTTTAAGGAATGACATCAGTTGGGATCCAGTTAACATCAATGTCAAAGGGTGGATCAGGGTAGTCTAACATCCCTAGATCATGCCAGTACCATAATTCATTGCCTCTGGGTATCTTCAACAGTCCTAACTAGTTCAACCAACCCCATTTATACCCTTTCAACCTCGCTTGCTCCTTGTGTTTCTCTAAATAAGTTAAGGCTTCGTTATACCCATCCATCCAGACAGACCGGGTTTGCTCATGAAAGTGAAAAATTAGTCGGTCCACCCTGTCAGCTAAAGTTTTCTTAGTTCTTTCTTCATAATTGTTGGCCGAGCAACCATGACATGCCTAAAAGATTGGCCAAATTTATTTTTTCTCTTCTTCAAAGCCTCTAGTTCCTCCAAAAGTCTAGCACTTTTCCATTTCCAAGAATGAAAAACCTTTATTTGTCCCAGTATCTGTTGTCTTCTTTAAGATATCCCACTCATTCCTCAGAGCGTTATTCTCTTTTTCCAGGAGTGCAACAATCTTTTGAGCATTTTTTTCTTCTTTATTCAGCACAATTTCCTTCTTATTCAAGGCATAAGTGATGTCCTGCAATTTCTTATCAAACCCCAACCTTAGCTCAAGGCTTTATATTTAGCTCCAAAATTAGAATAAAGCAATGCCAGAGAAAGTTTGTGTCTTTCTGCAGCTGTTCAATCATTTCATACTATGCAACATTATTTACCATAACCTTAACAAGAAGACAGTAAATATGGACATAAGCATCTTTCACTTGGTCGGAGGCATCTGAGCTGAGCAACCCTACCAACTCTTCTTCAAATAAGGCTATGTGACCTGCTTTAAGAAGACTTTTGCATCGTCTCGATAGGTCAAATTCAGCAGAAAGTATCATATTTTTCCTGACATCAAACTAGAAATTTACAAGTATAAGTATAGAGGTCTAACCAAGAAAGACACGCAATAATGATCAAGCAAGAAAATAACATTGAAGAAGCATTGGAAAGATTAAATAAAACTAATTCTTTTCATCGATAAGTCAGAGATTACAGAGGTGATCCCATTACAAAGGAAAAGAAGAAGAAAAGGAAAATACATAAAAGGAAAAGTAAAAAATTAACTCAAATGAGCTAAACCGTTTCCTTGTCATTGTCCTTATCCTAGTCTTGACCAGTAGGAGGTAGGTTGACAGTATCCATAGGCACCAATAAAAATTCTCTAGAACCCTCCTCGTCATCAAAGTCCTCATCCAAGTTTGGAGGAGATCTTGGATCATGTCTTTGAAATCACTCTGAGTCTGCCTGGGTGCTGACCTCCTTCAGGGCATTTAACCAGTCATCCTTGTAGGAGAGCTTTTTGGCATACTCTATTGGATGGAAGCATTAGAAAAGGCTTTATCCCATCCTTTATTAACAACCTCCTTTTTATCCTTCTTGTTATTGGTTTTCAGAGCAGCGATCTCACTAGTTAGGCTGGAAGTCTTGTCTTCAACAACCTTTACCCTGCTCTTAGCTTTTGTCAATTTTTATTTGTCCAGGATCAATTTGTCATCGACAGCCTTTTATTTATCCTTTATTACCTTTGCCCTATCCTCGATTGCTTTGACTTTATCTTACCAGGTTTATCTCTCTCTCTCCAAGGTTTCCCTAGATGCCTGGAATGATTTCTATAACCCCTCAAAAGCTTCTTTTACATCAGTCGAAGAAGACTTTAGCTGGTCATCCTTCTTTAATATTTGATTTTAATCCACCAAGAACTGTAAAAGAGTAAATATGTAACATTAGTACATAAGAAGTGCAATAAACAGTATTGAAGATAAATAAAAAATTTGAAACTAGCCCTCTCAACCACTAGGGCTCTGGACATAGGGGTTATTGCCGACCTATCTGTTGGAAAAGTGATAGCCGTTATCAAACCCCTGGACAATCCAGGGTTTATTCCCACAAGGGTATCTTCAATTCTTCCTTGGTCACTAGATGGTTTTTCTACCAACTCCTGGTGGCTAGGCAAACCTTTTTTCAACCTCTTAAATTGAGATTCAGCAGTTCGGGCTTCTTTATTGTTGAGGACTTGAGGCATCTTCTCAGTAACCTGAGGCCTCTTCTCAGTAGTGACAGTACTCTTTTTAGAAGGGCTGGGAGACCTAGATCTATCCAACAGGTTTGGTATCTTTCTCTTCACCATTTCTACAAATGGTGAAGTAGGCATGGTCGTGAGATCAAGATATTTGAAAGAAGAAAAAGTTCCTCCTTGGATAAACTCTCTCTCTACTCCAGTTGACTTAGCAGTAGAGGAAGTAGATAATGGTTCCTCGTCCAATTTGATGGGTGTTTGGGGTAAAATAATTGTAGGTCGGGCAATAAAGTAAGTGATAACACTTTTGTATTCTAGCAAGATAGAAGCTGCTTGGGGATGCTCCTCTCCTGTTCTTTGATGAACAGCCCACAAATACTTGTGGTCGTTAATATTAACCTCACTTTCCTTTGGGCACCTCTTTTTGCTTTTCTCTTCGTAAAAAATAAATCATTTAATCGACAAAACATCAAAGAGTTAATAAACAAAGGAAGAAATTAAAAAGTACAAGTACGACCTATGTCATGCCCTTGCTGGGGGCATCCGAGTGCAATGAATGTTACCCCCTCGAGAAGGGGGGAATATTTTCAATTCTTCATTATAACATCATAATCCTATTAATCTTTATAAGAATCTGGCAAGTTAACCACCAATGCCCTATTGACCTACCTAGTTTTCATGTAATAAGTATTATCACCAGTACTGAGGAATCCAAATACGAGTCCCATGGATTTCATTTAACCTAGTCACTCCATTTACACCCTTCCACGTATTGGGGGCTATTATTGCTAGAACAACGTCAAAATAGTGACAAAATTGAAGAAAATGTGGGTTTGGGGGAAAAGTGATACCACACTCAACAATTAACAAAGTGGGAATCCAATGACCCTCAGCCAACAAATACATATCAACAGGGACATCAGTAATCTCTAAACCTACCCAACTAGAAATTTTGCTTTTTCCCTAAATTCTTTTAAAGAACCTTCATCTACGATTACACCATGATTGAAAGATAGAAAAATCAATGAAAAGAAAGGTAGAGCTTACGGAGATTGAAAAACGACAATAAATACCAAGCAATGAAAGCGAAAAAGAAAAGCCTAAGAAAAAAGGGAAAATATAAGTTTAGAAAGTTTGAGGTAAAGAAAAATGGAGGGAAACAGTCATCCTTTTATAAGTTACCTCAAAAATAGAAAAGAAATGATTAAGTGAACGAACAATGAACTTTTGACGGTCGCACGCATTCCAACATGCAAAAAGACCAATATACCCTTTAGCAGTTTGATATATTTACAAAAAGGCCATTAGCAAAAATATTGATGTAAAATTTTACAAGTCCAGGAGGTCGGCGACCGACCAACTCCCAGACATCATGCCAAGAAAGATTTTGAAAAAATACTCCATACTTTCAATCATTCACCAATCATGGAGCATTGGGGGATTTTGTTGTATGTAAAAATTACTCTCTTACAAGGACCAATGAGAAGTAGACACTTGTCCTCCAATGTGGTTACCCTAGCTGGCTTGGTCAACCACATAATCACTTACATGGCCCGCAAGTCGATCAACCTCAATAATATGAACCGTCAGGAATATCAAAAGTTACTCAAGTGGAATAGCGACAAGCACGGAATATCAATAGTCTTATTTATTATATACAGACGTAGATGCCTGAATATATAAAGGCATTCCATCTTTTGGGTTCCTAACTAGTATAAATGCATGATATCCCTTAGCTCAAAGGGACGATTCAATCAAGCACAAGCACACCCAATACTATGCTATTGTAATAACCTAAAATAATACCAATAGTGGACGTAGGCTTTTCTTATAGCTGGACCACTTTAAAAATCTTGTTTGTTGTGTGTTTGCCTTCGTAATTTATCTTTTTTATCTGTGATAATAAATTTGGACCCACTCTATTTTTTTACATCAACAAGTAGGCCTTTGTATTTGTGTGCATGCTCGTGCATGGACCATTTATTCATATGTGAATAAATATGGCACAAAGCCCCCTTCCCTAGCCGCCATAGTACCCCCCTAAATTCTATTATTCACTGCTTGTGTGACTTGCTAGTGGATTGCACTTGCTCGTCCACTGAATTTTATTACTCACTGCTCGTATGACTTGCTAGTGGCTTGGACTTGCTCGTACACTAAATTATGTTAGTCACTGTTCGTATGACTTCTAGTGGCTTGGACTTGCTCATATGCTAAATTATGTTAGTCACTGCTCTTGTGACTTGCTAGTGGCTTGAACTTGCTCATCCACTAAATTTTGTTAGTCACTACTTGTATGACATGATAGTGTCTTGGACTTACTTATTCACTAAATTTTTGTTGATAACTTCTCTCATGATGCCTTAGTAATTATAGGGTTGCTCGCGCACCCCCTTTGACCAGGAGATGATCGTAAAAACTCTTCTTTAATAAGAGGGTTATTTGTATACACATCTACATTATCCCCCTTATCCAAAAGTCTTCCTTTGATTTAAAGAGGAAGAGTTATGTACAAAAACACCTTTTGGAAATTCGAGAGGCTAATTGTCTACTTTTATGGCTCATTGAATGCTCTGACACGCTTAATTTTATAATGCTGCATTTTAGTACTTCGAGGAAACACGTGTCTACTTAAGGAAGAGTACTCATGATTTGGGTGATCATTTTCCTAATTTCGAACTTTTAGTTTCTTCTTGCCCTCTAAGCGTATAAATTCCCCTTTTTGCCTCTTGAACCTTTTACTTTCATTTGAAATTGAGTAATTCTAGTGTGACCGAATTTTTGACCGACTTTTCCTAGATACACTGACGTGGCGGTTTGTTATTGGTTGGTTAGTAGGTTCCACTGGCGTGGACCCCGAAAATCAACCAATAGCAAATCGCCATGTCAGTATGTCTAAGAAAAGTTTGACTAAAATTTGATCACAATAGAATTTTTCTTTGAAATTTCTCTAGAGAGAGAGTAATAGGGTTATTTGTTCGCTATTTTTTTCCAAACCCTTATTTCCATATTTTCCTTGATTCAAATTACTTCTTCATCTAATCCTTCTTCAACCGCCATCGTCACTGTCACCACTAAGGTTTTAAAGGGCTCTTTGCCGATTCACATCGTTGTGATCGCTTCAGCCATGGCTGGAATATCGACCGTCGTGAACTTTTTGGCATCTGCTTTTTCCACTGCTTTCGCTGCCAAGGGTGGAACTGAGTGTCTCAGAGAGGCGCGGGGAGTTATGTTGTCGTTGCTAAGACCCAAAGGTCGTATTTGGAGTTAAGATTGAAAATGGATTTTACCCCTTACAGACTGGATCCTTTTTTCTGGATGATGATGGCTTTGTGCCTTCGCTCAAGAGGTTCAAAGTTGAGTTTGTTACTAGAGTGGTCAAGCAACCACTTCTTGGGTTCCCAAAATCCAATTACGCTTTCGTTGTTCTTGCTGATAGTCTTCTCAAAAATCAAGTGGACATAGGTAATTTCCCTTTTTCTAACATAAATGTTGATGTTTGTGGTGGGACTCCTGACGAGTGGGAACTTTGGATGGATTATGTTATGTCCGTGCAAAGATACCATAACATTATCAATGGGCTTGGTGTGGCGTGGAGAGGACTCTCAATAGCTTCAATAGCTCTACCATTAGGAAAATCTTAAGCTCCCTCAATATCTTATGTCTCTCTGGAGCATAGGCACGCATACTTTCATCACAGGTTGGGGAAATTTTCTATTAGCCTTGAGAACATTTGTGAACTCGCATGTCTACCTATCTTGGGAAACCATATATTTACTGATGGTCATGAGGATGCCGATAAAAAGGAAATGTGAGAGGAGTTACATCAGTCTCTTAGATCTAGAATTCATTATTTGGGTATCACTCTTACTGGTATGAGCAAACACTCATTTAAAAAATGGCAGAGGTCTTGGTTCAGGGATTTCGAGCCCTTGTCTAAAGATAATGCCAAGACCAAAGTTCCCAAAAGTTGAGATGGCCCAAAATTGGAGTCTAAAAGTCATCTTGTTGCATTCTTTATTACTTTCGTGTAAAGATTGTTAATTCAGGGGAGGCCCAATGACTCTTCTCGTGAGTTGCATTTTCATCTAGCAGGGAGGCTTCCTCGTGGCAGAAGTATATCGCTCATCGCTTTAACACTTGGGTCAATGTATACTTGGCTAGATCGAATGAACATGGATATGAAAAGATCACATGGGCGATAAGATGTTTTCAGTTTTGTTAATTCATTCATTTTTATAGGGGTTTTATTCGAACGGTTCCTAAACTGGGCCCCAGAGCCCTGCTCGTTGCATAACCATGCTGCTCATATTTCTAGGAAGCATGGAAAGACTCCAAAGCATTAACTTAAGACTTTTTTTAGACAATATTGATGAATTTTCATTTTGTCGCTACTCCAAGAGAGTGGATGGTATATTTTCTTGGACATTTTTTCTGCTGCGTTAGGTATTTTCAATACTTCTGCTAATTTAGAATCTGTAAAGGATTATCCTCATGTTTCTATCATGGCCTTCATCTTCCCTTGTATTCTACCATCCTTGACTGAATTGGGGAAGGGGGTTGAGTATTATCATATTGACCAAGTTAGGAGGCAATACGGTTATGACCAAGGCACTAACTCCTCAAATCTCCCCCCTAACCACTCGCCCAACGAGTCATACTTGGAAGATTATTCCAACTTTACCCCTGAGGGTATGTTCCATAAGACTACTCGCTTTAATAACGTTCTTATCCCTGCTCACGATTATCTGTCGTCTATTAGCCACTCATGGTTTGTCGTATGGTTGCGTCAAATTGAGCTTATCAAGAATTTCATTCAAGATGTCCCTCACGAGTCTTTCATTGAATGAATCTACACTGATGATAAATATTAAACTAAACTCACACGCAAGGAGGCCTGGCATTATAGCCAAGTATCGAGGACTCCATTAGAAAAAGTTACCGCCGTCTTAGTAAATCGTGTTCCTAAGGAAACTATTTACTCTAAGCATCCAGAGTCTAACACCAAACGGACAAAAGCCAAAGGTAAAGCTTAAAATTCTTCCAAGAGGAAACACCCAGATACAAATAGTTCTAATTTTTTTTTCCAGCTGAGGTTGGTGGGGCTTCCTCACCTCCATCCACAGTCAAAACTCGAGCAACAGGGCAAATTAGGCGAGCAACACATGCTACTAGTTTTGCTGTTTTGGTAAACCAAAGATCTGATATTAATGATATTAATAACTTCTGCATTGAGGATACCTTATAAATGATTTTCTAGCAAGGTTATGAGTCCATTGAAGTGACCATCTCTCAGCCATCCATTCCTCCTCATTCTCTAATTATGGAAGGTACTCTTGTTATTCCCCTCTTACTCATAAAACACAAAAGTAATGGAGAAGCGAGTACTCGCTCGACGCTATGTCCATCTGAACAGGAACTTGTTGATAATTAAAGTAGTCCTTACTATAATTATCACAATTCTTCTTCAAATGATATTAAGTCGCATGCCCTTAGTGAAGATAACTCGACTGATCTTTCATTTATTTTATCAGCTATGAGGGTTGTCATTTTGGATCTAGAGCAACTTGCCAGTGATCATGACGAGACCATGATTGATTATTTATGGGAATAAGTAGAATGCTAAGGATGATCACGATTTTGCTATCTGCCTCTTATCTCATTCATCCCCCTTGGGGCCTCTTTCAAGGGGACAGGAACTCCATGTTAGTATCCTCTATGAGTTTATCACGAGAGGTATGTATCCTCTAGCATCCTTAGTTGCGAGTGTTTGAATGAAAATGATCATGGATTGACTTCACTTTTTTTCTTGAAGCTTTCAACCGTATTTACCATAACTGTTGGAAGCTCTTCGATATCCACGAGCTCATCTCAGGTATTCATAAAGCTTTAAGTTAAAGTATGTATCAAATTTTCATACTTTCTGCTTATTTTTCTCTTGCTGTTAGATATCTCGTGAAATTTCCACGCCTTCTCGTTGCGCAATTATTTTTTTAGCATGAGTAGTTCATCTGTCCAACCCCCAGCTAGTGCTGCAACTAGCGTAGGAGGGGTATTCTTTGAACACTTCTCTTTTTTAAGCATTTTTCTTTATCATTAGATTTAATTTATAAGGGTTCGCCTTTTGCCTTTGCAGAGCTCTTTAATAAGTAATGCCCTTCAACAGGTAGTATACACTGGGAAAACTATACCAAAATTGCCTCCTTCTAGTAGGATTTTTGTTCCTCGGGTATGTTTGCCTATAGATAATAGGCCTCAGGTCCAAGTGCTTTCCACTCAGCCGATCTTCTGTGTTGCTTCGAGTGGGCCTTCGCTACATATTACTCATTTATAACAAGTTACCAGTGTATAGTTTTATCATGATTAATAACTTTTGTTGACATATCTTATTTGTTTTATTGGCAGTTTGGTACAACTAATCTTTTCCTACCTGTCACTTAGGCCTGTAAACGGATCGAATTCGGACCGGATTAGGAAAATCCAAATCCATATCCGTTTATGTTAAACGGATTCGGATTTGATTCGTTTATTAATCGGATCGGATCAGGCAAATCCAAATCCATATCCGTTTATGTTAAACGGATTCAGATTCGATCCGTTTATCCGATTAGCCATTTATGTTAAACTTGATTGCAACATTTTTATTTTCAACTCTTATTTCATAAATTTATTTTGCAAATGTTCCAAAAAAATAGATAATGAAATAAAAAACTATTAAAATATTTATTTAAAATATATATTAATTAAAAATATATTACATATAATTTATATATATATATATATATATATATATATATATATATATATATTAAAAATATTAATCGGATCGGATTATTAACGGATCAGAGTATATGAATCCAAATCCGCTCCATTTAATAAATGGAGGCATGATCCATATCCACTTAAATAGATCGGATTCGAATTCGAATTCGGATAAAATCCGATCCATTGACAGGCCTACTGTCACTTAATCCACCGAGTTCCAAACGAGTACTGTGATTGGTTTGAGATATTCTCTCCACGCAAGGGTTCGAATAATTAAACTGGCATACCATTATACTTTACTCATTTATAACTTTCAAATGTTCAAGTAATCACTCGCCGTGTTTCCTTGTTTTATGATAAATGTTGTGAGAGTCCCTACAACTATGGAGCCTCAGGTATTAATCCGGCATACCTTGTTATTTATTTAACTTTACTATGCAAGTGCTTGAATAATCAATCTTCCTATTTTTGTTTTGTTTTTATGTGAGTATTACGAGCGTTCCTTTACTTACGGTATTATAGTTGACAGATTCTAATGAAATTTTATGGGAAGATAAACTCGGTGAAATTTAATGCTTACCACGGGGAGTTTTTTGGATTGCATATGGATCTCGAAGATAAATGAGGAGTTGGACTAAAAGTGGATTGATCTTCTTGATAGGAGTGGGCTAATGACAACAAGGGACTTCATTCCAGGCATGAAATTCGTTCGAGATGTGTAAGGAGAAATTTTGAATAAAGTCAATTTGTATGTTTTGGCTTATTTCGTGTTTGGACAAAACTGATTGAGTCTTAGGTTAGGACTTGAATGTGTTTATCTTTCAAGCCTATGAAGGGGTTTGTTGAAGACTTAGTGGATAATTTAGAAGATCTACATCATCGTGCCATGTTTAATTCTCGTTTCCATCTCCAGGCTCTAAGGATCTTTCAGGTATGAATGCATATTTATGACGAGCTATGGATATTTGTTTTTTGGGTGTTAGGATTTTATAAAATTGGTTTTAAAATGTTTAAAATGGTTTTGTCTCTTTTTAATATTTTAGATTAAAAAATATTTTCCGTGAGGTCGTTAGAATAACATTGGGATGTCGTTCGAATGAGACTATGCACCTCGATGGATCACGTTCTAATGAAACTTCAAACGAGACATGTTTTGACGTTCTTTGGTTTCTCGTTAGATATTTTGTTATAAATGTGTTCAAACGAGATGCATGGCTTTGTTAGTATGAGATCCATTTCGTTCAAATGAGCCAATGTGTTTTTTAACATTTCGAGATTTTTCTTCAATGATTTCATCCTTATCTCATTTTTTGGAAAACCTCCTATAAATAAGAGTGCGGGGTAGTAGTATTTAAGGCAAAAACTTACGTTTTGAGTTCCCAAACTCTATCAAAAAACTCTCTAAAACCCCATTTTTATCCCAGTTTTTTAGTATCCAAGTGTTCATCTTAACATGCTTTAAAGATCCTGTTTTGGACACCAAAGGTTTATTCTGCACATCTTGTTGGGAATCGCTTCATACGGCGGACTCTATATTTGCTGTTTACACATGGTGGACTCTTTGGTGTGGTGTTGCAGTGAAGAAAAGGTAGATTCCATGTTTCAATCCGTAGACGGTTGCAGAGTTATTCGGTGGATACCGAGGTGTGTGTGAAACTCACACATTATGGCAATGCGCGAGTGGAATCTTGCATTACACTAGGTGAAGGTTAAAGGAACGAAAAGCATCAAGGCTTGCGAGGGCGTCGAGCCTGTGTTGTACGTCTTTTGTCTAGTACTTTGTAATTTCATACTTAGTGGATTTTACGTGGTTGGGCCATCCGAGATTTTTTTCATTTGGGTTTTCCTCGTAGATCGGGTGTTGCGGTTGATTTACTTATTTTACCATGCGCTCACCTAGTTGCATGTTTAGGTAAAGATATAATTGGTAATCCATTTATCATAACAATTGATTTAAAATTGGTGTTTAGTTTAATTTGAGTTAATTTTTTTAATTGAACTTAAAATTTGAAAATTTGAAAAGTAAGTGGTGGGCCTGTTTTTCACCCTTTACCATATTAGAACTCTACACCCTATATGACTTTTCACGACCCCGTCATACATGAATCATGTTTTCTCCATCAATGTGTCGAGTAGTCAACAAGCGAGAAATGTGTATTCATTATTTAAAAAATATGTTTTTGAAGAAGAACTCACTTGTTGATTTCATGATCCAATTTGGTGGGGGATTATGCATCAACATTGATAACAAGAAAATTTTGCTTCTAGGTGTAAGTGTCGTTGTTGCAAATCCTTTCCAATCAAAATTCCTTCAACCTACACACATAATTTTTTTTGCATAGGATAAGTAAGGGTATTAATCCACCTTTCATGTGTGAAGATAATTGTATAAAAATCATTTTTATGTTATTATTATTTTTGGTATTTTTACTTTTCAAAAGAATTTTTATCTAACAAAGTGTGATGATTTTTTTTAAAGTAAACTAACTAAGAAGAAAATGATAATGAGATAAATATTTTTTTTGGTTTAATTAAAAACAAGTGATACAATATGATTCTAAAAAAATATTAAAACTAATCTAACTAATTAATTAAGAGAAAATGCAAAAAATATATTAATGAAATATAAAAATCTAACTAAATAAAATATTTACACAATATTCTCTCAATAAGTAATAATCTCAAAGAGAGAAAAAAATTAAATACTAAAAAGAAAAACATAAGATTATCTACAATATGTACAAATAGGTGAACTCCTAACTACTCATGAATGTTCGAATTAAATGCTAAAAATACAAACAATCCCAACAAAGATTTGCATTTAAGTATTTCTCCTTCCAAATGAATTCTCAATGCACCATTAAATAATGAGAAACATTTGCTAAAAATACAAACTCTCTCACTACAAATTTGTACATAAAAATTCATTCACTTGAAATAAATCATACCACACTACTCTATCTTGAGACATTTGTTAAAAATACAAACACTCTCCATAGAGTGATGAAGAAAAAACTTATTCCATGTTTAAAATCAAAAATCGAAGATCCTTGCAAATGGATCTTCTCTTTGCTTTTATAATTGGCATATTAGGGCAAGGGGCATTTTGGGCAAGGAAGGTGCATGTGGTTTAATGAGGTAATGATAGGGCATTTGGGTGAGGTAAAAATCTGATATGTTAAAAGGGTATTAGGGTTAAAGGAATTAGTGGGGCTAATTTTGGAATGCAGGGTAAATGGCATTTGGGTTAAAGAGGTTTTAAATGGGTTTATTAAATATGTGGGTTTTTTGTTGGCTTTGGCTTTGGTTTTTGTTGGAAGAATGTAGAAACACGATTTTGGTCTTGGTGAGAAATGGGAAATGGGTCTTGAATGGGTTTTATGGATTTATGGTTTGGTTTGCATCTAGGTATGAAAGGGTGGGTCGTTTTCGGCTTCGGAGAGGGTTGGAAGTCGGGCTAGGCGGCGACGGGTTGGGTATGTTCATGGGATTTTGGGTTCGGACCGTCGGGTTTGGGTGGATTCGGATTTTGGGCAGGATGTGAACTCGGGTTGAAGGGAGAGGGTTCGAATGGCAGGGGTTAGGTCGCTAGTTTTGATTGGTTGGGTAAGAGAGAGAGATGGGTGTGTGTGTTTGGTTATGGTGGGTTTGTGGTGTAGAAGGGTTTTTATGGTGGATGATAATGGAGATGAGGAGAGTGGTTATTAAGGAAGAGAGAGAATGGTGGGAGAATGGTGGATGTGTGAGGTTTTGTGTTAATGGAGTTTTGGTGGTTGGAGAGAGAAAAGGGTGTTGGTAGAAGATGGTGAATAGTAAGGTGGGGGGTTTTGCGTATGTGGGTGTATGGATTACAAGATGAGGGTGAGTGAGGTGTTTGGTCTGTGTTAGGTGTAGGGGGTATGGTGGGGATGAGTGAGTTAATTTGGTGTAGGTTAAGGTGTCGAAAAATAGTCTGAGTGAGTTGGGTTAATTATGTGTATTAGTTTGTGACCCTTAAAAAAATAAAGACTAACTAACTAAAAAATAAAATTTATTAAAATGTACTAAAAAAATATAAAATCCTAATCTATAAAATAAAAGACACAAATTAAAAATAAAATTAAAAAGAAATAAAATTAAAAATTAAAATATATTAAAACTAAAATTAAAATCCTAAAAAAATGTAAAATCTAATCAAACTAAAAATAAATGAAATCCTAAAAAAAATTAATCCTAATAAAATAAAAACTAAAAACTAATAAAAATCAAAATAAAAAAATAGAAAATAAATTCTAGAAAATCTAAATAATCTAAAATAAACCATGAAAATAAAAACGACTCAAACTAAAAATCTAAAAAAAATTAAAATGCACAAACTAAACATACATGGGGTTCGGGGTAGGTTTAGGCTCGATTTAGGCTCGGGACGAGGTTTAAAGGGTATGGTTGTCTTCGATCACATTAAATTCGATTTCAACACTTTTGACCACATTTTTATCGCACTTTACTTAAATTATGCCTTTTGAAACCGCAAATGTCAATCGACCTACAAAACAAACAAATACCAACATAAGTCCGATTTTATCGAGAATTAGTAATTAAAAACCGTCTATTTGGGGTATTATTTTAACACTTTTGGGTGCTTATCAAACGTCATGAAGAGTTGTTTGCTGATCATAAAGACTTGGTCGAGAACCCAAAAATAAAACTTTTACACTATGTTTTGGTGTAAATAGCTAACATTTATACTCACGAAATATTTTATAAATTTCAGGATGAGATGTGGGAAATCATGAATTCTAAATTTGAAGTTGTGAAGGAGGATGAAAATCAAAATGTGTATAAAATTTGAAGGAAAAATTTCGAGACACAAAAAGTTCGAGGAATTCTTTACAATAATAGTTTGGATTTCACCTCATGTACTTGTAAGATGTTTGAGAGCTTAGTATCTCGTGTAGACACGTGTTATCTTATTCGCAAAAGTTTCATGATTTTGAAAAATTACCGTGCCAATACATCTTGAATAGATGTATGAAAGATCACTACACCAAATCTGCCCATTTGTCAAGGTCATTGACCTTGACAAATTCACCTTGTCAAGGTCAATGACCGTGACATTTCGAGGCGAGACAACTTTTTTTGTCACGGTCATTGACCTTGACAAAAAACTCGCGTTTTGTGTCACGGTCGTGTCAAGGTCAATGACCGTGACACGTTTGTCACGGTTATAAACCGTGACAAAGTCGTGACCCTTTTTTAAAAAATTGTCACGGTCATTGACAGTGACACGCCCGTGTCAATTTTGTCACGGACGTGTCACGGTCAATGACCGTGACAATTCTGGGCAGAATTAAAAAAAAAACTGCTGGGCAGTATGGCCACTGCCACTACCCAGCAGTATATTTGTACATGATATAGCAACGTTGTACCTGTTCCAAACATCATATATCCGAACAAACTAAAGATAATGCAAATATATATTCAAATAAGAAACTATTTAAAAAGAAACAACATCACCATCATTTTATCTCAAATCTACAAGCTATTTGCATGGAAAAGAGATTTTGTACCGCGACGCTCGGGAACACCTCCTTATCCTTCCCTTCTCGTCCGAATAGCCACATAAATATAGAGCATATGTGGCCTACCCTTAGGGCCACTCCCTGTCCCCTGAATTGAAATAAAGTAAAATTAGTATCCGCCCCTCAAATATAGATAAATATAAATCGTAATTGAAATCGAAATCGAAATTGACATATAAATATAAATACATTACCTGTAGTGTCACTCAAACAGCTAACTTGAGCTCATATGGAACCTCCTTCCAACTAATGTACCCCGGGCAATCGTGTCAATTATAATTCTCTTCATATCTAAACACTAAGAAATACCATAATCCTATGGAGGTATGCGTTGCAAATTCATTCCAACCGTTGTGTAGCCAAAAATCAGCAGTTGAAGTTGTCAACTCCACCTTTGAATGGGGTATGGAAAGTGGTGGGGTATGGAAAGTGGAATTGACAACTTCAACCGGTGATGTTTGGCTACATGACGGTTGGGAGGAATTTGCAGAGCATCGCTCCATAGGATTATGGCATTTCTTAGTGTTCGGATAGACGAAGAGATTCAGTCTCCTCTCCACAAATAGGACACCCCAAATAACTATGTACTAATCACCTATTAAAGGTAAGAAGCGTATATTCATGGATTAGTATAAACAAAACTTAGATGTAGTTGGAATATTTATGTATTAATCTCCTCTCCACACACGCACACTACACAAGAGTGAAAATGATAAAGTGCAGATCAAGTAAAAGCATTAAAAATGGATGTTTCGGTACAAATTGAAATAATTATTACAAATTGAAAAATTGTTTCAAATTCGGGTTATCATAAAAAATGGATTGATATTCGGTAGGAGCAGCCAAGTCATCCACACTACTATTTAGACGCCTTGGCGCGTGTTGGACAATTGACCACGACTCGTTGTTGATATACTCCGAGTAAAACACTTGCTTAACCTTTTGAAATGCACAAACAAACGGCTCATCACTCACGTGGTCGTTGTTCTTCAACTTGGACAAGTTAACCATGATCAAATTGGTGACAGGATCAACTTTAGAAGCATTTTTATCCTCAACTCTTACCCATTCACAGTAAAATACAACTTCTTTGAAGCTTATATAATCCAATTCAAATATATTTTGGATTACACCATAGTAAGTCATTTCAGCTTCAACGAGGTTTTTATCTTTTGCGCTCGCTCGAAAGAAAGTAAGAGCCTTGTATGAAATTCCCAAGTTCTGTACATTTGTACTTTCCTCGTACACTTTAGCGCCGAAAATGTAACCGTTCAATCGATATTTTTTGTACTCTTGTGCCACGAACAAGGGTCCAGTGGCTAAACGAGCAAGCCTTGATGTCGCATCACCCATCTTTAGGAGCTGAGAATATAGATAAATTAATTATATTAGTGGTAAAATTTGAGTGCAATGTAACGTTATATAACGACTGTTTTCATTGTAATTACCTCTTGTGTCAACCATAGCCTAAATTCGTTGTCTGATTGTACCACTGTTTTTCGTCTTTTATTGTTCTCACAGGCTTCATATTTACTGCATATTACAAAATTAATCATGTATAAAATAATCTAAAATAATGTTAAACATTATAATATTCGAAACTTACTTTTTCCATTCTTCGACATCTTCATGTGTGTCAAATAGATAACAAGTTACTTGTTCATGTTGCAAACTCGTTAATTTCACTCGTTTTCCCATCACATTACCACCATCATCGAGGAATTCATCATTGTCATCAACGCTGGTAGAGTCAATCATATATTCCCGAGTATATATTGATGACTCCACGGTGATGTATTCCTCTGCAATTGATCCTGCAATATATCGCGTATTCTTGACGTAATTTTTAAAAACTTTCATCAATCTTTCAAACGGATACATCCACCGATATCTAACTGGACCACAAAGAAGTGCCTCGTCGCATAGGTGTACCAACAAGTGAACACTTATGTCAAAGAATGCTGGGGGAAAGTACTTCTCCAATACACAAATCGCTTCGTTCACAGCCAATTTTGCGGCCACTATGTGTTCTCGATTCACTACCTTCTCACACAAGAGGGAGAAGGTAATACTAATTTGCATAATAGCCCTACGCAAATCCTTGTGCTTGGAGAAACAGTGCTTAAACAATAGAGGAACCAATTGCATGATCACATGCCAATCGTGGGACTTACACTTATGTAAATCATGAGTAACATAATTCACAATCCTTTGCAAGTTGGACGAAAAAGTAGATGGGCCCTTCAAATTATATATTGTGTCTAGAAGCACCTTCCTTTCCTCACTCGTCAAAGTAAACGCACCAGGGGGAATTATTGTCCTTCCCCTACTATCTTCTTTCAACCATAGTTGTGGTTTAAGTTTTAACGTTTTAAGGTCTTTTCGTGCATTTTCTCCATCCTTCGAATGACTCCCCCCAAGGCAAGTACCCACAATATGTTCAGCGAAGTTCTTCTCTGCATGCATCACATCCAATACATGGCGCACCGGGTTTTTCTTCCAATAAGGCAAGTCAAATAAAATTGACCTCCGAGACCATGCCTTTCTTATCTCAGTTTCATTCCCAGTTGGGGTCTTCTTATGCTTGACATTCTTATATTTGGGATTCTTACCTAGCATATTTGGGCCACATTCAGAAGATTTACTTTCAATTTCTGAACCCGAAAGTTGTCTCGGCGGTAACCTATGTTCAACTCCGCCCAATAAAAAATTGGAAGCTTTCTCAAATCTGAAACTATGAGCTGGGGGTAAAAACCTCCTGTGGCAATGGTATACATTTTTTAAGCTGGAGGATAGACGAAGAGATTCAGTCTCCTCTCCACAAATAGGACACCCCAAATAACCATGTACTACACATCCGGATAATGTCCCATAAGCTGGAAAATCATGAATTGCCCACATCAACATAGCTTTCAGCGTAAACTCTTCTTTTCTAAAAGAGTAAAATGATTGCACACCCTCTTCCCACAACTCATTTAATTCTTCTACCAAAGGAGCCAGGTAGATATCAATGTCTTCACTTGGTGCCTTTGGCCCAGGTATCAATAAAGCCATCATCGAAAATTCAGGTCTCATACACTGTGAAGGAGGGAGGTTGAGTGGGGCTAGGATCACTGGCCATACACTCTGATTGGTGCTTAGATTTCCAAATGGATTGAAACCATCTGTTGATATAGCCAAACGAATGTTGCGTTGTTCTCGAGCAAAATCGGGATACTCATAATTCATCCTCCGCCAGGCAGTAGAATCAATAGGATGACGCATGATATTACCCCCTACTTCTGCCCTAGCATGCCAAGTCATTGCCTCTGCAATCCATGGTACTGTGAAAAATCGCTTTAATCTAGGCCCAACGGGAAAATATTTCAATACTTTTTGAGGCACTTTTGAGCTTGTGCCTTCCTTACTAGTAGATTGGACATATCTAGGTTCATCGCATACCGGACAACGATCGAGATTTTCATACTCCTTTCGGTATAGTATGCAGTCATACACACAAGCATGAATCGATTTATACTTCATTCCCAAACCTTTCAAACTGTTCTTCATAACAGGATAGCTATTTGGAAGTGTATTCACCTTGGGTAATAAGCCCTTCACCCATTTCAGAATTCCCGTCACGCTATTGCCAGACAAACCGTACGGCGTTTTCAAACTGTGCAAATCAACCATGGCATGTAAAGTTGTTTGATCTTTCTCACAGCCAGAGTATAACGGTTGGGTCGCCTTAAATTTTAAACTTTGGTAGTCATCGTCAAGTTTTATCGTGTTATCTTCACGAGCACTTGAATCTTCTACATCATCAGTAACCTCATTCTCCCCAGCTTCATAAACTCCGTACGCATCATCAACTAAATCCTCTAACATATTATGATCTACGTCGTCCCCTTCTTCATCTATTCTACTTGTTGAAGGATGTTGTGAAGGTTGGTCAGGGACAAAAGGAACTTTCAATTCACCGTGAAAACTCCAAAATCGATAACTATCTTGCATACCCGATCTTAACAAATGTAGTTCAACTGTTTTCCACTCAAACACCTTACCATTCTTACACCTAGCACACGGACACGGAAACTCTTCATCATTACGACATCTCTTTGCATATTTCACAAATTCGTTAGTACCTCTGCGAAACACATCCCCCATTCTATTAGTCTCACCCATCCACTCTTTGTATTTCGGATATCCCATCACAGCTACCACAACTAAACACCTATTAAAGGTAAACAAAACTTAGATTTATAGTATGTTTTTTTTTAATTATCCCATCATTTAATTATCCTATTAAAGGGTATGTGGTCCTATCTCATTCAAGAATGCATTTTTCTGTAATATACTTAACAGCTCATGCACATTGTTACGATTTGAAAAAAATTCGACAGCATATCCCCTTAGCTCTCCAAGTACACGACGTAGATTGGCAGGTGTGAGTGTTATTTCAATTGGTCAATTAAAATAACAGTCACACTTGTCAATCTAGTATGTACCCAGAGAACATTAAGATACGACTGCAGAACTTCCTCCAAAAGTAACAACTTTAAGCCAATAAGAATATTATACAAAAATTATACAGTCTCAAACTGTCCAAACTGGACAATTCGAGAGATCTCATTACAGGGGTAATGACTCTCGAACGGGTCTAAAGGTTATTGAATGCGTACGCATAAGAACTAGAATGCTAGTATTTATGCGCACTATATTTAATTTCAAGTATGTTTCATATAACGGGTTAATTCAAATACAAAAATAAATTCATGGGATAATTCAAATACAAAAATAAATTCATGTATTGACCACATACACACACACACACACACACTATCTAAGCTGTTCTATAGGTATAAAAACAATTATTATCCAACTATTATCCAACTATTATCAATTATTTATTTTGAATGTAAATAATATTCAAACCCAACCCACCCCCACCCCCACCCCCACCCCCTCAGATTAATTCAAGACATAAGACCCTAAAGGAAATCCTATCTGCAACAAGATTCTAGTTAGTAAAGAAGACATAACAGAATATGGTGGAATCCACTACACTACACACCCATTCCCACACTTAAAAATCATTTAATAATATTTAAAAAATTCAAAACCATTTAATAATATTTAAGCACTAAAATTAATATAATTTAATTTAACCTAGGAATTAATCAGATATTTTTATCCTATGTTTACTAATGCTAAAATTATGAAAAATGACACCACCCCCTCCCCCACCCCGCCCCACCCCCTGCCCCCCTCCACCACCCCCTCCCTCCCTCCCCCAAAACACACCACACACACACACACACGCCGCACCCCACCCCACCCCACCCCCTGCCCCCTCCACCACCCCCTCCCCCACCCTGCCCCACCCCGCCCCACCCCCTGCCACCCCTTCACCACCCCCTCCCTGCCCCACCCACCCCCTGCCCCCTCCACCACCCCTCCCCCACCCTGCCCCACCCCGCCCCACCCCCTGCCCCCCTCCACCACCCCCTCCCCCACCCTGCCCCACCCCACCCCGCCCCACCCCCCACACACGCACACACATACACACATATATATATATACACATACATACATAAATATACAGACAAATATATATATAAATGGAAGAGAGAGAGAGAGAGAGAAATTGGACCTGAGAGAGAGAGAGAGAGAGAGAGCAGCGTCGAGAGAGAGAGAGAGAGAGAGAGAGAGAGAGAGAGGGGGGGAACGGTGGGAGGGAAAAAAGAAGGGGGAAAGGGTTTTTGCTGAAAAAGTTGTCACGGTCGTGTCAAGGTCATTGACCGTGACAAGAATTGTCACGATCATTGACCGTGACAATTCGTTGTCACAGTCGTGTCAAGGTCAATGACCGTGACATAAAACGCGTGTTTTTTTATCACGGTCAATGACCTTGACAAGGCTGGCCGGCTGAAAGGTGACAATTTGCCCATTTTGGTGTAGTGGATATATCATTAACCGTAACCGATGCAAGTAGAATTGGGATAATGGATGATAAGTCATACTTTCTTCGAGGGAGTCGACTTATCCAAAGGTCTTTAGATGTGGTTGAGAAAGCCCTCATAAGTCCTTAATATAAAAAATTTATAATGATGCTTTGGATATGGCACTTGAGAAAAATAATCTAGTGGTTAGTTGTGGTTTCGAGGTACGAGCTAGAGTGGGACCGTCTAATTTGATATGGGGTGGTACAAGTGGAGGTAATTTAGTTAACATGAGCTGTAATTATGAACACATTTATAATAAATCGCAATAAGTGAGGGACAAAATACGTGGTAAGAGGTTTAATTGAGGGAAAGAGAAAACAATTAGAAGGGCCAAAAAGTCTAAAGAGAGACGTTATAAATGGTGTCGCTTGGTTGGGCAGGCGCACGATAAAAGGAATTGCTCGTTTCTTAATAATAGGTAAGATGTTGTTAAATATGTCTTCCTAACATGAGCTAAAAATGCCATAATACTTACAATTTTATTTATATTTTTTATGTCTGTGGATGCAACTCAAGATGCAAGTTGGGATGATTACAATTATTTATCCACCGAGATAATTTGACGCAATGGCATTTATGATATTTAGTTTTCAAATTGTGGAAGACATGTAATGTAATTTTGGATTTTGAATGTTGGTGATGAAAATTACATGTGTGTATTTTGTATGTTGTTTTGTAATGTAATGTAAGTTTAGATTTTGGATGTTATTAGTGATTTAATTTAAGACAGTTGTCTATTATGGTGTGATTTGCTGTCTTTGCAAAAGTTAACTGTTAATTGTTAAGTTGACCCTTATCTTTTCAATTAACTATCCTGTTTTAGTACCAAAAGTAAATTATTATTGTACCAAAAGTCAATTGATAAGCAAACTTGTCAAACATATTGATAAATGTTTTCATTCCAACATATTGTTAAAAACTAACTACTAATAATTTTAGTACCAACATATTGATAAAAACTTCTTAAACATGTTAAATAAACACGATGATCTAACAAATAAGTTGATTACAACATATTGATAAAAATATTCATTTATTACCCAACTTGCTACACAAACATTACATCCCAACACATCACATCCTTCCCCATTTTTACATGAGCAACACCCTATAACATCTCATAACAACAAGTTCAATCACCACGCATTTGAATTGCAGCCTAAACTTGTCAAAATCATGATGTAATGCTTCATATTTAGCCTTGAGATCAACATTACTATCTTTCATAATAACACACTCCATCTCCAAATCCTTCATCTTCATTAGTATCTCATAACATTTTTTATCCAATGACTTTGGGGGCTCTATCCAACGAAAAAATTTACACTCGCAAATTTTGTAATTAGGCAAGATGCAAAACGTGGTCCTAGATTAGTGGTTGTCTTTGATGTCCAGATAATAACACGATTTCCACGATAACATGTAAATTAGTAATTAAATGAACCGTTACTCGATGCCATTCTTAAAAAAGCAATACAAAACAACATGTAATTTGATAAATTCAGTCTAAAATATAAAAAAATATTATTAACGCGATAAAGTGAAAACCCTGGGTAAAGCAATTTTCAATCCATCTTCAATTAGGACCCTAAGTTAAAAATCAAATGATAAAATAATAGAAAATGAGGGGATTAAGGTTGTTACGTGAAGATTTATGTGTTGGTTTTGATTCGAAGTTAAGGGATAAATGTATGTGTTGGGTTAAAGTCGGAGATCAGGGGGTTTAGGTTTAACCTGTATGAACTTTATGAGTTTGTTGTTATGTTTTATGTCATATATATAAATATATATTCAGTTAACCCAATTTCTCTTAAACGACCCTAGCTAAACTTATTTTACCTTTTATCATTTAGACCGCATGAGAGGACAGCACCAGGGGTCTGCATAAGATCTTTTCTCTTTCCCTCTCTCTCTCTCTCTCTATAACGCATAGTATATATATTCCTCTGACTATATAACCAAATCCCAAAAACCAAGGAAAAATGGTCAAAGAACTAACTCATTAGGACATAACTAACCCAAATAACAAAAAAAAATGTTGCACAACACCCCATTCTCCAGTCACCACAACGGCGAGAGCCAACCACTATAGCGCCCCCGGGGCGTTATAACGGGATGGAGCCCCGCTATGAAGGAGGTCTCCGATTCCAATCGAACTTCTGTGAAAACATTCGTGTTAACCTAGATTAAATTCTGCCATTAACAATCAATAAAACCTTTAATATAAATCCCAAACAACTTCTTATCACTCCTATTAATTTCTAATTAAATTCCCAACATCACAATATTCAAACTAGGTTGGTTTTTTGTCGGTAATAAGCATTTACTGAAATTAAAACAAAATTTTAATAACTAAACTGAATTTACCAATTTCACTGGTCGGTATAATTGTACCTAAACCAAAACCTAACCGTGTAGTTCAACGGAAAACTCATTTTTTTCGGTAAATACCAAAATTTTGAAATAAAAAAATAGCTTATTTTTTTATATAAAAAATAACTGAAAAAAATAGGATTAACATCATTTTATATTCTATCAATTTTTTTTTACCAAATTAGCCATGTCCACCAAAATTTCAAACTAAGGTCGGTCCACTTTTAATAAAACAACCAACTAATTTTGAGAATAGCACTCAAGGCTTATCTATAAGGAGTAATAGGATGCAACCTTTTCAAATCCAAATCGATGTGGGACATTTAAGAAGCGCAACATTTTGATCTTTGGGTAGGTATTGCTAGTAATGTACAAAACTTTTTTCATTCATCATTGCTTAAGGGTTTTGCTTCAATTGTACCTTTTTGTTTAGCAAGTTGTATATTTTGTTTTTTGTTTTTTATCTTTTATTTTTTTAAATATATTTTGTACTTTTAATCATGATAGTTTCAAAGAAAAATAACCTAACAAAAAATGACTATTAAGTTAGGTCTATTACATTAAAATATAGTTGGTATATCTAGTTTATAATTTAGGTATATTATTATGGTAAATTTGGTATTTTAAAAACGGTAATTTTGATAAATCAGTTTTTAAAATGTTTAAACCAAAATCAACCACAAAAATTTCGATACGTTCGGCTGCAGTACTTTCAGTTTATGAAAATCAAAATAACAAACCACTGCCTTTTTCTAGGTCAAAACGGTACGGTGCGGTAAAAACTCATACCGTAACCGGCCCTAGTTCAAACCTAAACAAACCCAAACACAATCATTATTCCCCAAATTCAAACTTTTAATACATATAATTACGAATTAAATTTAAAATTAGGTTTCACCATTAATGACATTTCTTTTATGGTAAAAATACCATTAGCATATCACAATCACAATCTTCTTTATATATTTACATGTTTTTATCATAACTCAACTAAATATCGGATTTTTGTCAAAGGATTTCATGCCTAAATATTTAATTCGCATCGGTCCAATATACTTTGATTAATCAACATATTTAAAATCTTAAACATGCTTATAATCGAAATTAAATAACAAGCAATCAAAACATGAACAAGTTGTAGATTATAATATGACAGATCAAGAGATTCCTTGCTTGAATATAAAGGGGAATGATTTCTTCTCTACAATCTCTTAGTTCCTCTCCAAAAATCTCCGTAAAACATTCCAAACTCTTAAGCTTCTAGGGTTTATGTTATAAGTGTAAAGTAATTATTTAATGAGGTTTAACATCATTTAAATATCCTTAATCTCGTAGATCCACAAAAGGCCAAATTCTGGGTATCTATATGAGCCCAAAATCCTATTGAGACTAATAAAAAACTTAGCTCAAATGTATACCTACCACTAGGACCCAATCCAAAGCATAAAAAATACATCTCCGGGCCTTAGCCTCATACTCGAGTCTGGTATAAATATAAATACCTCACATCGTAAAATAAAATATACAATTTAATTATTTTATGAGTAACCGCGCATAAAAATTCTCATATTATTAATATTGTTGATTAATTAATTTATAACATGTAGCTCAAAAATCACACAACATTCGAAATTTTGTTATCACATAAATTATGCATTTATTATTACCATTTCACACATGAAATGATTATTCTTTTTTATTAGTTTATTCACACAATTAATAAGAGATAAATGCCAGAAAAATACGACGTATTATAGATTTCAAAAGGAAAGAACACTCACAATAACACAAGGATCGTAGCTAATGTCCTTGCAATCGAAACAAAGAATATGCAAGATACCCACTGCCTCCATTTCTGAAAGTCTGTTTCTACTTATTTGATTAAGCCACTTTGGCCAATTAGCATTAAGCATTTTGGGCCTAAAAGAAAAAGGATGTCCAATGGAGTATTGGGAGAGAAAAGTTTGATCACTAAACTTGTTCAGCCTTAGCCTGTAGCTCCATCTTTTTCGAAGCAATCTCATTGGCTGTCAATTAAGGATTTAAATCATTCTCATCAAGAGGGACACACCTGGGGCTAAGATAGATTTATTCAAGTTCCTCTATATCATATAATAAGGATTAAATCTCTGATCAAAGGTCAATATAAGGAGCTTGGAGAACTTCTAAGGCAGTCTTTAGGAAAGATAGATTTGCCACCCACTTTTAATATGTGGGGAACGTGTAAAAAGAAATCTATTTGGGCCCTTGTTGCTGGCGAGATTTTATTAGAATGTTTTAAAATCTCAGTGGACCATTCAAAATGATTGCAAGAAGTTTCTTGAAGAAACTTGAATAAATCAAATGCATGTAATAATTTTTAGGCCTGGGAAAGATCTGCCCTTGAAGAAGTGTACAAAAATCAAATACAATTAGTTTGAGAACCATCTTCGAAGTATGCCCTCAATTCTGTAATGATATTGATCAAGAGTTGCACATGAACTACAAACGTGGCATTATCCCAATGAAATGCAAAATTATTCCTACTCACCATAGCATCGAGGTTACTCAAATCAGAATTAGCCCCAACAATTATATCATAAGCATATGGATCATTTGCTAAAGAAGATGGGTATGATATGACAAATATATGAATTGGGGGATTTTTATTATCAATACCCCCATAATAATAATCTCAAAATGAAGAAAAGCTTAAGTAAAGGCAAGTAGTAATAAAATTAACCTATGCACCCTTAAAAGCATTAAATTAAGAATAAGGACTGACCCTTAGAGTCCTCACGTTTACATCTTCGAGAACTGGAGAAATAAAGGGATAAACAATTCGTGGGTGGTATTGAGCGGGGATGAAAGGTCTAAATCAATAACATTCAAGTGATGCAGTATGAACTATAAGTTTAGTAGGGGACTCCTAAGGTTTATTGTCTAGAGAGTTATATAAGGGGGCTCAACGTCAATAGTTGGCTTCAATGTAGGTAACAACCAGATATATTAAATCTAGACCTATTTTTGGCCCATGACTATTTTTTGCGATAGTCCATGTAAAAGGATAAGGAACAAAAGATGCCTATTATTTTAGGGGCCTAATCTTAAGAGGTATGGTGCTTTCTTCAGTAAGCATATGAACATCTATAATGGTGGAAGTTGTTTGATCAAAGGTGGTCAAGTAAAGAGCTTTGAGCTCACCCATGGCTTATTTGAGAAGACTTCGAGGACAAAGGATGTCATTATATGATGTTGAGGCATGGTTAGCGCTTTTGGAAGAAGAAGAAAAAGAGGGAGTGTAAGCACACTCATCATCATCGTTGAAACACATGGTGACTGGACATGATGAAACATAGCAAAATGAATGAAAATACAATAGGAAAGGTAAAAGGAAAATGAAATACTTAAAGATCCAAATTCACTCTGTCACCATAAGATCGAAATAAAGTGGCAACTTTAGAGCATGATTATCAAAAATAATTCTAAGAAATGAGAAACCCAACCAACCGTAAGTTCTCAAAGTCTAAGAGACCTAACGTGTTTTTTTTTTTTTGCATGGGAAGATAAATAGTCCACTAATTAACTTTTCATAAAAATTAACTAGTGCAAGGGTATATTTACATCATATTTAATGAATCAATCGATGAGTGACACATGGAGGGTAAATATGAAAAACATTGTAAATAATGGCTTAAAGAATATAAGAAACAAAGTTTATGGGAAAAGACAAATGGTGATGTGCACACATGTGGGTTATCAAGAAAAAAATGGTTATACATGATGGCGCTGACAGTAATAAGGTAATTCAAAATTTAAAAGAGGGAGTTCACAATAACTATTTTATAGTGTCAATTATATTTGGAATACTATAAATAAGTAATCCAATATCAAAATTCGAGGAGGAATCTCCAATAAAAAAACTAATTTACTTAATTGTATTTTACCTATTGTATTTGTTTTTTGTAGTTTGTAATATGGACTTTTAACTCTACTTTTGGTTTTTTGTCTTAATATATCTTTTAGCAATTTATTGTTCTGTTTGTTCTAATTCTTTGATTTCAACTCATATACTTTCAATTTCATATAAATTTCTCCAAGTTCAGTTTCTTTAAACTGCATTTAATTTTATTAGTTTTCAATATCACTTCAAAGTTTTAGTTTAATTTAGTTACAGAAAATATATTGCTTTATTGAAAGTCTTTTTAATTGAATCATTCGCACGAAGCTCAATTGTACGATTAATTTTTTACTAAATACATTTTTTTAGCAAGACCCAAACTCTAGCCTAGCATGCTCACAAATTACACATTTGACCTCAAGAGGTTAAATTCAACCAGAACAATCATATCTATGAGATTAATAATTCCTAAGTCTCCCTTAAAAATTGGAAAACAAAGCGTCTCCAATCCCATTCAATGGTGTTCGAAACCTATCCCCTCCAGAGCCTTAAAAGAAGTTATAATTTTTTCTCTAACTATATTGTAATTGAGTCTGGAGGGTCCAACCCCGAAAATAAGTGAAAATCTACACTTTAGAGCACAAACCAAAGGTAAATTAATTTATCGAAAATGGATAAGAGAGGGCTCTCAAGTGAGCATAGGCAACTTAACAGATAAGACATTAATGGTACGTACACTATACGGGGCACATTCCACCAGACTTGGGGCCATCTAACAAAAAAATTTAAGAGGATACATTAAGTAAAAATAAATTGTATTATTTATGAGTTATATCTTTCATTATATTGAGCCAAAAAATCTAACAAATATCCGCCTTAACGAGAATTTTAGATTTTGTACACTTGATCCTCCATTTTTGCATCTTAACTCTGCATAAGTGAAATAGGTCCTTCCTAGATTTTTATCCTTTCGGTTGAGAAGGTGGGTTCCTGTTAAGGAATACGGCACACCCGGACTCACATAGGTCACACATGAGTCTACCTACGCTATTTTCGGATCTTCGAGTTATTTGAACTTAGAACTGAGACAACAATATTTATTCCCATTTTAAATAACAACATATGACTATCATCATAAACTACCGTGAATGATCTCAACAAAGTATGATATTGATATAATTAGAGTAATGATTAACATTGACACTAGTGCTAATTTTGTAATTACTACCGAATTATCTTTGTTGCCATTCTTTTGTAAAAGAACTTCACCCTTTATGATAATTCCCTAGTGAAATGAAATTGACCATTAATTTGGTTAGTTCTTCCATGATGAACATAGTTCTTAACTAAGTGAATAACACTTTAGCCGTGGTAATGCACCTTCACACTCATTTGAGTGATCCCTAACATCCTTCACAACATAATATTATTCCTTTATACTTTGTCTATATACTATACTTAACTATTTTTTATATAGTAATAATCATAATCAACTAATTCACATAATTCATAATAACAACCTTTTGGTACACTACTCTTAAATCTAACGAAGCTTGAACATATTAGAAAATCCACTTCACTGCGTACTAATGTTTCTTGTTTTGAATTTTCATGTGTGTTCTTATGATGTTGACCACGTGAGAAACATCAAAATGAGTACACACCATTATGTACATTAAGTTACTAATCTCACTTGCATAGGGAACCTGAGCCATAAACTCGTGCTCATTTTTAGTACTTAGAGAACATTGTTGGAAAATTGAAGTGTGAAGTAAACACAAAACTCATTTGATTTGAATTTGCATTTTAAAATGTGTGACAATCTTCCTTAAATATAGTATTTGTTATAGAGACAACACGACCTTCTTCCTTTCTTTGGATATCCTTATCCCTAATATTTTCTTTGTTCTACCTAAATCTTTTATCTCGTATTCCCTACTCAATTGGTATTTCAACATGTTAATCTATGTGATGCTCTTAGCATAAATGGGCATATCACCCACATTAGTAGAAGATTAATGAAATACCCATATCCTAATTTCTTAAAATGCACCCAACGATCGTACTCAATGTACATATACCTTTTACTCATAAAAAATTATTCAAACCTCTTATACCATTGCTTGGGTGATTATTTTAGGCCATATAATTATTTATTCAGCTTATATGCATGCTTCTCCTTGTTATAAACCTTAAAATCAATGGGTTGTGGCTTTAAGGTGGTCTTAAAAAACATCCAAAGATGTGGTGTTGGTGTAAGGTGGTACCGAGCTTAAACATCCAAGCTCGGGAGGTTTTTTTTCTAGAGATATAGGGTTTGAAAGGAGGGAAAATGAATTATGGGTCTCGTGATCAATAAACAATGCTTATATACCCTAAGTGCCCTTAGTAATGACATTTATTTATTTTTATTATGGTATAACGAAGTAAACTTTGAGTGCCATTAATCGCATATTGTGATTTTTTTTACTTACCCCCACTTCTTAATGTTTTATTAGACTTGCCCCTACTTTTCTAGTCCTTTTGACTTAAGCTCGAGTTGTTTTAATACTATTTACCCGCCGTTAAAAACAGATATATATTGTAATTAAACTACCCCCTTATCAACTTTTAGACCCAAATACCCCTCACACTTCAGCTAAACACCCCTAAAATATTTCAATCTGTGTAACTAGACACTCATCTTCTTCTTCACTCAACCCATACCCCCAACCTCGTTAGTTAAAATCCATTAGTTAACCCCGAACTCACACTCGATGGCAACCCTCTAGTTACCCCTGTCTCTTTCTTTGAGTCTCTTTTGTCTACTATTTTTTCTTCCTCTTATCAATCTTATATTGTCTAAAATATTTCCAAAGAGTTCCATTAGAGGCGTGTTTGATTACAAAATTGGAAAATTCATAAAACATAGTTCATTTTCATAAAAGTTGGAAAATGAGTGGACAAATATATGAGTGGGTTAGCCTTACTTTGGAGTTTTCATGGAAATCATTTTATTAGAGGTTGGTAAGATATGTTTTCCATTGGAAATGATAAAATTATGGAGCACGTTTCATATTTATGGCTATTATTTTCATACGATACAATTGAATCAAGCACCAGACAAGTATAAAACGAACCAAAATAAGTATATTGCATGGAAAACAATTCGATGCCAAGCAAATGGGCCCGAAATATGCTTATCTATGTTCTGATCTTTATTCTCTTTATGTCTTGGGTAGTTCTTTATTAGTGGTGATGAAGTGACGAAGAACCTGTATGTTTGAGAAGTGTTTAATTTAAGGGTATTTTGGACTCAAATATTATATTAGGGTTCATGCAAATGATCAAGCTTCTTTTTAAAAGAATTAGGACACCATTAAAATTTGAATATTAAGTAAAACACATCTAAGTCTACTATAATGCTATAAAACAAAGTATTTTGAGCTTGAATCAGCTATGCCACGTGGCGTTATTTTTATCCTCTCAATAAATAGTATTACTGGTTCTGTGCTCCAGACACTTCTTCCTATTGAGTTTTTATGATAAAAAAGGAAAACTTCCTAAGAAAACTCTTTATCTATCCATATTACAATTTCACATCTCTTTAAATCATGCAACTTTTCTCACCCTATCTTATATCCTTTCTACTCCTATTTATCATGTCCTTTATTCTATCATAATCCTCATAATAACCACTTATGCTAAACTCTCTCTACATTATTTTCTTTTCTTGTACATACACCAAACCAACAGAGACAATTGCTTTTCCATCCTATCTTCTCACTCCCCATTTCTCTCCATTTCTTTATTTTTTTTCTCTATCTTTCACTATCATCTTTCTCCAAATGGGTGTCGGTATTTTTAGCTTATAGATAATTGTATGAGTTTGGTTTGAATTAAAGTGTTTTCTTCCCTACATAAGGAACATTATCTTAAAGTAAAAAAGAACAATAAAAATAGTAATTGCGCTCAAATGCTAAAATGAATAGGTGCTACTAACACTAGAATATGAAAAGATGTAGGCAATATGGTATATGCCCAAGTGTCTTAAGTTTATAATGTATTATTTATTAGGTGTAGATGTCTACTTTGGGTTATGGGTGTTGTTAGTAGCGTGAGTAATATAAAATGTTTTGCATAGTTTTATTACTTAATAATATTTCACATTTTACTACGAAAAAAAATGAGACAAGGAACTATGATGTAAAAAAAATTGTCCTCGATACACTTGTATGATATTGTTTAAGCGATATATCTATTAAATTATCTATATCATCATATGTTGATGGCTCTCCTTTAAAGAATCCTTTTATACTAGCATGCAACCCGTGCGATGTACGGGCGTATATAGTATTTTTTCTATCATACTTTGATACCTATATGTGGCCAAGAACTACCATTGATGTTCATATTAACACAAAAGAAATCTCATGATTGGATTAATATCATAATTTTTTTAGTTATATTAAAACTATTACAAATGATTAAAAATTTTAACTTTTTGTGAACAGAAAAAAGGTAACAAGAAAGACTAACGTGATTTGTTATTTAGAAGGAGAAGGTTTTATATTATAGTGTACTGTTAATTTGATTAAAGAGACACTTAGGAAGAAGAAGGGTCATGGCTCTTTTGATAAATTAGGAGAGATAAAGAGATGAGTCGTTAATTTATGACTTCAATGTGTCATGCAAGGGAGAGAGTTGGAAGTATTTTTTAGCGTTGCACTTGATGGGAATACATGTTTAGGTGCACCAATCCCAGCATTTCAATTATAAAACCATTTTATTATGAATAATTATTACTCAATTAGATTGTAAAAAATTTTACTACATTTGTCAAATAGATGATAAAAATGTTCTTTACATATATACATTGTGCATGGATAAAACCTATTTTAATAACAAACTAAATCCATCATTCTACTACAAAATATAATAACATATACAAATGAAAAATAGATAACTTACCTAGAGAGTGAAACTTTGCCTTCATGGATATTCAATGGAAACTGAAACTATGGATTGTGTTTAATACAGCTTGAGATAAGAACATAAAAGAGTAGATAAAAAGAATGTGGGAAGACAAAATACGGCCTCACTCAAACCAATACATCCACAAGACAAAAGTTATAATTATATCTTATGCTATCTTAATATGTAATGGAAACTCAAATGGTCATGCTTTCACCCTCAAAATAATAAAAACATTAAACTCATGAGAGAATAAAATTGTATTTTCCAATAATTTTGATAATGTCTCAACTTAAATTTTGTGGTTGACAAACTTCATGTATCCCTACACAATGGTACTGAGTGGTTAGGCCTATATATATATATATATATATATATAGTGATGTAGATATTCTAGAAAGGTAAAGAGTTAAAATATTTGAGTACGAGTGCTAAAAATTTGAGAATGGGAGGAGGTAGAATTGAAAAAGACGATTATATAAATTAATGGAAGAAAAAGTAATTGAAAAAATCTATGTAACTATATAAAATTGTAGCCCCAAACCGTATAAGCGTGACACGTGGCATGTGTATTAAATTTAAGCAAGGTCGGAATCGCAGTAGAGAACAACTCTTAATTTTTTCTTGCTAACTCTCTCCTCGCTCTCTCATATCTTCAACAACTCTTAATTTTCTCCCGCTTTCTCTCTCCTTCTTATCTCACATCTTCAATTTGTTGCTCGTTTATCTCCTTTTTTTGTCACTTCTTCACTTCTTCTAATTAACTTACCATGGTTGAGAATAGATCCCTTCTTTAATTTTCGCTCCCTGTTACTCCTTCTTCTTTCACTCATCCACGTATTACCGACTTTTGTTATTCCTCCACGGTTTACAGATGACTCCGGTAGCTGAAGAGTTTCATTTATTTTGGCCCCTCAGCCTTCCACATTTGATTGTATATAAATTAGCCAAGCCATCCGTCAATGCATTCTCACTTTAAACGCTTGAAAGGTAAAAAATAGTAAATATGATTTTTCCAGTAATGTATAATAATTTAGATTTCTTTATTTATATTCAATTTATATTTATATTTTGGCAGCAATGTATATTACAGTTGTTGGGTTCCTTAAAATATTTCAGGAGTCAATTGAAAGGTACATCCGTTTCCTCCTACTGCACCTCTCGATAGTTTTTATTTTGTAGACATATATGTATTGTGGGATGAAATGTGTTCTATCTGAAGGGATGAAAGTATCGTATTGATAAACTAGTTGCATAATTTTATTTTTTCCCCTTTGAGTAATGTAAGCAAAAACATAGAATCGTGTGTCCGTCTCACATATGATGGTGAATATTCTGCTTTTTTTTTTTCACATTTGGTGTTCCTGAAAAGTTCGAGAAGAAATTACTTTTTAAAATTTAGCTGTTAAGGATCTTTGGGCAGTACTTTTTAAAATTCAGCTGTTAAGGATCTTTGGGCATTATTTCAATCGAAAATGCTTAATTAAAGTCATTTTAAAAAGCTTCCCGCTAAGGATGTTTGGAACTATGATGTTTATCTGTTGTCTGAATGAGATGTACGCACATCATATGTTTCTTTCCTAATGAAACTCAAAATCGATGATGTATGTTTTTTACTTGAACCTATTGAATTTCCAAATGCTAACCACATGTTATTTGGACAAATTTACCACTATATATTATTTTTTGTACTGTTTTATGTTAGTGTAATTTAAAATTGAGAAGATTTAAACTGAAATAAAAGTTCTATTTCTATTTTGAATTAAGGATACTCAATATATAGGAATATTCTTCTTCACCGAGATTAAGAAGTTACTTTTCCTCCATGTTTTTCATATTTTGTCAATGATTTACATGATTTTACTTATTATATGTTGTTGACAATGATCTATATTTTTTATAACTCTTAGGTTATTTCACAAAGTTATTGGGTTTGAAACAACATACCTTTACAAGCTTAACCCCATTCTGTCAAACACATTAAAGTAAATACATAATCTCATATGTCTTTCAAATGCATACATAATCTCACTATGTTCTCAAACCACCACATCACTTAATTAAACACAAGACAAATTTTGTCTTATAGATTATTTTTTTTAATTGTTTTATGTATGTATAATTTAAAATTGATAAGTGAAACTCAATTAAAAGTTCTATTTCTATTTTGGAGTGAGGATTATCAATAGTTAGGCAAAGTCTTTTTCATCCAGAATGGGCCTCAATAGTTAGGCAGAGTCTTTTTCATCCAGATTAGGAAGTATGTTCTTCATATGTATTCTGTCTGAACAAACCTCTAAATGGATGATGTATGTTGTTTATTGCGACTTTCATTGATTCTCTATTTCGAACTACTTATAGTTTCCACGAAATATATGCATACAATGTTTGTCTAATTTACATATTCTTAATCCAAGCCCAATGCAACAACACCTATATTTTTTGTAAATCCTTTCACTTTAGGCAGCCTTAACTAATTCCTTACATTACAAAATTGATTTCCTAACTGATGTATGTGTCCTTTCATTTTAGGCAGCATTAACTAATTCCTTATAGTACTAAATAGATTTGTTAACTGATCTATTCATTTATATTTTTTTTGCTAATAGGATTACCTTAAATCATAAATTAAAAACCCTTTTTCTTCATTTCATTATTCCCATTTGCTCATAGGCATAACCCTTTCTGACTAACTTATTTTTTACTTCTAAAAAATCATTTAGGATAAGCATGGTTCACACCGAACGTGAAAATCTCCTGAAGTCTGACTTAATATTCTCACAGAGAAAAAATATCGATGTCGACAATCCCAGTCCTAGGGAGCAAAGATGATTATCACATCGTCGATCGTGTGATCTTCAGTCATCTATCTCTCAATCCAAAAACAACCCCAAAAAATCACAAGCTGAGAAAAGATATTATGTTTTGAAGGCATTAGACAGTTATTTCATCATGCAACTTTACAACCAAGAAGGAAATGTCATTAACTCTCAAAATGTTGAGAAAGCAAAGACAATTATATGCACTTTCCAAATCCACAACATGCATAGCTCAACCGATGTGGCCATTGAAGAACAAAGTGTTATTCCCCCCGCTTTCATCGATCTGGATCCCAACTCTGAGGATGAATCCAATGGAATGCACGTTATTATCTCTGATGATGAAGAACCCATGATGAACCCATCAAGCTCTTCTCATTCCTTAGATCATCTTCAAAATTCTCACTACTACTATGACCAACCATTTACAAATCACCATGGCTCCACTTCATATGAAGATGATCCATTCGAGAATTCATCAGCTTATTAAATTTATTGTTAAAGCTCAATATTTGTTCCAACTCTTGGTGTTAGGAATAATTATGTGTTTTAGTTTTTAAAATACATTTATGTTTGTTTTCCATTTACTATAACCATTTACATTATGTCGACATGGACTTCGTAATCTTACTATGTATCATCATTGAAGCATTGCAATAAACATTTAAATAATGAAAAGCGATGGTTTTATGTTTTATTATTGTATTATGTTTACATTTTATTATGTAGAAAATCTATACTCGTTATACTTTATGTTAGCTTATTTAATAGTTAAATCAATTGTTTTTAATTTTCCATATATACATCATTTATAGTTGGTTAGTGAAAAAAAAATGGTAAAAATTTCTTATTATAAAAATCCGTGTCTCCAAATCGTTTTATTTATGTTGTCATTACTAAATTGGTATACATCTTATGCATAGATGGAATATACTGAACGATGTAGACTAGCTAGGAGGCGTAGGAGGTTCATGCGCTCTTCAGCACTTCATCGACCATTAAACCCCCAAATTAAGCCTTCATAATCAACTACTTCCCATTTTGCATGAAGTATACCTTCAATGTACTCATGTACTATAATAAATGTTAACTCAACCGTATCGATGAGCACACATGTAAAATCCATTTCTTCCACATCCCATGTTAATGCGGATGACTCCATTTCCACCAAAACTTTAATAGCGAACTGTGAATCTACGGCAACTGTTGGTGTATATTGTGGGTACATATTAGAGTGCGCAACAAGTGCCCTGTCAGAGGCAAATTCCTCAAAAGCCATAAGTAACCGAACCGTGAATAATCCCCAAATGCGTATATCCGTATGATTTCAAATATGTGAAAAAAATTAATACCAAACGAATCATAGATGTTTATAACAATATATATAGATATATTTTGTGCTTTATAACAGGTAAAGGGAAACGTCATTCAGCTACCTTGTATCGTAAGACTAGAGCGTCAACCGCATCCATAAATAGTAAGACACTATAAAATACGTAATTATTAGGTTTAAAAGTTGCAAAAAATTTAATACACTTACATTACTTTTCTCAATACATTTTAGGTAACAACTCTGGCCTTTGGACATTTGGGCCTCCTTCAAAGAAATGTAGGTTTTACATTGCTATTATGTGGTATGAGGAACGGACTAAAAAAAATAAAAATCCATCATCTCCTAAGTTTTCCCTATTCTCTCAAGAAAGGAAAATTAGACTACCACTAACTAAGGAACAACTGTCGTTCCTTATTAATTTGCTATCATATAACGGAGATGTGCGTTCATCAAAATTTTGAACCCATATCCGTGCATATAACTCAATGTTTGTTTTCACCTCAATAGGAGGAAAAGTTTATAATAGATACAATAATGGTGGTGGCCCATACGTATATCGAATCAGCGAACATAACCGTCACAAAATTAGTTCACTACTCCCGATTGAAGGCTAACGACCAGAATTTTCACAATTGTATATCTATGATAGTAAAGATGTGGTCTCAAACTGTATATCAACTATACGATCATAAAATATTGTCATTAATATTGACCCGGTCATTGTGGAAAGACTCATAAAAATGTTTGTTGAAAGAAATGAACTAGCAAAGATTTTTAGAATGACCCATGATCGTTTCACAAATTCAGATTTTGCAGACATCTGCCTAGAGTTGTTGGGTACAAGGCGTGGTGACCCCCCCATTTATAATTTTCCTCAAGCCTCTAAGGTTGCTGGATTGATAGTTGGTGACCTTTCGGATACTAATTATAGGTGTGACATCATCATTCATCATAAATTTACCGGATTGCAGTGTATAACTGAGCTACAACCCTTATTTATGGCAATGTAATATCCAGTAATTTTTTATACGGTGAATATGGATATCATGTAGACATTCACTATGCAAATAATACGGGTCATCGTCATACAAAAAGGGAATGCGTAACCATGCAGGATTTTTACTCCTACAAACTACAACAAATATCAAACGAATCAAATTCATTACACCTTTCGGATAAGACTAAATCAAACTAAATTGCGTTTTGAGCTTTACAAAGGTCTTTAGGATGCAGTCTTAAGAGGAGACATCACACTGACATTCATTGGTAAATGCATTATACTCTCTCCACTTTCATAGGTGGGTCAAGGTACATGGATCAAAGCTTCCAGGATGCTATAGCAATTTTGATATTGTTTGGCAACCCCCTATTCATCACTTTCACATTGAACGCCAAGTGGTCAGAAATTAGACAATTTCTATCACTAAATCCTAGCCAACAACCTAACAAATGGCCCGACATTATTACGGGATGTTTTAAAATAAAGCTTGATCATTTCATGAAAGATTTCAAAGAAGGAAAGTAATTTGGCATTATCTTATCATGTAAGTGCATTTATTTTCAAATTTGTTCGTTCCCCAATTTTATTATCATCTAATTTTAATTATTTTTTTTAGCTATTTACACGATTGTGTTCCAAAAAAGAGGATTGCCACATGCTCATATCATATTATTCATGCATCCTGACGAAAAACCTTGAACATTGGCACAAATTGATACGATTATATCAGCTGAATTACTAAAGGAGGAAGACGATCCTATTGGATTTAAAGTTGTGTCCCAATTTATGATGCACAGACCTTGCGGTGAAGCAAATCGTAACTCCCCATATATGTCCAAAGGAATTTTCTCCAAAAAATTTCCTAAGCCATTTGCAAATGAGAGCTCTTTATATGAAAAAGGTTTTCATATTTACAAAAGGAGAGATGATGGCGTTGTTGTTGAGAGAAATGGTATTAAACTCGATAATAGATTTGTTGTACATCATAACAAAGGCTTAATCGTTACCTACGATGCACATCTTAATGTGGAGATATGTACCAAGTCTAGATATATTAAATATCTCTTTAAGTATGTGAACAAGGGTACTGACAAAGCAAGGGTTGTATTACAAGAAAATATTGCAAGAAATGAAAAGACATGCAAGGATGATGTTTTACCTATTGATGAGATTAAATCATATCTTGACTGTAGGTTCGTATCTACCTATGAGTCTGCATGGAGGATATTTAATTTTGATATTCGGTGCATAGCAGTCGAGAGATTAACATTCCACTTACCAGAAGAATAAAATATAAAATTTAAGGATTCTGAAATATTGGATAATGTTGTCAACAAAATCGATGCCGAGAAAACAATGTTCACTGAATGGATGAGGATGAATTCTAAAAATTCGGATGCACATGAACTTAGATATGTGGAGTTCGCAATAAAATGGGTATGGTAATCAAAGTACAAAGAGTGGAAAAGGAGAGAAAGAGAAGATTTCATTGGTCGTATCGTAAACGCACATCCAGCCTTAGGAGAGAAATTTTACTTGCGAATGCTACTTAACATTGTACGAAGGTCACATAATTACGAGGAAACTAGAACAATAAATGTTGTTACTTATCCGACCTTCAGGGCAGTGTGTTATGCATTAAGTCTACTAGATGGAGATAAAGAATGGCACGATACACTGTCCTAGGCTTCTCCTGGTCATCCGATAATCAACTTCGTGAAGTATTTATTACGATACTCATTTTTTACGAGGTTACTGACCCATTAGCTCTTTGAGAACAAAATTGGCATATTCTTTTTGAAGATGTGCTGTACATGCATATGAAAAAACTTCAATTTCCTGAGTTGCTCTTAACTTATTCTTAGCTACAAAGTTATGCACTTTACAAAATTGAACAAATTATGCATCGTAACAATAGTATGCATTTACAGCTTCTTTTCATTCTTATTGTTAAACTACAAAACCATTTTCATTCATAATCCTTAAAACAAATTGTATTCTAACTAACTAATCAATTACCTGCATTCTTTAGTCAGTAATAAATTAATAAATAAACAGTTTTGAGGTGTAGGCTTCCTTGAGGACTTCAGATAATAAATCTATGCATTTGTCAAATTTGAGGGTCTAGATGTAAATGAAACACCAAAATTAGGACTATGTAAATTATCTCACTATCACGTGAAATTTCCCATCAGTCCCTACCTCATACTGAGTTTGCAAAGGCTCTTTACCCTCTAAAGATTAAATTTCACAATCCACTCTAAAGCTATTATAGAAGCAGCATTATCTGGAAATTGTTCAACAATGAGAACTCTGGCTCCTCTGTACTCAAACAAGAATAACATTTATGTTTGTTTTATGTGGTTTATATGTATTATATTAGTATTATATTACTATTGATGCTTAATATAATATTAATATTGCTGCTATAATATGTAATAAATACTCATATATTGGTTTAAGACTGCTATTAGTTTAAGAACGTTATGGTTGCTTAAATGTTCTTTTAAGACTGCTATGTCGGCTTAAATATTGGTATTGGTGCTATGCATACTCATATATTAGGAATAACTCATCATAATCCATTATCATTACAAGTATATACCTTATTTTACAATATTTTATCTACATAACTTACATTATAAATGACGCCACCATCATACTTTCATTTTCAGCATCTATAGATTTCTTTCACTAAGCTTTCCATCCACTTTTATATTGCATTTACATAATTAGCAGGGTCACTTTACTGACATATCACAAAAAATCAAACATTTCATCTTTCTTTTTACCAAATTAGGATATTAAACGCTGCATTACATACTATTTCTAATTATTTTCTTCATATACTCCGATATACATAGATAGCTTGATTTTTAATGTTACTGATCAAGCGCGAACCGTGCGTCGTGTAATACGCAAATCATTGTTATCGGTTCAGCGACTCAATGCAAAAAAAACTAAATTATTGACTACACTCTTTTAAGGGAGTGTAGTGGCCAATCCGGGTATCGAAAATCCATAGAGACGAGTTGCTAGAATTTAATCGGTTTAATATTCCTAAAATAAATGTGTAAAATGAATTTTTCTAACTGAAAAGAAAAGATAACAAAAGGAAAAAGATTATACTAGGCGAGTGTATTTAAACTATGTTAACAAAGCGAATAAAAACTATAGGTTGCATCGAATATCCCTTATCCCGAGTTAATTAGTATAAAATGGTTACGTGGGTTCACGAGTTATTAAAATTGTGTCTCATTTCATTAATTAATTAAATTAAGAGTTGTCACACCCCTAAATTTTCATAAAAGACTAATAAGATTTTGGCGTCAACAAATACCCCGAAAATTATGCACGAAGGTCGTAAATACGACGCATACATGATATAAACCGTTAAATCTCCTAGGCGTAATAACTAGGACGACACACTCAAAATAAATACGTAAACACCATCAGCAAAGCAAAGCAACCAAACAACCCGAAGTGAGTTCAATCCGACACAATCTAATTTAAATTAGCCACTAAACATGAAAAAAAGCATTAATTAAACTAACTAATTAATTAAAGCAAGTAATTAATTTAACACTACAAATTTACTCTAGACAAGAAATAAATTAAATCAGGCATGAAAAATTAATGGAAAAAAATTGACAAAGCATAAATAAGAGGAAGATGACAATGAATAGTAAACTTACATTAATGGTGGGTCTTACACAACAAAAAGGAGGAGAGGGGAAACACTCCAAAAAAATCCCAAATATTTCTCTAACCTAGGTCTAAAGAGAGAAGGAAGATATTATAAGAGATCCTTAAAAAAATAAACTAAGCCTAGTATTTATACTAAGTTACGAAAACTAATTGTTGATGTAAAAAATTAGATTGCTTCTAATTATTTAATCACATATAAATGTAAATAAGACCAAGAATTTTTAAAGTGGTTTAGCCTTATAAGAATGGCCTACGTCCACTGTTTCTGTTATTGCTGAATGTTTGGAAATTATTGATTATAGGTTTTATCAAGAATTTCCGGTCCCCCTTGAATGAGGATGATATAATGTATTTATAGCCCTTCGGCTGTACATGTGAAAGGGTAAATAATTAATGCCTCTTAAGCGTATACATCTGTAAGCATTCAATGAATAGTTGAACTGTTGATTATCTGGCAATTAATGTTATGGTCGAGATGCAGCTCGGACCGCCCTAGTTGCTCGACATTCAGGAGTTCCTCGGAGCAATGAAGTTCCTCGGAGTGTCTGAGTTGATCGGGGAGGCAGAGCTCCTCGTTGCTAAAGTAATTGTAGAAATTTTTGTATATGCCACATGGACTGACACATGTCTTCCTGTGATTCATCCATGTCATCATGTCAATTTTGGTATCAACAGAAGCCCCCAATGTTTCATAGTTCAAAATTTGAGGAGTATGGAACATTCTTTCTCGGAATATGGAAATTTTAAATGATCTTCCTGATTTTTAGGAGCGTTTCCTTCGTATTTATTTTTCCTTCCAAATTCGCTGAATCAGCCTTTTTTGAATTTTTATAACTGCTTCGATCTTCGCGCACTTTTTGTCCTTTGAGCCGCCGGTAGCGTAATCGTTTCTTTTTGTAATCATTTCCTTCACCGTTTTCCGAGGCAAAGTATTTAAGCGTCGCAGACAAATCCCATCGCCTTTTACTTTTTCAAATTTCTGTTTTCGAGTTTTCCATCGTCTCTCTCTCTCTCTTGTGCATTCATCTTTTCCATCGTTCGTTGTCACCAGATCCCCCTTCTTTCTATAAGATCTTCTTCCTTCTTCTTTATTTCTTTTATTCATCATGGTTTATCTTATTGAATCTCTTGAGAAATTCCGTTCTGATTTTTCTATCCCTTCTTGGGTAACTCTGGAGGAACTTTCTGAGCCTTCAAATTATTTTCGCTTGGCTGAGGGACATTGGTTCCCCAGCCTCTTTATTGCTGAGTGTGGATTTTCTTTTCCACCAAATTCCTTATGTTTAGAATTCTGTCAATACTTTGATGTTGTTCCTGCAAAAATGGCCCCCAACACATGGAGAATAGTTAATGGGGTGCATAGGTTAAATCAAACTCATAGAACTCGCATAGAAATTCCTGAGATTATGTATTGTTATAGATGGGCAGTTCTGGATAATACTTTTTATTTAAAAACAAGATTTTTGAATAGGGCTTTAGTAGTCAATCTCCCAGATGTCAATAGGGATTATTTCGAACATGGGGTTGTTATTAAAAATTGGCAACATGCCCCCTTAGTTGGAGATGAAGTATACCAGGGTCCCAGATGCCCTCCCTATGGCAATGGGATAGGTTATTTTTATTTTATTTTATTTCTGAAATTATGCTTTCATTATGTTTGATAAAATGTGTGACTGATATTTCAATGTTTATTTATTTGCAGTTGATAGTAAGAGAAAAGCTCCAAAGGAAACAAAAGTTAACATAAAACACTTGAAACTTATCTGGATCTTGCATCAGAAAGTTGCAGACGAGCACATTAGGTCTGCTTCATACTTGCTGTAGTACAGGAGCTATACATCCTCTTTTAATGCTCGCCCTGTGATCAACAGTACCGAACCAGTGCCAGTTCTTGAAGACTCTTCTCCTGAATCTCACATTCCCCTGAGTCAGAAAATGGGTAAAAGAAGAGTTCCTGCTAGCTTCGAGACATCTGCCTCTGCTGGAGAGGCAAAAAGAAATAAGTCCGATGTCCCATAGGGGACAAAGAAAATAGATGTTGCTCCCTCTGTTACAACCAAAAAGGCTGCCGAGAAGCCCCCAGTGGCTCCGAGCAAGAATGATGCTCCCAGGGAAGTGATTACCATTTCCCCGACCAAGAGTTCTTCCTTGGTTGAAGCTGTTCCTGTGCCCCCGAGGAGGCTGAAGAAAAGCTCCTCAATCAATTTGACTGAAACCATCTCCCAGCTCCCAGTTAGTGGTGATGGTGTTCCCACCATTGTTCCTCCGAGCTCTACTATGAGTTCGGTAAAGACTTGGATCATCCCCGAGATCCAAGGAATTGAAGAAAATATTCCTCGGGATATGCTTACCTCTTTGGCTACTCGCCATATTGCATCAGTAAGTTTCTCTTATTCTGAACTTTCATTCTTTCCCTTATTACATATATCTCTGTACTGCCTTGTCGTTATTTCCTTTTTCCAGTTGGTGAGTTGCTTTAATACAATTGTAAAGAAAGATGAAGCAATCAAGGCTTCTAGCTCCTCGTCCGGTGTAGAGGATGCTTTAATGGGTTTGACCCAATCTTTGAAGGAATCCCGTCAGAAATATGACGAGGATAAAGCTGATTGGGAGAAGAAACTGGCCTTGGTCGAGGAAGAGAAGGTGCAGCTTGCTAAGGTCTCCAAGGGGTTGGAGAGTAAAGTGAAAAATTTAGAAGGGAAGAATAAAGAGCTTGACGAGAAGCTCAAGAATTTTAGTGAGCTTGAGAACAACCTTAAAATGGCTGAGGAAGAATTAACCCTTCTTCGCGAGGTCAATCGTCAGAAGGAGGAGGTGGAAGGAAAATTGAAGGCCATCGAGGAACTTCTATCCGAGAAGCTCTTCTCGGAGAAAATAAAAAGAAAATTGGCTGTGAAGAAGTCCTTCAGCACTGGCTGGGACAAGGTATGGAATAAGGGGGTAGCTGCAATGATGTCGCAGATAGAGTATGGCAGTCTCAAGTATTTTAGAGATGGATGGGTTGATGCTCTACAGGAATTGAAGGTTGATGAGGGTTTTGAACTATTTCAACAACATCTTCTTGGTCCCCCTCCAACTATCGAGGATGAAGAAGAGGATGAAGCTGCCTCCGAAGAGTCATCCATGGTTGTGGGTGATGCCCCATAAGTTATCCAGCCAATCACCGAGCAGCTTCCACCTCTGCCTTCTCCATCTTAGCAAAATCCTGCGCCTGCTGAATAACTTTTTGTTTCTGCCGAGCAACCTAGCTCCTCATCCCAGCCTCTCGAGAAAGTTTTGGGAGACAAGGAAAAGGTGTGAAGTTGTTTGGTATTTTTTTTATTTTCTTTTGACATATGTACTCTGAACTTTGTACTCTTCTTCTATGATGTAATAAAATTTGCCTTTCTGATCATATATGTTGTTGATACTCTGTCTGCATTCTTATTAACTCTTGCCTTCTCTTCTTTATTAGTTTATGGCCAGAATGGAATTGTTGTCTGATCATGACACTACACTGCTGAGACAATTTCAATGAATATTTTAAAGCGGGTCATACTGATTTGGATAAGTCACAGATTGTAGACATCCTTGGCCAAGATGTTTCAGAACAGGCAGTTGAGGCCTATCAATACCTGAAATATCTTCTTGATCGTGTTGTAGCCAATAATGTGGCTTATTACGAAATGATTGAAGACTTACAAGGTACTCTTGATGAACTTCAGCAGCAATACAAAGAATCTTCAGTTCTTTTGCATGAAGGGTATGAAAATAAATATCAATAACTCAATGCTGAGAACGGCTATGACAAGATACTTGCTGGTTATGAAGTGAGAGAGAGAGCTTTGAAGACAGAGGTCGAAGAGCGTAGGCAAATCGCTGAGCTGCTGGAGCAAGAGAATAATAATCTACAAAAGGAATTAGCTCAGTTGAGGTCTATTGCTTCCTCTTCAAATGCCTTGGTACCTGTAACCGACGAGGGATTCTCCTTCTTAGAAGTTGAAAATTCCAAATTACGAGAAGAATTGGAGACTTTAAGAAGAGCTGGTCCTTCTACTCCTGCTCGGGGATGAGGAAGAGGTTCTCGGGGTCGAGCAAGAGTTGCTCTGAGTGCTGTCGAGGAACAAGGTACTCCACCTGCTCGGGGACGACCAAGAGTTCTTCGGCCTACCATTGAAGAAGCTCGTACTCAAACAGCGTTGGAAAACCAAGCATTCCAGTTGATGGCAAAAAATCAAGCCTTGTCTGAAATGTCCAAGAAAATCCAGAGTCTGGAGGAGCAGCTTGCTGCACTGAAGTCTGCTTTGGAGAATAAAGAGATTTTTGCCAGAAGCCTTCACGAGCAATTAGAGAGATTAACTTATCAGTTCCATAAACAACCTCGTGAATTCTGGATGGCGGGCTACAACGAAGCCCTTTGCCACTTGGATGCTCGTATTGAGAACGCTAACAGTGAAGTCTATAAACAGTGGTGGTTGAACGCTCTGGGTGTACTGAAATTGGAGCAAGGTCACTATTTATGGAACTACCATGACCCAGGGCTGCTCGATCTACCAGTTTCGCCCTTCAAACTTCACATGAGCTGGATACCTGCTCGGGCGATTCCTCGGTGCTTGATTTCCAAGTATCTCGGTGATTATAATCTCCATTCAAATGCAGAGTTATCTTGTCCCTAGCACCTGCTAGATAGACCTTCTGTAATGAATATCAGAATGCTTCAAGACCCTAACTTCATTAATTCTCCCCTTTCCTTGGAAGATCCTCCTGCTGGCGAGGAACCTATTTCAAAAGCACAAGGAAAGAAACCAATAGAATAGGGTTCTTGATGTAATGGTTATTTGTACATTTCACAATCAATGTACTTTATTTTTAGATTTAATGAAATACATTTTGTTTTTGTTCGCAATCTTATGGTTATAAAATGCTTTATAGATGTATATGCATATCTGTTAAAAAGATAACAACATTTTGTATTTTGTCGACCAACTGATTGTCGACTAGCTTGACTGTATATCTGTTAAAAAGATAACAATATTATGTAATTTTTCGATCAACTGTAGTTGATTAAAACTTATTGTCGACTAGCTTTAATTTGTTGATTGACCAAAATTTATGATGTTTTGCTTCTCGAACAATTTGGCAGCATTTTTTAAAATATCACAAGTAAAAATTTAACTTGATCTTTTTCTCATATATTCATAAAATGTCTCCGACCAATGATGATCAACATCTTTTAATTCTCGACCAACCTTGGTGCTTTTTGAAAAATATATTTTTCTTCCTAACCAAACGAAGTTGGCATTTTTAGGAATATTTTTGCCTCCTAACCAAACTGAGTTGGCATTTTTAGGAGTATGGTTTCCTAACCAACCGAAGTTGGCATTTTTAGGAATGTCGTTCCCTAACCAAACAGAGTTGGCATTTTTAGAGATATTTTTGCTTCCTAACCAACCGGAGTTGGAATTTTTAGGAATATTTTGTTTCCTAACCAACCGAAGTTGGCATTTTTAGGAATGTCGTTCCCTAACCAAACCGAGTTGGCATTTTTAGGGATATTTTGTTTCCTAACCAACCGGAGTTGGCATTTTTAGGAATATTTTTGCCTCCTAACCAAACTTAGTTGGCATTTTTAGGAGTATGGTTTCCTAACCAGCCGAAGTTGGCATTTTTAGGAATGTCGTTCCCTAACCAAACCGAGTTGGCATTTTTAGAGATATTTTTGCTTTTGTTGTTGCTAAGCAGTGTAGTGTGTAGCACTAGTATTCCCCGAAAAACTTTCAATAAAAGGAGAGAGGCTGGCAAAATATCATTTTATTCATACTAATGGAACTGCTTTACATAAGATTTTACATCACTGATAGTACTTGCGCAAGTGTTCAGCATTCCATGCATTCTTAAACTCTTCCCCTTCTAAAGTTGCTATTCGATAAGTTCCTGGTCGAACAACTTCTGTAACTCGGTATGGGCTATGCCAATTTTCCTCCAACTTATTATGTTTCTGAATGACCTTCTTTAGCACATAATCTCCTTCTTTTAGGTCGCACTTCTTTACCCTCTTATTGTAGAACAGAGTTGTTCGTTGCTGATACGCAGCATTCCTAATGGCTGCTTCTTCTCTAACTTCCTCGAGCATATTCAAATCCAATCTTCTCATTAAGTCGCTGACTGGGGAGTTGAAATTCAGCACTCTGTGTGTTGGGAGACCCAACTCGACAGGTATTACAGCCTCACTTCCAAATGCTAGCATATATGGAGATTCTCCAGTTGCTGCTCGGGGAGTAGTACGATAAACCCACAATACTGACTGTAACTCGTTGATCCAATTTGCCTTTGCCTCACTTAGCCTTTTCTTCAAACCATTGAGCAGTGTTCTGTTCGTCACTTCAGTCTGTCCATTACTCTGGGGATCACCTGGTGCTGAATGGAGCTTCAAAATGTTGGATTGGTGGCAATAGGCAACAAATTCCTCATTATCAAATTGTGTTCCATGATCAGTGATGAATGCGTGGGGAAGACCATATCTACAAATGATATTTTTCCAGATAAATTGATATACCTTCTCGTAAGTCATGTCGACGAGAGGCTCTGCTTCTACCCACTTAGTAAAATAATCCACTGTGACAACGAGGTATTTAAACCTTCCCCTGGTCGTTGGTAGTGGCCCGACCAAATCTATCCCCCACATGGAAAATGGCCAAGGGGAAGTGATAGGTGTCAATAATGCTTGTGGAGTTCTCCGGATGGAGGAAAAATGTGGGCACTTGTCACATTTCTTGGCATAGGCTATACAATCAGCCCTCATCGTTGGCCAGAAATATCCCTGCATCATTATCCTTTGTAAAAGAGTTCGACCTGCTACATGGGCTCCACAGGACCCTTCATGGATCTCTTCAATCAATTCTTTCACCTCGGAGGGATGTACACATCTTTGCAATCCTTCCATGATTTCTCGTCTGTACAAAACACCATTAGTTAGTACATACCGAGCAGCTTTAAACTTCAATTTCTTGGCAGCGAGCTTATCCAACGAAAATTCTCCCTCCTCAATATATGCCCAAATGGGATCCATCCAAGATGGTCCTAAGTCAAGGGTGATAAAATTCATTATTAGGTCTTCCTCTATGCTCCGATTAGCAAACACTTCAATTGGTACTATTCTTCGCAACTCGGTACGAGTAGCTGATGTTAGTCGGGCTAGAGCGTCTGCTCTTGCATTCTCCATTCTCGGTATTCTGATCAACTAAATGGCAACAAATTCTGATACCAACTCCATCACCTTTGCATGATATTTGACCATTAATTCTCCTTTGGTTGCATATGTTCCCAACATTTGATTCACAATTAATTCTGAATCACTGAATACAATAACCTGTTGCGCCTCCATAGTTTTTGCCAAATTAAGTCCTGCTATCATGGCCTCATACTCAGCCTCATTATTGGAAGCTTTGAATTGGAATCGTAGCGCATACTCGATATCGACCTCGTCTGGGCTGTTCAAGACGATTCCTGCCCCACAGCCTGTAGTACAAGATGAGCCATCTACATACAACCTCCAAATAGGCAACTCGTCTTCTAATTTCTGATCTGACAGAGTTCCTCGGTGAAATATCTGTTGCTTCTTTTCATCATCCCCTGAATTTTCTTATTCTCCGTCATCCATCTCTTCTTGCCCTTTTACCAACCTAAGTAGGACTGAGCTCGAATTTGATGATTCTGTCACATCCACTTGCCCTTTTACCAAACTAAGTTGGTCTGAGCCAGTGTTTGTTGATCCTGTAGCATCCACAGGTTGATCGGCGAGCTGCTTTTGCTCCTCGGGGGTATCAGGATAAGTGAATTCTGCTATGAAATCTGCTACTGCTAGCCCTTTAAGCGATGATTTGGGTTCATAAATTATATCATATTCTACAAGCTCTATTACCCAGTACATCAATCTTCCTGATTTTTCTGGTTTATGAAGGGCTTGTCTCAATGGCATGTCAGTATATACGACTATGGTATGGGCCTGGAAATATGGCCTCATTCTCCTACTTGTCTCAATTAGCGCCAGTGCTAATTTTTCCATCTTTGGATACCTGATCTCTGCTCCTCGGAAGGCCTTACTTGTGTAATAAATTGGCTTTTGCACTCCATTCTCCATTCTGATCAATGCCGAGCTAACTACATTCTCTGATACTGCCAGATACAAATACAAATTTTCTCCCATCACTGGCCTAGATAATAGCGGAGGTGCTCCCAGATACTTCTTCAAGTCTTGAAAGGCCTTTTCACATTCATCATTCCACTCGAAAGTTGTTCGGAGTATTTTGAAGAATGGGAGACATCTATCAGTTGCTCGGGATACAAATCTGTTGAGTGCTGCTACTCATCCTGTAAGACTTTGCACTTCTTTCTTCGTCGTTGGAGATCGTAGCCCTAATAGAGCTTTGATCTTTTCTGGATTTGCCTCAATGCCTCGTTGATTGACAATGTATCTAAGAAACATGCCTTCTCGTACTCCGAATATGCACTTCGTCGGGTTCAGCTTCATTTGATATTTATCCAATTGATCAAAGGTCTGGCCTAAGTCAACTAGATGATCAGCAGCTTTTTTACTCTTTGTCAGCATATCGTCGACATAGACTTCCATATTGCAACTGATTTGTTCAGCAAAAACCTTGTTCATGAGCCGCTGGTATGTTGCACCTGTATTTTTCAAACCAAAAGGCATAACATTATAACAATAAGTTCCCCTAGGAGTAATGAAAGAAGTACTCTCCCTGTCTTCAGGTTTCATTTTGATCTGATTGTAACCAGAATAAGCATCCATGAAGCTGAGTAGCTCGTGTCCCGAGGTAGCATCCACCAATTGATCAATTCGGGGCAGTGGAAAGTGATCCTTTGGGCATGCTTTGTTGAGGTCGGTGAAATCAACACACATCCTCCATTTATTATTTTTCTTCTTTACCATCACCACATTTGCTAACCAGTCTGGGTATTTAACATCTTCAATGAATCGAGCTTTCTGGAGCTTCTCGACCTCCTCTTGTAAAGCTTGATTCTTCTCAAGACTAAATACTCTTCTTCTCTGCTTTACAGGCTTGATCTCCTTATTCACGTTGAGCTCATGACATAAGAAGTTTGGGTCTATCCCTGGCATATCTTCATGACTCCATGCAAAAGTTTTCTTTCTACTTCTCAGGAAAGTTATCAAATCCTATTTTATTGAGGCATCCAACGATGAACCTATTTGAGTTGTTCGTTCAGGGTGCTCATCATCCAGAATGACATTTTCTGTAGCTTCCACCACCTGTCCTTTTACAAGTTGAGATTCATCTCTAGGATCCAATGTTTCAATTTCTGTGCCTTCATCCACTTGATATGTAGTAGTCTTTTTCCTCGACTCCTCCAATTCCTCTTGTTCTGCAGATGAATAATATCATTCCCGAGCTACTTTTTGATCACCTTTCACAACTCCTACTCCAAAGTTTGTTGGGAATTTTAAGCACTGATGTACTGTAGATGGGACTGCTTCGAACTTTTTCAAACCTACCCTTCCCATGATGATGTTATAGGCTGACTGAACATTTTTATCCATCACAAAGAAATGTATTCTTTCTGTTCGACAAGCAGGCCATGTACCAATGAATATATCCAACTTGATCGTCCCAAGTGGAAAAACTCTCTCACCAGCAAAACCGAGGAGAGGTCTATGATAAGGCTCCAATTGAGATAATTTTAAGTTTAAACTATCGAAGCACGAGTAGAACATGATGTCTGCCGAGCTGCCATTATCCACCAAAACTCTTGAAATCATCACTTCTTTCATCCTCATTTTGATCACCAAAGGGTCATCGTGAGGGTATAGGACACCTGCGAGGTCATTTTTTGAAAAACCAATGACCAGCTTCTCTTTGTTTACCTTTCTCAGGCGATCCTCCTCAGCCAAATTTATCCGTTGAATATATGAACAAGCTTGAGCCTCACAGAGGTAAGCTTTTCTTTCTGCAATAAGATCCCCTCCTCCTGCATCTCCACCTGTAATAACATTACAATCAAATGTTCCAAAACGAATTAAAAATACCTCGCGTTCTGGTTGCATTGGCCTTTTGGGAAGATCGGGGTCATCTTCTGTATCATCTTCATGATCTCTTTTCCTGTTCTCCTCTGCCCGACGAGGAGATCTAGACCTCTCTCTTGTTCGGTCGTCATTTCTTCTTTCATTTCTTCGATCAACATACTTTGTCAATTTTCCTCGTCTGATGAGTGTTTCTATCTCGTTCTGAAGAGCTATGCAATTTTGAGTCATATGGCCATGATCTTTGTGAAACTCGCAATATTTTTCCTTATTCCTCCTATCAGGGTCTGCCTTCATCTTCTTTGGCCATTTTAACTCCTCGTTATTCTTGATTTCTTCCAAGACGTGGTTGATACCCATCTTTAAAGGAGTATAATTATCAAACTTCTTCAAGACTTCCCATGATGACCTATTTTTGGATTGTTTGTCACCACCATTGCCCTTATGCTCTTTCTTCTTAGCTTTGTCGACTTCCACCTTGGTTTCTTTATCCATATTCTTCTTCGCAGCCATAACCTCCTCGGCATTCATGATCTTGGCCGTTTTTGCCATTAATTCTGACATGGTTGTAGGTGGATCTTTAGCCAAAATGTAATACAACTTATTGGGCCACAACCCACTCATCAAGGCGGTGATCGTTGTCTTCTCTTCATAATCTATGACTTCTAGTTTTTCGTTATTAAAACGAGTTATGTAGTCTCTAGTACTCTCACCAGCTTTTTGTCTAACGCTTAACAAATGCGCTACTCGTTTTACTGGCTTTGCTCCAAAACAGAAATTTCCAATAAATAACTTGGCCAGTTGAAAGAAAGTTGAAATCTTACTCCGAGGAAGATTGTTGTACCATATTTGGGCAGATCCAGTAAGAGTTCCCGAGAATGCTCTGCATCTCATCTCGTCGGGGACAACATAGATGTCGGCAACAGCCTGATACTGCTCTATATGAAGAACAGGATCTGTCTTTCCATCATATTTGGGAGTCACAACAGGTGCTTTGAACTTTGATGGTGTAGGAAAATCCACAATGGCTTGGACAAAAGGCGTCCCTTGAACAAAAGTTCTTTGTAATTGGTTCCTCGCCTTAGCCATTTCTCCCAATCTATCTTCTAGTCTCTGAATAGAGCTTTTTCACGCATCATTCCCTTCCTCGGGCCTATGGGTTCGAGCAATTGATCGATTTGATGTGGCTTCCTAAGATCTATCTTGACGAGCAGCTGGTCGAGATTGTGCTGATCCTTCTCTTAGATCTGATGGTTATAAAAAACTCCTCGACATGGCCTTAGGTGGACTCCTATTCCTCCTAGGGCCTAATCGACTGAAAGGAGACACCCTGATCAATCTTTCCAGGGCACTAATCCTCTCTGGAGAGAGAGTAATACGTTGTTCAGTATCTGTGGCTCGTATTGACGAAGTTCGCCCAGGTTGATAAGAGAAATCATCAGATTCCTCCTTATAATATGAATCAGTATGCCTGGATCGTGAAGAAAGTAAATGCGTTTTCCTTTGACCACTTCGCTGTCCTGAATGGGCAGGTGCACCACCATTAAGGGTTTGTATGAGTTGCCGCATGGTTTCTTGCATGGCGGTCTGGCCCTGGGCCAGATTTGTCATTATTCCAGCCAGATCTGGAACGGTTGAAGGTGCATATGGATTTGGAGGGTTTCCAGCGTTTCGATTGCTTGATTCAGGATTATCAGCCATTGATGATGAATTATTTTTGGTGAAAAACGATAACAACAGTCGTTTCCCACAGACGGCGCCAATCTGTTGATGTAAAAAATTATATTGCTTCTAATTATTTAATCATAGATAAATGTAAATAAGACCAAGAATTTGTAAAGTGTTTCAGCCTTATAAGAATGGCCTACGTCCACTGTTTCTGTTATTGCTGAATGTTTGGGAATTCTTTTTTATAGGTTTTATCAAGAATTTTCGGTCCCCCTTGAATGAGGATGATACAATGTATTTATAGCCCTTCGGTTGTACATGTGAAAGGGTAAATAATTAATGCCTCTTAAGCGTATACATTTGTAAGCATTCAATGAATAGTTGAACTGTTGATTATCTGACAATTAATGTTATGGTCGAGATGCAGCTCGGACCGCCCTAGTTGCTCGACATTCAGGCGTTCCTCGGAGCAATGAAGTTCCTCGGAGTGTCTGAGTTGATCGGGGAGGCAGAGCTCCTCGTTGCTAAAGTAATTGTAGAAATTGTAGAAATTTTTGTATATGCCATGTGGACTGACACATGTCTTCCTATGATTCATCCATGTCATCATGTCAATTTTGGTATCAACACTAATAAAAGAAAAAGAAAAGAAATAAGGGATAAGTCTTGAATAAATAAGAAAAGAAAATAGAAAAATAAAAAAAACATATAAAAGAGGCTAAAGAAATATCGACAAAACATGGGAAAAGGGGAACCGGTAGACCGGGGCCTCAAGCCGATCGACTGCGCAAAAGAGGGAGAGCCACTATCTCGGCCTTAGGCATAAAATTGGAACACCGGTCGACTGGAGGCAGAGTTGCGGTCGACGGGCTTGACAGTTGCAGCCCACACCTGCTTCCAATTTCGTGCAACAGCCAAACCAACAATCCATGGTTCACATTTTATACAGCAGTTCAAAACCTCCATGTCCTCAAACGCAATACCCAACTGCGTAAACAAAAGCTCCACACCAAGACCCGAGCTCTATTCGTGCAAACCATTATTAACCTGAAGCCATGGCCCATGCTGCTATCCGAGAACAATAAAACAAAACCTCCATATCCATTCCACCATTTTGCCCAAAGACCCATCTCCACCATTAATGGCCAAAACCCAAGCTCCAAATATGGCCAAAGAGACCCATTTGCACGTGTGGACCAAAATCGAGCTTCAATTTCGGACAAAAGTCCTCAATTTGGGACGAACCCAAAACCCGAGTAAAACCCGAGCATGGAACCAAAATCGCCATCTTCAAAGTGGGTTTGCTGCAAAAAAATGATTTAGGGACACAAGGGGAATTTATAAAATTGTTAATGAAAAAGAAAAGGGACATGGAGGTCATTAATGAAATTATTATTTTTCTTATAATTCTTTTCCGATCAAAGGTCCATGTTTCCTTCGTTCGGACTTCGATTCGAGCACCGTTCGCGGCCAAGCAAAGCTTGGCCCGAGGGCTACAACTTTTGTGAACTCTTTGGGAAAACATCCCAAAATGTAAAATTACAAAAATGCCCCTGATCGTGTAAATCGCAACGGAACTTTATCGAAACGCACCCAAACTTAATACTAAGCACTTTAATACCTATAAAAGCTCAATTATACCTCAAATAACATGTTAGTATTTAAAACGGAGGTTGTCTGATTAATGATCATATTTATAACAATTACGGTACCCCAGGGGGCTAAAAAGCCAAAGTTCGAGGGTATAAACGTGCAAGATTCGATACGAATCAGTTACTCACTAACTTTTCTATCCAATGTTTATTTAATTTACATATACTTCCATATAAGTTTCACAGCTTATGTATGATATACATATATGACAACATTTTTCTATAGCTTTGTCTATAACAATACGTATTGCTCCGACTTATAAAGGATCCCGCCATCGTATGATCCATCTCAAAATATCATTTTTCAGTATATTATTAATGAGAGATAATTCTTAACACAAAATTACAACTTTAATTATGATTCAAAGTTCTTTGTTATCAATACATAATTAAATCAAACCTCAATATTATACGAATTTAATGGTCTAATATGATTATATTATATCTCTCACAGGATAACCATATTCAGGGATTATTTGGAAAGATGAAGTTGAGGAATTTATTGCATTAATTAAAGAAGGAAAATTTTACAAAATCTCAAATTTCAAGGTTGTTGCTACCAACAGAGGATACAAGTCTGTTACACATTCATGTGTAATAAATTTAAAACTGACACAACTATAGAACAATTGAAGGACAACATCCCAAATATTTCCTGACATAAATTTGAATTTGCTCAGTAAAATACACTCAGTTACAAAATCGTGAACAAGGATAAGATCACAAGTAAAATTTAAACCATACTCATATATTTTATAATCTTATTCATTATTACCATACCGTATATCATACACACAACATATAATGTGATAACCATATGTATATGGCATTCTTATCGGAAGAAGCGAAGTCAAATACATGAATCTTAGTGGAAAAAATGTCGAGAAATTAGACATACACATCTCTGATCAAAGGTATTAAAACATTTATTTAAATTATCAAGTATCTTTTATATTAATATACATGTTAATCTAATACAATATTCGTTTTTGCAAACTATACACATTACAATAACAACAAATTGATAATTACTTTGTGGGGATATTCAGCAATTAAGATCAATGAGAATCTGTAAGATGTTACATAAATGCCGATTACAATTGTCATTACATCGCTCAACGTAAAAGAGTTCAGAGGTACGCATATATATTTTAATAATAGCTTTAAATTTTTGAACAACTTCATTCATTCCTTTTTTAATGCCAGATATATATATATGTTGTTCACAAATGTAACAGAGACTTACATTAATGATAATACCAGAAATGGTATCACTAGGTCACAGATGCATGAAGCTCAACAGCTATACAATAATCACAATAATCATAGAGAAAATCAATAAAGAATGAGATGAGGTGAAGAGGATAAACACTTGGATTTAAGTGGTTCGATCGGAGCCTACGTTAATTGTGTGTGTATGAGTGAAATACACTAGTAAATATGGCTCTAATGGCCTGGTTACAACACAAGCTTTCTCTATCTCCCTTCTGTATACAAATGAGCAGAGTTTTAGCTAGGGTATAAATTAACTGATCCCCTACAATGAAGAAGATGATACGTATATATAGTGCTTAGGGTGTGTATTGTCCCCCCAGGTTTGCTATATGCATGAATGGATTACTCTTAACCAATCTCGTATGCACATTTGGCTACGACACATGTAAATCATGATGACCAAATATTCCCTCACGTGAGGGGATGATCAGGTAGTAACGATTTTTCCTGCGTGTGGTTTGTGTCCCACGCACACTTATCTACGCGTCTCCCAAATCACACGCTATGATGATGTCACCCTTGGCCTATGCGCATTAGCCGAGGTCGAGGTTAGGAAGACAGATAATGATGAAACCATTAGGTGTTGTGGTGATCAAGGTTGGCCTTAGTCTTGCATTATTATGAGGATGAGGTCGAGGCTTCTGACTGAGCCAAGGGTCAGGACTTGTTAATTTTTAGGTAGTTATGGATCGGCCTACTAGCGGGGATGAGGTCGATGATGATCTTTTGGATGACTCGTCAATGGGATGGCCTAGCTTAATTATCCCCTCGTCATAGGCTGAGTATACTATCGGCTAGGACGAGGGTATATTTTGGTATATCAATCACCCCTAGCCCTTAGCCATTGATGTTATGATGTCGCTGGGGGGTATTCTAATTTTCTTGGTAGTCAAGTCGATGAGGCTTCACATTAACACTTGTTAATCATCACGTTGCACCTTTTAAAAATAACAGTTTTCAGGTATACTTAGGGCATAGTGCCCTAATGATGGTATGCACAGGGAAATGTGCACCGCTTGGGTTATCGTGGCAAATCATTACTTAACATTTAAATTTTGAGAAAATTTTTGTTCTCTCTTTCTTCCCCAAATACTTCGCTTGTTTTCTCTCTCTCTAGATTTTGTGATCTCTCCTCTTCCATCTCTATTTGTAGGCAATACATCGTGCTCATTTCAAGGTTTAGTTTATCTTCTATTTTTGAGGTAACTTCCCTTTTCCATTCTCTGTTCCTTTCCTCCATTATTACATAGCATTTTCCTTTTCTCTACTGTTGGTCAACTTAGGATTTTTTGGCGACCTTGAGCTCATTTAACAGCTGCTTGTGGTGGCTTGAGGGCTAGCTTTAGGGAGTATACTAGTGGTCATTAGGTTGTAGACAGCCTTATACTCTGTTTAGGCTTATACAGAAACCAAAGATCCCATAGTTATGAATTTCGGTGGGTTTTCGGTCATCTTCTCCAATAGCCTTCATCACGTTCTTCATTGTTTGGTTTATAAACAACCCGTTTCTTCTAGTTTGATCTTGTGGTTAAACTGGTCAATAACTCCCACTTATTTTTGCTTTCTGTTACTTTATTCTCAGAAAATCTTCAAATCTAAGGTCGTCCTTTGAATGCTACAAAGGCTTTATAAGTTGGCCGAGGAATTTCCCACGCTAAGGGAAAGGTGTTTTCAAGAAATTCGTAGGGTAGAAGAAGAGTTCGAGGAAAAACGTAAGGCTGGCCCCATTTGGGTACGACCATCTTTCCCATCCCTTTAGCCACAATACTACCCACGTCTTCAGAAGCCTTCATTTCATCCCAATCCCACGCCGAGATGGGGAACCACCACCTCGGGATGGAGGCAATACGGCCAAGACATCTGGGTGGGATGACCAATCAATTCCCCTTTATCCTGATCAAGTTGGGCTGACACTTCATTCGAATGTTGTTCCTGTATCAGTTATGTCCCCTACTGAGTTTCAGGCAAAGTTCCCAGAAGGCCCCCTGCTACTAAGGAGGCCGAGGTCATTAGTGTGGATGATGAGGATAAAGAGTACAAGGACGAGAAGCAAGTTGACACCTCATATGCTTCATCTTTCATCTCTTCCGTCAAAGAGCGTGACCTCCATGTATGGAGGCATTCATTTGGAATCAAGTTCGATATCACAATGAGGGTCCCGAACGAGGACGAGAGAGTTTTTCAGGGCCAAGAGGGAGAGGTCGCTATTTACGATCAGATGTTCAGGGTCGACGTCAGACTTCCCTTTTATCCTGCCATAAGGGCCATATTGTCTACTCTAGGGGTTGCTCCTACTCAATTACCCCCAAATCCTAGAGAATCATCTTGGGGTACATTTCCCTATGGAAGAACACTTTCACGGATGAGCCATCAACTGAACTCTTTTTAGCCTGCTACAATATCTCGTCCTCGTCTAAGCAATTAGGTTATTTTTATTTAGGTGCCAGAAAGTCAGATAAGAAGCTCATCCAAGTGACCCAGACTTCAAACCACTATTGGAAAGAGATTTTTTTCTTTATTCTAGGGGTTTAGGAATTCCCGATCAAGGTCGACCCTGCTAAGGACGAGCCGAGGGTTCCGCGTATTTTGTCAAATCCTTCCATGGAGGTGATATCAGACCCCGACCTTAGCCTTGAGGAAAGGGACATGGCTGACTACCTGAGAGATCAGGGAGTAGAGGGCACTCTCCCCAAATTTGAAGACCTTATAACTCCTGAATACCTTAAAGAGTCTGGTCTGGGGTTAACTCCCTTAAGGAGCTTTGTGAATTATTTTTCCTTCAATTTTTCCCTCGTCTCATATATTAATTGCACTAACATGTTATCTCCTCTTGCAAGCCATCCTTCTAACATACCAGACAATATCTGGGAGATGACAGCCCTATGTTAGTTGGCTAATTTGGGGAAGAAGAAGAAGAATAAACAACCACCCCCAAGAAGACCACTGTTGGGGGCAGCTACCGATGACACACGTAAGAGGAAGGGGCATGAGGTCCCTATTGACACTCAGCCAGACCCCATAACGAGGCCGAGAGATGGTGCCACAAAGACAACATCAGGTTCTGATGTTGGCTCGTCGTCATCCCTAGGGGTATTCTAGCCGACCAACCTATCCCACCTTAAGGTTAACCCCACTTCCCTGATTACTAACACCAGTGCTGCAAAGGCTGCCATGTTTGTAGCTCCCTCAGCTGCGAATTATGAGTTCTTGGCCAAGATGCCCATGGACAAGATCTATGACTTTGGCCTTCACCATATGGCACATGTATCATCCTTTTTCCTCGGATCATATAATTGTCAATACTTTATCTTTATCTGACCTTGCCTTTATTTCTTGCAGTCTATTTATGCCCTCACTTCAACCACCAAATGGATGGCCGAAAACTAACAAAAGTTTATGAAGGCCGACCTTAAGGCCCAGATAGCTGACCTAAAGGCCGAACATAAGCGGGCTATAGACGAGCTCAAACTTCAACACATTGACCAGCTAAAGCTTAAGGACGACACCATCAAGGAAAAGGATGAAACTTTAAAGAACCAAGCCACAAAATTTTATGTCGACCTTGTTGCAGTAGTCAAGACTACTTGGGTTGATCATGTTGAAGCGTACAAGACCTCGAATGAGTTCCAAGGCTTTGGCCTAGAGTACTTGGAGAGAGGGATTAAGACAGCCTGTTGATGGGTCATCTTAAAGTTTGCTTATGCAGTATCTTCCATCCGATAGTCCCCAGAAGTTTCCAACCTCGAAGACCCTCTTATGGTCGAGGCTCTATCACATATTGATTCGTTGACCATGGCTGAGGGAGAAGGGACATCGGCTACCCTAATGTGGCCGAGGGATGCAATGTTGATGCACCAACTGTTGCATCTACTTATAGGGCCGATGCAGTCATTCATACTGCACTAACACAATACGGTGGTCGTCTGTGGCTAATACCCTTATTTTTGTAATACTTTTGCCCGTCATAAACTCTTGTATAATCTCTGTACTTTTTATTTTATAAAATAAAATCTTTCATTGCCCTCTTATTTGTATTCTCTCTTGCCTTTGCTTGCATGACTTAGTTATGCTGTTGCGTTGTCCTCCAAATGTTTGAATGCTATAAATTAACCATAAACTGCTATTGTCTCATCCATGAGCTATTGTCCTTGCCGAGGGAGTAATTTTACCAAATAAATGGTGTCTTTAATTAATATCCTCATATGTTATTTAAAATTTGCATCCACCGAATAATGGTGTTTTAGGCACAAGTCCTCCCTCATCTTTTTGAGAGTGTATGGAGGGTCATCCCATCCATGCACCATCGTCTCAGCCGAGGGAGTTAGTCCACCAAATTAATTATGTTTAACAATAAACCACAACTAATTGATTTTATAATTTGCATCCATAAAATTATGGTGTCTTAGGCATAATTCCTCCCTCATCTTTTTTAAAAATGTATGGAGGGTCGTCCTATCCATGCACTGTCGTCTCAGTCGAGGGAGCCAGTCCACTAAATTAATGATGTTTAATAATCAACCACAACTAAGTGATTTTATAATTTGCATCCACTGATGTTTTAGGCATAAGTCATCCCTCGTTTTTTAGAGTGTATGGAGGGTCGTCCCATTCATGCACTGTTGCCTCAGTCAAGGGAGTCGGTCCACAAAATTAATGATGTTTAATAATCAACCACAACTAAGTGATTTTATAATTTGAATCCACCAAATTATGGTATTTTAGGCATAAGTCCTCCCTCATCTTTTTTAAGAGTGTATGGAGGGTCGTCCCATCGATGCATTATCGTCTCAATCGAGGGAGTTAGTCCACCAAATTAATGATGTTTAATAATAATAACGCCCTTCGATGTTGTTGGCAGTCCATGGACGAGGTTGATCCCGTATGGACTGTTATATCACCTAGGTCCACTTAAGCTTACTCCACCACGAATGATGTTTTGTAGCTTAAGATGAGTTGTTTCATGCAAACAAATATCTGAGTAAATAAATAACATATGGGGGAAGACTTGAACATCTTGAATTTCATTGGGTTTCTTTCATTTGAAGCCTCATACACGTATTACAATAGGATGCAGAAAAAACAGTAAAACTATCATCTCATTGGTAATATTTCTTGAGGTGATCGACGTTCCATAAGTTGGAGAATGGCTCCCCCTCCAAGTTTTCCAATCTGTACGTCCCCGACACCGCCTATTTGACTACTTTGTATGGGCCATACCAGTTTGGGTGAAGCTTATTGGGTTTTTTCCATATCTTCTTCAATACCAAGTCTCCTACTTTCAGTGGATGCGCCTTCACCCACTTACTGTAGAATTTTGCAATTCTTTGTTGGTAGGCAGCTTGCCTAACTTCAGTGTCTTCTCTTATTTCTTCTATGAGATATAAATCAAGCCTCCGCTCATCATTATTCTTCTCAAGGTCATAGGTCTGAACCCTATAAGTAGGACGATCTATTTTCGTTGGTATGACTGCCCCCGATCCGTAAGCAAGAATAAACGGGGTTTCCCCAGTAGGGGTCCTTTCCGTCGCTCTGTAGGCCCATAAGACAGTGTACACTTCCTCGACCCATCTCCCCTATGCATATTCTAACTTCTTAATTCCATCAAGAATCGTTCGGTTTGTCACTTTCGTCTACACATTAGCCTAGGGTCAGCCGGGAGTGGAGAAGAATTATTTGATGCTGACCCTTTCGTAATACTTTTCCAGTGAGACGTTCTTGAATTATGTTCCATTATTAGAAATTAGGGTGTTGGGTAGGCCATATCTGCAAATGATAATGAATTGAAAGGTATTCTGCTCCGTGATTATAATCATCGGCTCGACCTCCACCCACTTTGAAAAGTAATCTATCGCTAAGATCAGATAACGATAATTATTCACAGCTCTGGGTAAGGGTCCTACTAGATCAATTCCACATACCACAAACGGCCAAGGAGATGTGATTCAGGTAAGAGGCTGATGATATTGGTGGGGAATGGTAGCGAACCTCTGGCACTTTTCACACTTCTTGACGTATGTTGCAGTATCATTGTCCAAGGTCGGCCACCAGTACCCTTGTGTAATAATCCTCTTAAATAAGGATCATCCTTTAATGTGAATGGAGCAGGAACCTTTATACACATCCTTCGGGATATATACTACCTCAGACGGATGGACACATCTGAGTAGGGGAAGCAGAAACCCCTTCTTGTATAAAGTGTCTCCTATGATGGAGAACTTGGTAGCTTTATATCTCAACTTCCTTTTCTCGGTCTTGGCTTCTAAAAACTTCCCATCCTTTATGTACCTAATGATGGCATCCATCCAGGAATCTCCTATGTTTAAATTCAAATAAGACTCTGAGGCACTGTCCTCTTCTTTAATGGTCATTCGATGTAAGATTTCCACCGGTACCGTACTTCTTATCTCTATTCTTGTAGTTGAGGCGAGTCTTGTAAGTGCATCAGTTCGGCTATTATCCAGTTGAGGTATCCTCTTCATCTTTACCTCTTTGAAACTCTATAATACTGACCTTACTCTCTTCAAATATTTGGCAATCCTATCGTCTTTCACCTCATATGCCCCCAAGATCTGGTTCACCACCAATCTTGAATTAATGTGAACTATGAGTTAGCTGACATTCAGAGCCCGAGCCAAGGAGAGGCCTGCTATGAGAGCTTCATATTCAGACTCATTACTGGAGGCCTTAATACTGAACCTCAATACATATTCAATATATGTCCCATCTGGTGCTGACACTATCAGTCCTGCACCACTTTCGCTCTCGTAAAAGTACCCATCGACGAAGAGGCTCCACACTATTCCATTCTTAAAGAAACTACCTTCAACCAAGGCTCTATTTTTTAAGAGATAACGTTCCTCTTCATTCTCAGATACTTTCCCTCTTGATGAACTTGTCCTGGCCTTGTCCAGGGGATAGCATAGACTTTTTCCTTATTCACAGCCAGTAGTCTCAAAATTTTCACTGTCGGCCTCGTCCCAAGTGAACTCGGCCATGAAGTTTGCTAACTCTTGACCTTTGATGGCCATTCTAGGCTAATAAATGATATTAAACTCCCCAATCTCTACTTATCAGACTTGTAGATGACCTGTCAAAGTGGAGAGTCCATTAGGATGACCATTGTGTGAGCTTGGAAGTACGGCTTCATCTTCCTTGAAGTGTGAATCAGAGTGTAGGCCAATTTTTCCATCCTAGGGTACCTCTGTTCGGTCCCCTGGAGCGCCTTACTTTTGAAATATATCGACTTTTGTATTCCATCATCGTCTCTTACGATGGCAGCGCTAATAGCCGATTCTGGGACTGCTAGATATACATAATGTTTTTCCCCTTGGACTAGCCACGATAATAATAAGGGACAGTCGAGGTAGGACTTCAACTCTTGGAAGGCCTTATCATATTCCTGATTCCACTCTAAAGATTTTTTAGGAACTTTAAAATATGGAATACATTTGTCGGTGGCTCTGGATACAAACATGTTAAGTGCCGCCACTCTCCCCGTCAGCCTCTACACATTTTTTATCGAAATTGGAGTCTTCATCTCTACCAAGGCCTTGATCTTATCTGGATTGGCCTCTATCTCCCTATGATTTACGATGAAACCTAAGAATTTACCAGCCCCTACGTCGAATACACACTTTACAGGGTTAAGCATCATTATATACTTATCTATCGTGTTAAAGGTTTGTTTGAGGTCGGCTACATGAGAATCGGCCTTGAGACTCGTAGTCAGCATATCATGAACATAGTCTTCCATCGTCTTCCCGATTTGATCCTCAAACATCTTGTTAACAAGTAAGTCCCCTTGCCGTGCTATAAGTCCCCTTGTCGATTATGAAGGCAGCCTTCTCCTCATCGATCTGGTGCATGAATATCTACTTGTAGCCCGAATAAGTATCCATGAAACTCATCAGCTTATGGCGTGCTGTGGCATCAACAATCTGGTCAATACTGGGAAAAGGAAAGTTGTCCTTGGGTAAATCCTTGTTCAGATCGCTAAAGTCTACACACATTCTCCACTTTCCATTAGTTTTGGGAATTATGAAAGTATTGGCCAACCACTCAGGATATATCACCTCTCTTATGAAGTCGTCATTTTCCAACTTCTTTACCTCTTCCCGAATGACCTTATATTTCTCCTGAGAATAGATTCTTCTCTTCTGTCGTATTTATCTAGTATCATCGTCCACATTCAGTTTATGGTAAAAGAGTTCAGGATATATGCCCGGTATGTCCTCATGACTCCATGCGAAGATACTCTGCCTCTCTCTTAAAATCTGATCAGCTCTTCTTTGATATATCCTCTTAGGGATTTGCCGATCTAGACGATTTTTTCTGGCTCGTCCTTATTAAAGACGATGGATTCTACCTCTTCCGCGACCTCCCCTTTCTTCAGTTTGGTCTCATCCCTGGGATCCAGGGTGTTAATATTATAGGTCGTAGTTTCTTTCTTGTGAGCCTCCCTCTCCTCGGCTGAGTTGAAGTGGCATTCACGTGCCAACACTTGGTCACCTTGGACTTCCTCTACCCCATAAGGAGTCGGTAATTTTACCATCTGGTGTATAATAGATGGCATGGCCTCAAATTCCTTGAGGGCCACTCTTCCCGTGATAATGTTATAAGTCGAGTACACACTTTCATCCATCACAAAGAAATTTATCTTCTTTGTTAGCCTCTTAGGCCAAACATCTCCCATTTTAACGTCCATTTCATACATTCGTAATGGGTGCACCTTCTCATCGTTAAAACCTATCAGAGGATGATGATAAGGGACCAACCTCTTCTTGTTGAGTCCCAAACATTTAAAATAAGGCCAAAACATATCGTCGATTGAACTTCCCCCGTCGACCAATATCCTCAGTACGTCATACCCATGTACTCTAGTTGTGATTACCAAAGGGTCATCCTGAGGATCTAGGATTCCCTTGAGGTTAAGTCTTGAAAATCCCACAATTAAGGTGTCAATATCTACCTTCTTTCTCTTCTCTGACTTTGTGCTTAATTCGACCGAGTTAACGGCTTCAACCTTGGGAAGGGCCTTAGCCATATATGCCTTACAGTCAGCCACTTCTACACCACCTCCTACCAGGCCTCTGCAGATCATCTTTACATTAAACAAGATCATGTGGAGTCGCCCTTTTGGATCATCGTCCTTTGGTGACAGGTCTGGGTCATCATCATCATCGTTATCTGAGGCGTCTTCTTTCTTCCTCGGGATATCTTCCCTGCACTTGTTGGCCCTTCTCTTTCTGGGGTCGTCTCATCCTCTCTTTGGACCATCATTGCTCACATACTTTCTTAGCTTTCCAGCCTTGAGCATCTTCTCAATCTCATCTTTCAGGGAAAAACACTTATCAGTTAAGTGCCTATAATCTTGGTGAAATTCACACTATAAGATTTTATTCCTTTTGTTAGGGGGAGCTTTCATCTTCTCAGGCCATCTTAGGGACCGATCATTCTTGATCTCATTCAGAATGTGCTCGCAGCTGACCGTGATAGGAGTATACCCGGTAAACTTATCATCAGTCGATCTCTTCTTTCTATTTTTATTCTTCTTTTGAAACTTGGTCCCACTCCTAGTCCCCTTCTCATCCTCATATTTAGCTGTCATAGCTTCCTCGACATTCATCACCTTACCGACCATCGCTAATAGCTCAGCCATAGACTTCGGCGGGTCTTCAGTAAGCTTTTAAAGCAATTTCCCTTTCTGTAAGCCTCCTATTAACGTTGTCATCACAATGCTTTCCTCATAATCCTCCACTTCTAAATTCTCCTTAAAGAACCTCGCGATGTATTCCCTGAGACTCTCATTCTTCCCCTGCTTAACGTACAGTAGGTGAGTAGTCTTCTTCTGAGGTCTTACTCCAAAGCAGAAATTATGGATGAATCGTTCTGCGAGTTGCTTGAAATTTTCAATGGAGTTTTTCGAAAGTGAGGCGAACCATATATGGGCAGCTCCAGCTAAAGTTCTTAAGAATGCACGGTATTTCATCTCATTTGAGACGGAGTAGATATCTGCAGTCGACTGGTACATCTCTACATAGTGCACAGGATTGGTAGTCCCATCATACTTTGGAATAACTACCGGTGGCTTGAATTTGGACGGGATTGGGAAGTTGAATATTTTTGCCACAAAATGAGAACCTTCTGAGTATCCCCTCTATAAGGGGTCACAGCTTTTAAGGATGTCTCCAATCTTGTTCTCTAGCCTTTGAATTGAGTCATTCCAAGGCCTCTCGACCGCTTCAACAACATCGGTTTGGCCAATGCTATCCGTACTACCTCAACCGACCGAACAAAGGGTTCCCCTGCTGTTAACATGCGTCGGCTATTTACTTACCACTGTCCCTTATCTCGGCCATACGAGGGTCAACCATCTAACCCCACCCTCCTTGAGCGAGCATTGCTCCTTGACTTGGACAGCCTTTCTCTCAAATCACTAACTGGGACAAGCCTTTCAAAGGATGACCCTCTACTTAATCGGTCAAAAGCTAAGCCCCTTGGTTGGGCATCTGGACTCGGCCTCCTATCATGGCATCGACTTCCTTAGATGGGGCGTATCGTATTCCCAAATACTTCGTATGGCTCCCAGTAATCAATCTAAGCATCTCCAGACTCATAATCATCATAACGGTCCTCCGGGTAGGGTTAGTCTTGCCTCCCCAAGCGTAAACGCCTAGGGTCAACAACGTCCCTCCGCCGCTAAAGAGGAAGATGATCCTTGTGAGGTACCTGGGGTGGTTCCTTAACCACTGGTGATGCTCCCCAGTTGTCAGAGTAATCATCTCTGTCAAGCAGTTGCTCTTGTATCTCCTGTTGGCTTGCCACCAAGGATTTCAATGCGGCCGCTACTTTATCCATTTTTGACTGAGGAGGTGCATTGCTGGAACTAGGACCACCAACTGGTGGTGGTGGAAATTCTGATGCCATGTATTAAACCTTACAGATGAGCTATAGTTGAAAAGCAAACGCCTCTTAGCTCAACAGGAACTCTTTCAATGGTGAAATAGGTTGTAACACCCCGTATTTTTTATGATTTAAATAATTATGTGATTAATTATTATTGTGGGAATAAGTATGTAATTAATTATTATTGTTGGATTAATTAAATTAAAATGTGAGAAATTAATTTGTTATTAATTCGAATTAAAATAATTATTAACTAGCGTGCCAAGGGTTAATACTTATTGTTGTGAACTATTAGATATTACTGTGTAAGATGTAATATGAAATTATAACATTTGATAAATTGTCGGAAGTGAGAAATACGGCAGTTTGGTAATTTAAGTCTGACACGCGTGTGAGTCGTGTCGGGACTAAATGAATGGAATAAAAAGAGTATTATTTTTATTAACTCGTATGGTCATTTCGAGTGCGCCGTTGAGTCTGGGAGGGTCGAAATAGTCAAAATAGTATACCCGGGTGTTTAGTTTGGGTCACGTGGCAATTTTAGGCCTAACCAGCGTCTCGAGAGGGCATTATGGTAAATTATATTTTTGGGTTTAATTAATGGACGAAAATTGGGAGTTATTTTATCAGCCAAGAAAATTCCTTTAGGGTTGGGAGACACAGAAAGGAAAGAACGGCCATAAGGGTGTGAGGAAGAACCAATTTCCAAGATGGAAGGCCAAATTATCACCACCTTACACAACCACCACCACCAACGCATAGATCGAGAAGAGAGGAACGCGTATATACCAACATCACCAACGGATCAGACCGTCATATTCGAGGCAAGTGTTTATTACTTGCTTTCTTTTAGCAATAATCATGTTCATGTTAGTGTAGGTGAAATTAATCATGATTTACATATGAATTGTGTGAAAATTTGAGATTTAAATTATGATTAAGGATTGGTTTAATTAGTAGGTTAAAGTCCTTAATGTATGTAGAGGATTAATCATGGAATTGGATTATATATTGATGAACGAATCTGGGTTGATTAGGTTCTTTAAATGAAAATTTGGAAACTAGGGTTCATATGAATTAATTTGGGGATTTTAAATAATTATGATGTTTAATGACGAATTAATGATCCTAGGATGTTATAAATGATTTATAATATGTTAGGTGTTGATGGGTATTGATAATGAGTCATTGGGTGTTGAATCTTAGAGGTTTTTAGGTCCAAAAATGGTAGAAAACGCTGAAATTTGGTGAAGAAGACGAAACAGTACTGGGTATCGCGCGAAGTGGTTCTAACGAGATAGGGATCTCGCGCGAAGTCGTTCGAGTGACATGTCATTCTGTTTTGAATGACATATCATTCTGATTCGAACGACATGTCAGTCTGGTTCGAGCGACAGGGTGAATTTCAGGGAATTTTTTTATAGTCCAGTTTTGAGTTTGTCGATTTATTGGAGTAAACTTAAACAAGACAGAATTTTGGGAAGGTATGTGAGAATTAATACTTTAATTATTTCGGTATAGATAGAGTATACCTTGGAGATTACGAGAAAGATAGTATTCTAAATATTTATACAATACGTAGTGTTGAGATTAAAATATGTATGAGAAGTATATATGTAGGTTGGGGAAATACCTATAAATTCTAATAGGATGTGTGTATGCCTATTATGTGATATTATTGCTAAGAGCACTAATGGGTGATAACCCGGGGGTGCAAGAATCTTATAGTTAAGAGCACTAATGAGTGATAACTCGGGGGTGCAGAAACTCTATGGTTAAGTGTACTAATGGGTGATAACCCAGGGGTAGAAGGATAATTATTTTTAGGCGCACTAATGAGTGATAACCCGGGGGTTCTAGATTATTTATTTCTAAGAGCATTAATGGGTGCTAACCCAGGGATGCAGGATTCTTTTGATAGGCGTACTAATGGGTGATAACCCGGGGGTGCTTGATTATTATTGATAGGTGCATTAATGGGTGCTAACCCGGGGATGCAGGATTTTCTTGATAGGTGCACTAATGGGTCTTAGCCCGGGGGGTGCAGAATTAGTGTATATATATATATATATATATATATATATATATATATATATATATGAACTTGTGAATATTTCTATTGTGTGAAATTAGTAGACTTGGTAATAATAATAATTATTACATTGCGCCAAGTGGTCTTAACTTGAGGGTGCAGGATTAGTGTATATATATAGGATGATGAGACTATATATATATATGAGTGTACTTGGGGAACTTTCTACTTTGTGAGACTAGTAGATAAAATGGAAATGAGAAATAAAATAATCTTAGTGGATAAAAGATTAACCATTCAAACGGTGAATAATGAAACTTAGCATGTGAGATAAACTATCTGAATAGCGTATTGTATGGGCGATACAGGAATACTACTAGTGGGCATAGTTAGTATTAGTACGGTTTCTGACTAGTTAGACTGGGTGGTATAACTAGGGGGAGATTAGATGTACGTTAGGCGTGCATAATAGATGAGAGGTGAGAAACTCATATGAGAGTTCGATAACTAAAATGCGTATAAGACTTATTTTAAGAACCGGTTTTAAATACTTGTTAAATCATTTTTACACCTCGAGCTCTGACCCGTTTCTTGTGTATCTTCTCTCTTTTGCTATATATATATATATTATATCAGGTGCTCAGCCACAGGGGTACCAAATTTAGAAATTTTTGTTGCTTGACGTGCTGCAGCTGTTGTGGAAGCTGTAGGACCTTGCAGTAGACGCATCTATTCTTTCCATTCAGTTTCGTATAGACTTCCTATCTAGGGCATGTGTCTCCTACTTCTATAATCCTTCATTAGAGATATTGTATTCAGTTTATTTTATGGTTTGTAGTTTTGAACTGGGAGGTTTTACCCAGTCTTATTTATTTTTGTACTTAAATTCATGTTCAGTAGTTATTATATTCTTATGTGTGGTGAATGGTTTATATTTTAAGATTGAATGAAAATGGATTTACTTGGTTTTATAAAAATTGGAAATGTTTTGACACCTAGCTTAATTTTATATTAGGTGATTAATCTGTTCAAAAAAATTTGACAGTGATGCTAAGGATAAACCAACCGAACATTCTATTTTAAATTGGTATGGACTGATCACCCTTTATTTAATTAGGCGGGGTGTCACAGGTGGTATCAGAGCATCAGGTTCTAGTGTCCTTAGGATCTGTGCGGCTTATTACATTTCAGCGTAATGTTCTTTGATGTAGAGCCTTATGATAGGATTTTTGTGTTTCCTTACGTATGCGACTTACGTTCTCCTACTACGAATTATAATGGATGTGACTCCTTATACAAAATTCTGTGTGATTCGAACATCGAACATTTTAGGACGACCAGCGAGGGTCGTAAGAAGAACTGCAGGAGAAGAAGCCCAATAGAAGACATAGAGTAATCGAGAAAGAGTGATCGTGACAAAATTCACCATGAGGGTTACTTAAGTAAATGATAATAGAAATCATCACTTGGGAACATTGGTTTCCCATGGCACAATCGGAGATAACGGTGGAATGATTTCAAGACCACCTAGCATAGTCGATAAGGGGAAATCAGAGGGATTCTTTTGAAAACCCATTGGTGAAAATGTGGAGAAGAAAAAGAGAGTGTAACAAACCAACGGAGGTAGAAAATCCAAAGGCAATTTTGTAGAGTGGGGTGTGACGACACTCAAAATTAAATTTGGGAGTTAAAAGCTATAGCTCTTAGGAGCATCATGTAGTGATTAGAGGCAATCACCACATATGAATAAGTGTGTTTGAAATTTAGAGGGAAATTTGGCTACGATTTGACCATGAGGTCTTCCATTCGACGTGGTAACAAAATGCGAGTGAAATTTTAATGTTTAGCACAATGGGTAAGATAGAAACCGATCGTGAGAGAAAGGTTGAATAGCATAATGAACTTCGTACCTGGTAGAGGGGCACAAATTATCCAAAGGGTCTATAGTTGATAACTATAAATGAGTAATCCGGCTAGGATGACTAATGTTGATGTCGTCAAGGTTATACAATGACTAGTTATTGCGTTCTTTCTAAAAGGAGTGAGCCAGAAAGGTTAGAGAATCTGACCAAAAATCAAAACTAAACTGAACGGTGTTAGTGGAACCCCACATGAGATTATACCCAATAGGGAACTCGATTAGATGATTTTAAGTTGATTAACTTCCTACAAAGTGACGCTGAAGCCAATCAGGGCCGTGGAGGCCAACTATAGTTTCGAAAGGCCAGCGTACCTAGTAAGTTAAGACTACTCGGTCCGAAAGAAGGACATTTCCAAAATGGTTAGTAGGACCAGTGATGGGGAAATGGCTCGTGAAGTTTCCCTATGTGAAGGAAGTAGAACTACAAGTGTTGAAGGTGTCCACAATTGAGAAGTGAGATCGAAAAGATTAGAAACGGTAAATCATGCCGGTGAGGCATAATAACTGGAGGAGTGATACTTCCAAAAAAGGAATTTGGGGTCAAGAGAATTAGACCCGGGAAAATTTATAACCCGAGAGTGATGGGTTCAGGATGGACCAGTAGAGTCCTCGTTAATAGTAGCATACAGTATGTTAGGGTTGATGGGGCCCGGGATGTAAATGGGAGTTCAGTAAAGCCATAATTGAGGCCTAGAGAGCTTGGGCCAACGTTTCAATAATGGGCACGAAACCCATATGATGGAATAAATTATCCACGATGAGAGGGGATAACTATAGGATGAAATCCTAAGATGTATAACGATTGTAGATGTTCATGGGTAGTGATGGCAGCCACGTGCTGAGACCCTGTGATTTGGCGAGGCTGGTGAGGTTTTGTTTCTTCCTTGTGAGTAAAGGATTAATTCTAGTGACATGGGTGTGCCACAACTTTTAGGTAAATTGGAAACCCTAAACTTCACGTGTGGGTCGAGTTTAGTGGGAACGTTAGTCTTAACAGTCTTGTTATAAATGTATTTCTCGTTGTTAGAAGGGCATTTTGATGATTGCCCGTGAGTGAACCGGGTGGGCCCTAAGAATATGTTTAGTTGTTATAATTTACTACTGCATTGAGTCAGCTTTAGTAGAGTTTATTATGGTAATGTGTAGTGATTAATTACCGTATGGTTAAACGATAGTAAAAATGTAGTGATATGACTATCGTGACGGATACTCCGAGAGGAGAAATCTTTATTTTGTGCGGCACCAAGTGAAATAGGGTTGGGCCCAGATATATGAATATATGAAAATTTTCATGGTATTATAAACCTCAGTGAGTATGTTGTCTAGTTATATGTAATTCCGGTGCGTAGGAATTTATTTGTCTGTTAAGACTTAGAATACATTGTGTTATTATCGTGCAGCAAAATGTAGCTCGTTATATATTTATAGCGCCAAGTACTTGGGATAGTGAGAGCGCCATGCTTCATGTTATTTTTAGGGACATGTGAGTGAACGAGTATACTTTTATGTAAAAATATAGATTGTGGGAAGGTACATAGTATGGACTGAGGACCTTACGGACCTCGATAACCGACTAGGTTAGATAGTAGTGTATTGGGTAGGTTCCTTATTTGGAATTCGCTTTGTGAGGCATCCCACGCATGAAACTAGCGAACGTCGGGAGTTGGAGAGAAGTTTGGTCGATAGTTAATAAGTTTTGTACGTTGATTATTGTACCTATAAAAGAATATAATTTAGAGTTGATAATTCTTCTATGACTTAAGGCCAATAGAGTCACCTAGTCTTATTATCATTCTAAATAGAGCAATGATGCGAATGAAGGATAGAATAAGTTATTACTAGCGGGGTGGTTGAGTGCACCCCTACTATATCAGCATACCAAGTATGCGAAAATTGAAGTAAGAAAATTACATGTCAATTATACAATATTGCGCAATGCATAGGGTGTATGGTCACCTTAGGTGATTGAATCAAATAGTGGATTATGATTATCATGTGAATTCGATAATATGTAGTTAGGTAAGCTGAAGCTTATTCTGTAAGATTTGTCAGAGACTTACGTTTCAAGATTTGTGTCACGCGGTGCGGCAAAGTCACATGCATCAAGGTTAGAAGTACATTCGAGAGAGTATAAAATGTATCAGGTTCCAAATAACAGTGGTGAAGGGTTATGATGTAGAGTAATACTGCAAGGTTAGTCTGGTAGTGGGTCACCTGACTGTTAGAAAAAGGGTGGACAATTCGAAACCAGTAGGGGCTTCTTCCACTAGAGAATGGAAGAGTAACCCAAGGATCTTCTCATGTAGCTGAGATGGTAAGATTATAGGTACTGAAATGCGATTGAGTACGGCCTAATACCCACAGAGGGATGGGCAGGCAAGCGGTCTAATCGGATGCGGGAGACCAAATTTTATGTGCACCCTTAAATCTTCGGGGAGGATGAGAGTAGTACCTTACACTAGTGGAGTTGTGTTCAATAACTCCTATGAGTTCATGTTTGGGCAGAGTTCCAGTAGAAGTATGGCACGGTAAACTTTTTTGTGTGTCCTACTTGATAGTTAAAGGTGGGGGACTAGTTATGATTACGAAAATCGGAGAAGAATTAATATTATCGTATATATTATGTGTGAAATATATTGCACAGCCAATTTACTTGTATGAACGACACGAGAAGAAGTCGTATGTATCTGAAAAGAAAATAAATCTACTAAGGTGCAAATAGTAGAAGGCTAGATAGTGAATATCTAAAATAAAGTTTAAGTAGTGAAACTTAAGCGGAAAGGCTTGAGCAATAGCCTATATGATAGGGTAACCTGGAGTTTAAAACAAACACATGTGAAGTGTTCATCATTAAGGGTATTTGATAGGGTACTATATGGGTGGTACGGAGTAGTTTACTTGGGAGCGCAGGGATGCGATGCCCAATATATATACCTCGTTGTTGTACCTGGTATACTTTTTTCGAATTTCGGGACAAAATTCCGTTGTAAGAGGGGAAGTATGTAACATCCCGTATTTTTGATGATTTAAATAATTATGTGATTAATTATTATTGTGGGAATAAGTATGTAATTAATTATTGTTGTTGGATTAATTAAATTAAAATGCGAGAAATTAATTTGTTATTAATCCGAATTAAAACAATTATTAACTAACGTGCCAAGGGTTAATACTTATTTTTGTGAACTATTAAATATTACTGTGTGAGATGTAATATGGAATTATAACATTTGATAAATTGTCAGAAGTGAGAAATACAACAATTTAGTAATTTAAGTCTGACACGCGTGTGAGTCGTGTCGAAACTAATTGAATGGAATAAAAAGAGTATTTATTTTTATTAACTCATATGGTCATTTAGAGTGCGACGTTGAGTTCGGGAGGGTCGAGATAGTCAAAATAGTATACCCGGGTGTTTAGTTTGGGTCCCGGGGCAATTTTAGGCCTAACCAGCGTCCCGGGAGGGCATTATGGTAAATTATATTTTTGGGTTTAATTAATGGACGAAAATTGGAAGTTATTTTATCAGCCAAGAAAAGTCATTTAGGGTTGGGATACACGGAAAGGAAAGAACGTCCATAGAGGGTGTGAGGGAGAACCAATTTATAAGATGGAAGGCTAAATTATCACCACCTTGCACAACCACCACCACCAACGCATAGATCGAGAAGAGAGGAACGCATATATACCAACATCACCAACGGATCAGACCCTCATATTCGAGGCAAGTGTTTATTACTTGGTTTATTTTAGCAATAATCATACTCATTTAGTGTAGGTGAAATTAATCATGATTTACATATGAATTGGGTGAAAATTGGAGATTTAAATTATGATTAAGGATTGGTTTAATTAGTAGTTTAAAGTTCTTCATGTATTTAGAGGATTAATCACGGAATTGGATTATATATATTGATGAACGAATCTGGGTTGATTAGGTTCTTTAAATGAAAATTTGGAAACTAGGGCTCATATGAATTAATTTGGGAATTTTAAATAATTATGATGTTTAATGATGAATTAATGATCCTAGGACGTTAAGAATGATTTATAATCTGTTAGATGTTGATGGGTAGTGATGATGAGGCCTAGGGTGTTGAATCTTAGATGTTTTAGGTCCAAAAATTGTAGAAAATGCTGAAATTATGTGAAGAAGACGAAACAGTGGGTATCGCACGAAGTCGCGCGAAGTGTTTCAAACGAGATGGGGATCTCGCGCGAAGTCGTTCGAATGACACGTGGAAGTCGTTCGAGCGAAATGTCATTCTGGTTCGAACGACATGTCATTCTAGTTCGAACGACATATCATTCTGGTTCGAGCGACAGGGTGAATTTCTGGAAATTTTCTTAGAGTCCAGTTTTGAGTTTGTCGATTTATTGGAGTGAGAGAAACTGCCCGATAGTAAACTTAAACAAGACAGAATTTTGGGAAGGTATGTGAGAATTAAGACTTTAATTATTTCGGTATAGAGAGAGTATACCTTGGAGATTATGAGAGAGATAGTAATCTAAATATTTATACTATACGTAGTGTTGAGATTAAAATACGTTTGAGAAGTATATATGTAGGTTGGAGAAATACCTATAAATTCTACTAGGATGTGTGTATGCCTATTATGTGATATTATTGCTAAGAGCACTAATGGGTGATAGCCCGGGGGTGCAAGAATATTATAGTTAAGCGTACTAATTAGTGATAACTCGAGGGTGCAGAAACTCTATGGTTATTGTTAACATGGGGGTACAAGGATGATTATTGTTAAGCGAACTAATGGGTGATAACCCGGGGGTACTGGATTATTTATTGATAGGTGTATTAATGGGTGCGAACCCGGGGATGCAGGATTATCTTGATAGGCGCATTAATGGATGATAATCCGGGAGTGCTGAATTATTATTGATAGGTGCATTAATGGGTGCTAACCCAGGGATGCGGGATTTTCTTGATAGGTTCACTAATGGGACTTAGCTCAGGGGTGCAGAATTAGTATATATATATAACTTGTGAATAATTCTACTGTGTGAAATTAGTAGACTTGGTAATAATAATAATCATTACATTGCACCAAGTGGTCTTAACATGAGGGTGCAGGATTAGTATATATATATAGGATGATGAGAGTATATATATATATATATATATGAGTGTACTTGGGGAACTTTCTACTTTGTGAGACTAGTAGATAAAATGGAAATGAGAAATAAAATAATCTTAGTGGATAAAAGATTAACCATTCAAACGGTGAATAATAAAACTTAGCATGTGAGATAAACTATCTTAATAGCATATTGTATGGGCGATACGGGTATACTACTAGTGAGCATAGTTAGTATTAGTACGATTTCTGACTAGTTCGACTGAGTGGTATAACTAGGGGAGATTAGATGTACGTTAGGCGTGCACAATAGATGAGAGGTGAGTAACTCATGTGAGAGTTCGATAACTAACATGCGTATAAGACTTGTTTTAAGAACCAGTTTTAAATATTTGCTAAATCATTTTTAAACCTCAGGCTCTGACCTGTTTCTTGTGTCTCTTATCTCTTTTGCTATATATATATATATATATATATATATATCAGGTGCTCAGTCACAGGGCCACCAGATTTAGAGATTTGGGTTGCTTGACGTGTTGCAGCTATTGTGGAAGCTATAGGTCCTTGAAGTAGACGCATCTATCCTTTCCATTCATTATCATATAGACTTCCTATCTAGGGCATGTATCGCCCACTTCTAGTCCTTCATCAGAGATATTGTATTTAGTTTATGTTATGGTTTGGAGTTTTGAACTGGGAAGTTTTACCCAGTCTTATTTATTTCAGTACTTAATTCATGTTCAGTAGTTATTATATTTCTATGTGTGGTGAATGGTTTATATTTTAAGATTGAATGAAAATGAATTTACTTGGTTTTATAAAAACACCTAGCTTAATTTTATATTAGGTGATTAATCTATTAAAAAAAATTCGATAGTGATGCTAAGAATGAACCAAGCGAACATTATGTTTTAAATTGGTACAGGACTGATCACCCTTTATTTAATTAGGTGGGGTGTCACACAGGTCCACGGGTGGGAATGGATGGTTCACCATAAGAGACTCCAATGAGGACAAGCTAAAAAAGGGAAGAGATGATGCTACTCGTTCCCACATACGGAGCCAAACTGATAATACTAGGAATGGGATCACCATGTCACAGATATATGAGGCTCAACAGCTATACAATAATGACAATAATTACACAACAAATTAGTGAAGGGGGAGATGAGGTGGAGAGGATGAGCACCTGGGTTTAAGTGGTTCGATCGGAGCCTATATACGCTGTGTGTGTGAGTGAAATCCACTAGTAAATATGGCTATAATGGCATGGTTACAACAAAATCTTTATCTCTCTCCCTTCTGTATACAAATTAGCAGAGTTTCATCTAGGGTTTGAATTAACAGCCCCCTACAATAAAGAAGATTATAGGAATATATAGTGCTTAGGGTGTGTATTGTCCCCCCAGGCATGTTGTATGCGTGAATGTATTGCTCTTAACCAATTTCGTATCGACATTTGGCTGCGCCACTTTTAAATCATGATGACAAAATATTCCCTCACATGAGGGGGTGATCGGGTAGTAACAGTTTTTCCCACGTGTGGTTTGTGTCCCACATGCACGGATCCATGCGCTATGATAATGTCACCCTCGGCCTACACGCATTAGCCAAGGCCGAGGCTGGGAAGATAGATGATGCTGAAACCATCAGGTGTTGTGGTGTCAAGGTCTAACTTAGTCTTGCATTCTCATGAGGACGAGTCCAAGGCTTCTGACTGAGCTGAGGGTAAGCACTTGTTAATTGTTAGGTAGCTATGGATCGGCCAACCAGCAGGGGGTGAGGTCGATGATGATCTTTGGGACGACCCGCGGATGTGACGGCCTAGCTTAATTATCCCCTCGTCACAGGCCGAATATACTGTCGGTTAGGACGAGGGTATGTTTTTTTTATATCAATTAACATCACAGTTACCGAGGTTCAAGTGTTCATTGACATGTAATTGCTTTACTTATTGAATAGTAAAATAAAGGTATTCACTAAAATCATTTATTCCACAATTATACTCAGCAGCTCAAATACTACACAATTGCAATCAATGGAACGTCTACTTTCATCTCAGAATTTGGCATCGAGTAGTGCGACACCTAATGTCAAAAACATTTCCAAAATTAAAAAAATTTGCTCAACATCGGAGGACGAGGTATTGTTCCTTATTTTTTAAAAATTAGAGCTTTATTTTTTTAATAAATAATTAATTTTCTTTTACAGGTAAAGATTGTATCAGTTCTAGCATCCATTATATGTGTCAACAAAAAGTTCGGTTGGTCTTACGTGGCATGCAAAGTTTGTAACAAGATATTGACAAAACTTGTTGAATCGTACAACTGTAATTTTGCAACACTGACAATGCATTTCCTGTTCTAAAGTAAGTATCAATCAAATCTTTTAACTAAATCAGATCTATTATGATGAAATAAATATATACTTATTTACTTCTTCGACTTTTATAGATATAAACTTTAAATTGACGTTGAAGACTATACAATAGATACAATATTTGTTCTTTTCGACAAGGTTGTAGAAAAACTGTTTGGGTTCCCACTTGCACAAATTGAAACAAATGAGAATAAGGTAAACAAATTAATAATATTTAAATTTTCCCTTTAAATAAATCCAAGGCAATTAAATATATTTAATTTTTACAGGATAATACAAAGGATGCAAATATTATATTAATAAAATCATTGGGAAAAAATACAACTTTATTCTCGAGCTCAATAAATTTAATTTGATAATGGGAAATGAGTACTACACAGTTACAAAATTTGAGGACACTCTGAATGACAATTCAAAACCTGAGGATTGCGAAAGCTCATAAAAGGTAATATATTATACATATTGGTTCAACTAATATAACATTTCTCTCTAATAAAACATATCTTTATTATATCAGATACGAAAAAGAGAAAGTACATTGCCACCGTTGAAGCGGACGAATAAAACGGGTAACTATTAACAAATTCATATATCTCATCGTATCAACTATATACAATAATCGTTCAAAATCATTAACATATTACTTCATATCTTGCGGGACATAATTTATCAGATCTTCTTTACATTGTCATACAATACAAGCTACATGGAAGTTACAAATGAATCAATTTTGTTCTTTTCATTAAAATCTTTGTCATACATTACAATATTATTTCTTCAAATATTTGATAAATTAATTTGAGGTTTTTTATTACTTATATTCATTATATTGGGAGTCAATAGTAACCATTGGAGTTCAACATCGAACAAATACTCTTCAAGTTGGTTTTAGTATCCAGCATAAAAAAATTAAGCCATTTATTAAATTAGCTTATTACTCTTCTTTACTTAATGGTTATTTAAATTTATTCTAAAAAGTTGATTCATAATGAAATATATATATATATATATATATATATATATATATATATATTCGACCACGCATCGCGTGGCCTTCATGATAGTGTAAAGGAAAAGTTGGAAGCTACAATCTAATATATAAATTACAATTTTTATATTTTTATATTAGATATATTAGTTTAGATATATATTATAATTAGATTGGCAACATTTTTTTAATAGAATCTGTGTTGTTTCTAAACTAAGATTGCAAGAAATTCCACCATGTATTATAATTGATTTGTCCAATTATATTTTTTTTGCTTCATTCCAGAACTCATGATCAATATTAAGAGTGAATACAGAGGTGCGTCTAAAAGCTCTAAAGTGAATTCTTTTAGTTTTGCTTTGGAAGGATTTGTTAATCATTTAAGTATTAGACATTATATATACATACTACCTATATACCACCTGTGTGGACCCTTTTTTTTAAATAGTAAAAAAAATACTTTTGAATTCTTTTTTTGTGTGGTATTTAAATATTTTAGGCAACCCCATAAAAACAAATCAACTCAAAACATTTTTTTTGTTATTACAAAAAATCGGTCAAACTATGTCAGTTTTTAAGAGCTTAAAAACTGACATAGTTTGACCATTTTTTAAAAAGTAGCAAAAAAACTATTAGGCTTTTACGATCTAGTCCCTTGACTGGACATTTTGGAATTTTTAACTGGGTCAAACCAATTTTAAACGACTAGGTCCATATAAATACGTTTTTTGACACTTCATTCATTTTGTTATCATTGACCTAATCAACGATTGATAACTTTTTCAATAAGCTAGGATCTTCTCTTTCTTCCTTCTGCTTCTGTCAAAAAGGTTTGTTCTCTCCAATAACTTAGGATCTTATGATTTTTTTTCACTTCTATTCATCCTCCTTTGTTCTCTCAAAGAAAGAAGTTATCAATTTATTCGAAGAAATCAATTATTTCCTCTTTGTTTAACCTAGATTATCCTTTGCACTAATTCAATCATTTGTAAGTTTAAACCTGTTATGAATAAATGTTTTGCATGTTGATCAATTAAAATAGGTTGATGTATTTTTTTTCGATTAATCAAATTATTGTACTTGTGTAAATCTTTGTTGAATTAACTCGAATATTGAATGAATGATTTGATTGCGTGCTTTTATAATTTTATATGAATATCTTTTGACTTTGTGTTTTTCTTTTATAATAGGTTGTGTATGTATATGTTTTGCTTGTGTGTTCATGTGTGTGTGTAGTTTATATATATACAAGTTGTTCATGTATATAGCTCAAATGATCATCGCAATAACGTACATGCAATTTGATATAAAGTACACGTGAATTTTAGACTTGATTAATTCTGATTTTTTCTTTTGACATTAATTTTACATAATGTTAATGTGCATTTACTTTGTTACTTTTGACTCATTACTTAATATACTTGTCATGTGTTATATGGGCATGTGTTTTTGGGTTCGTACCAGTGGCATTGACCAATCTTGATATTTTACAACAGTAAAGTACTTTGTATGTACATGAGCAAAAAATTGCAGTAAAGTACACGCAATTTGATCTAAAGTACACGTGATTTTCTAATGACTAATTCTCATTTATTTTTGGACATTAATTCTTCATATTGTTAATGTGTATTTACTTTGTGTGGTAACAATTATATTCAACACAAATAAATGAGAAAAGTGCAATCACCAAGTAAAATAAAGAACATGAAATGCCAATCACACAATACAGTATGTACGTGGTTCGGCAAGAATGCCTACGTCCATGGTGGCGCAGTCAGTATTATTTCTATACACTCCGAGGATCGTTTATAGAGAATACAGTGCGTGCCTCTTGCCCCAGGCTTAGGGTTTATTTTATACATGTTTATCTTCAGGGAGTGGGGGTGTTGGACTCCCCCACGTCCGTCTTTCTTTCCTGGAATATCTCTATACGAGATTCTAGGAGAAGACTAAGTCATAACTGAATTTAGTTAAGGTGAGGGATCCGGACTTTGGGCCATTTTTATTAGGCTACTCGTCCGGGCCCATGATGGAAAATTCGGGTACCCACAATTGCCCCTAAAGTTGTTGGGCCACAATTTGGGCTCAACAAATTTAAATGATTTGTCATAATGGCTCTTTTGTAAGTCGTGTAACTCTTCCTAATGTTGAGAAATGATTTAGGCGGCAGTTGCTTCGTGTCATGTGCAAGATGATTGGGATCATTTAAAAGTTATTTGGAGTAGCGTTCCACAGTTTTCGTTTCAAACTTCTTAGTGTTCCCTCATCTTTTACAAGTTTTAGCTGTTGTGCCCTCTTCTTCAGGCCTTCATTTTCTTCGCTTTCAATCTCCCTCGTCATCTGGGCTTGTGATCTTGCATCATCCAAGTCAAACTTTCATCTCGTAAGTTCCTTTTGCTCTCTCTTTGTGCTTACTCTGTTGAGTTTTCTTTGAATTTACGATTTAGGGTTTACAAATGACAAAGATAGGTAATAGATCAGTGTCTGAGTTCAGGAAGTTTTATAATATCCCAGAATGGGTAGAGATTGAGTGCACCTCTCTCCTTAAGAATATTAGAGAGATAGAGGGCGCTCATTGGATTCATGTCCTGTTGCTTTCCCAAAGGGGGCTTACTTTTCCTCCAAATAATTTGTTCCTACATTTCTTTGGTTATTTCAACATTGTCCCTGCACAGTGTTCGCCCAACGTCTGGAAGATAATCAATGGTGTCCATAAAATAAATCAACTTTATGGCACTAAATTAGGGCTCGCTGAAGTTTGTTTTTGTTATTCCTTCTCTCGAACGAGCTCTGGTCTTCTTTACCTCAAGGCCAGGAGTCCTGACAGGGTATTGGAAGTAAATTTAGCTGATTCCCACAAGGACTACTGGCAAGATGGCTTTCTTGCTAGGAATTGGCAGTTCTCCCCCCAGACCGAGGGGGGAGGTCTGATAGATTCATTGTTCCCTTTTATGGGGAAGATTACATAGGTAGTCTTCGCTCTGCTCTTTCGATCTCTTTATTAATGTGTGATTTTTTTGATATTTTCCTGTTTTCTTTTCAGGGAGGACAAAGAACTTGGAACCTGCCCTTAGCGAGGTTCGAGTTGTCGAGCTGATTAAAGCTTGGAATATTAGGGAATCTTTGGCTGACGATGAACATCCCCAGTCCGCTGCTTTCCTGCTCGAGTACAAGAACATCGGGTCCAATTTTATTGCGAGGCCTGTGGACAGCATTCCTGACTTAGATATTTATGAAGAAGTTGTTGTCGATCCCAATCAGTTGGACGAGGAAGAGAGAAGTTCTGAGAGTGATATCATAGGAGGTGCTGAAGGTGGTTCTGGTGAGGCGAGCTCCAGTAGTGAGATTTCCTCAAGCTCGGAAGAGGTTTCTGAGGCTCAAGAGTCTTCAAGTACATCCAGCAGTTCTAGCGAGGAACTGGTTCCCCTAGGAGAAACTTGATCCATGATGATAAGGAGGAGGAGGATGTGCTTCTTGCTCAGAGGTCGAAGAAGCAGAAATCCAGCAGTGGGGCTATTGCCACTGGTTCTCAGTCTGTTGCTTTGGAGCAGGAGAAGAAGAGAAGTTGATAGAGAGAGAGAGAGGGAAGAGGGGAGGAAGAAGATTGAAGAGAAAAAGAAGGTTGAGGAGAGGAAGAGGGTAGAGAAGGATAAGGAGAGAGAGGAGGAGAGAAAGAGAATGGAAGCGAGGACGAAGGCTGGGCAGGCCTTAGTGCCCGTGTCTGCATTGCTAGAGGAGGCTTCGGTTGCCATCTCTTTCTAAATGGCTCCTGCACTGCTCGAAAGAGCAGTCCTACCTACTGATCGCCAAAGGGCAATGGGGACTGACCAGTTAGCCTTGCAAGCGAGTCAGTGGCTAGCCTTGGTAGGTCTATTCCTTCTCTTTAACACTTATAAAGTTCTATTTATTGCTTTCTTCTAATGCCTTCTTTTACTTACAGTTCGTGACTGACTCTGTCGTGCTCTATCGCTCTCGCGACGAGTTGGTGAACAAGAATGGTGAGCTAGAGAAGCAGAATGCTGCCCTGAAAGTGAAGAGTATCGAGCTCGAGGCTAGTTTGAAGGCTGTTGATGCTGCTCGGATGTCTTCTGATCTGGCCCTTATTGAAGCCAATCGAGCGAGGGAGGCAGCGGTCAAAGAACAGAACGAACTGTGACAGACCTATGAGTTAGTCTGCTCGAGAAAGCTAGCGGTGGTGTAGGAGAATAAGGTGCTGGTGGAGAAGCTGAAGGAGAAGGAGTCCGAGGCAGCCACCATTAAGGAAGATTCATATAATTCCAGGTGGGCTGCCGCATATGAAGATGTTGAGATTCAGATAGGCTACATCAGTCGTCTAAATTTCAAAAAGGGCTAGAATAAGGCCATCTTGGCTACCGAGGTGGATGTTAATCCTCCCTTGTTCGATGAGCATGATCCAGGCCCAAAGCCTATCGTAGATGAAGCCCCTGCCCCAGCCGTCGAAGGTATTGACCCCGCCTCTCAATCAGTTCTTGTGGATGCCCTTCCTGCTAGGGCGACTGAAGTTGTCCCTCTTGGGGTGGATGCTTCTACTACTGCTGATAAGGGTAAGCAGCCAGCTTCTTCTAAACAAATCGAGGTCTCCAGCTAATCTACTCTTAGGATTCTTTTTATATTTTTAACTTGTTTGTAATGTTCCTTTCTGATTCTCAATGTACTTTGATCCTTTATGAATGAAGTGAAGAGACTTTTTCCCTCAGTGTACTGATTTATTTTATCCTTTACTGCTATTTTATGGCCTGTAGTCGATTGATGTAGATAAATATATACCAGCCACTTCTCAACTGGGAAGAATGATTGGTCCTGATGTGAGTCCTCAAGTTCGTCAGACCTTTGTAAGAATTTGCAAATCGCTGCGATTGAGGAATAAGTGTTTCATAGATCAGACGGAGCTAGTTACTAAGATGAAAGACAGGCTTCAGGAAATGGAAGAAGTTGGAGCTTCTATTCAAGAGGAAGTGAACAATCTGAGAGCAAGACTCCTCGATGCTACTGAGATTAACCAAGTCGGAGAAGTTCTGTAATAGGAAAATGAGTCCTTGAGGAGGGAAGTGTTGGGCCTCAGGGAGCATGCACCAAGCATTTTGAAGGGTTCCTCCTCATCATGAGCTGGCACAAGACCAAGTGATGCTCCTTCGGTACTGCGAGGTTCTACCTTATCGCTTGTTCCGCGAGCTAGTACAAACTTAAGAAGCCCAGCTAGGGAAATGGATGATCTCCATGAAGATATCCATCGAGCATACGTGATTGCTGCTGGACTTCAAAGGGATGTCACATGGCTGAGGCATCTGTTCAAGAGAGTACCTCGACGAGTATGGGCTGATGGTTAGGACCAAGGTTGGGTAGATGCTTCGACGAGGCTGACAGAGTTTGAAGAGATCGAATTTATCAGGGGATGGTTGAGTGCCCTCAGAGAGCTGCAAGTTCCAAGGAACTCAGTACTCTGGTACCGTCATGAGATCTCTTCTTCAACTTTAAGGCCTAACCCCTTCAGGAGGGATGATCGGTGGATCCCTATCGATTCCATCCCCCTGCAGCCGTTGGAGTCAGATACGAATGAGGTCAAGGAGGAATTAGCTCCTCATCCAGATGACGATCGAAGAGCACAAGTGGTTGATTATCTTGTTCAGAGGCCTCAGCTTCATTAGGATTTTACTAGTTGTAACTCTGTGTAGATATATAATGAAGTAACGTAATATTGATGTTTTGGGTGATTTCTTCGATTAAACACAGGTTGTACATTCTTGTTGTAAATGTGATGAAGTAATATAATATCTATATTTTGGGCGAACTCGCCGACTAAACATGTGTTCTATATTTTTTACGTCATTTATTCTTCGCTTAATAATCTTGGGCCTTTCGTAGCCGACTAGATTGGTAAGTTTGCATTATTGAGTAAGTGTCCCTCCAGTCCAGTATGCTTATGAGATACCATCCTGCCTTACTTTACCTTTTAGGTCGTGTCGTCACACTCCCTTAGGCTTAAGTGTGGCAATTGGCGAGGACACACCTGGTGTTGGATGCTCTATCCGATTAGGGTTTTATTGACCAAGCGTTATTTAGCGACCAATTTAACTTGGTCGGATTTCCTAAGGATCTCCTGTAGGGCTTCATATATTGCCAGGGGCAATGCTAAGAGGTTATTCGTGCTTCATAATGAAAACCTAAGGAGGTTTTTTTCCTGCTATCGTATACTGAGTAGTGTGCCTATTGCTTGGAAATGGTGTGCAAGTTATAAAGTTCATATATTAGTTAACGGACACCTCATAGAATGCAACTGTCAAACAACTTTTATTAATCACAAGTAAATGAGCTTCCAGTTTCATAAATCAGGTAAAAGACGAAAGAAAAAACTAGAAATAGAATTTCTTAAGATTGGCTGCATTCCATGCCCGGGGTTTCTCTCTGCCCTCCAGCATTTCTAAGTGATAGGCTCCTTGCAGATCATCTCCTGTTATCTTGAATGGTCCTTCACAGTTTGGCCCCAACTTGTCGTCTGATGGTTTTACTGCGCTGCCAAGGACTTTCCTTAGGACATAGTCTCCAACTCGAAATGCCCTTGGATTGACCTTCTTGTTATAGTATCTTACGAGCTGTTGTTGATAGCTCGTTAGTTTTACTAAAGCAAGTTCTCTACATTCGTCGGCTAGGTCGAGTTCAGCGAGCAATGCTGCATCATTCTGGCCCTGGTCGATAAGGGTGGACCTCATAGTTGTTAGTCCTGCTTATGACCGCTTTTATTCCATACATTAGTGAGAATGGGGTTTCCCCCGTTGCCCGACGTGGGGTAGTGCGGTAAGCCCACAGAATATGCAGTAGTTCGTTCACCCATGAACCTTTGGCTCGCTCTAATCATTTCTTTAACTCATCGATCACCATTTTATTGGAAGCTTCGGCTTGACCGTTGCTCTAGGGATACGCCACTGAGCTAAAATAGTGCATGATCCCATGTTCATTGTAGAAGTTCTGGAAAGGGTCACTCTCGAACTGTGTTCCGTTGTCAGTGATGATGGTTCTGGGGATTCCAAAATGGGTAATTATGTTTTTCCATATGAATCTCATCATATATGCATCTCGAACGTTTGCCAGTGGCTCTGCCTCGATCCATTTGGTGAAGTAATTCGTTACGACCAACAGATACTTGCGGTTATCGGCGGCAATAGAAAGTGGTCCTACGATGTCCATTCCCTATTGGGCGAAAGGCCAGGGGCTGGTGAGTGATCTTAGATTGCTGGCAGGTTGGTGAACCATAGGGGCATGTAGTTGACATTTCTCACACTTGCGAGCATATACTGCCAAATCTTTTTACATATATGGCCACCAATAGCCTTCCTTCATAGCTCAAAAAGCTACTGATCTTCCTCCAATATGGCTTCCACAGATTCCTTCGTGGAGCTCGTGTAGAATTTTCTCGACATCCCTCGAGTGAACACATTATAGGTAAGGGCCGAAGAATGATCTCTTATACAGCTTGCCCTCAGGAGATAAGTGAAAGCGAGAAGCGTTGACTCTTATCTTATGAGCGGTCTTCCTATCATTTGGAAGTGCGCCGTCTTTCAAATAGTCCCTTAAAGGGTCCATCCAACTGGGTGTTACCTCAATTTGGAACACATGTTCCACACCTGGCAGCTCATCGCTTTGGTTGATGCTCGAACGAGCGAGGAAGTCGATTGGGATCGTTCTTTTCAAGTATGAATTGATTGTCAAACTCAGGGCTGCCAGGGCGTCAACATGGCTATTCTGTTCTCTGGGAAATTGCTGGACACTGACTTCCTCGAAGCTGGCCATTAGCCTCTTTGCCAAGGTGAGGTAGGCTACCATTCTTTTATCTTTTACATTATAGTCCCCACTTATCTGATTCGAGACTAATTGTGAGTCGTCAAACACTTGTAACTGCTTCTCCCCCAAAGTGTGTTCCTTCTGGAGGCCGACTATCAAAGCCTCATACTCTACCTCATTGTTGGAGGCTTCAAATCCAAGCCTGATTCCCTGTTCGAGGATTGTATCTTCTGGAGTAACAAGCACAATTCCCACTCGTGCCCCTTTGAGTTGGAGGCTCCATCAATAAATAATTGCCAAACTCCCTCTATTGCGTGGTTCTCTCTTTGCTTCATGGGTTGAAGTTGGTCGAGAGGATGCTCGCCTGTGAATTCAGCTATGAAATCAGCAAGGACTTTTCCCTTAATTTCATTCCTTGGTTGAAATTAGATGTCAAATCTTCCTAGCTCGACCGACCATTTAGTCAGTCTGCCTGACAAATTCGCTTTCCTCAGGATTTCTTAAAGGGGGTGAGATGTAAGGACGATGATGGTGTGAGCTTCAAAGTAGTGCTTCAACTTCCTTGAAGCTACTACAAGTGCAAAGGCGAGCTTCTCTAGTGGTAGGTACCGCTGCTTAGCCTCTAATAAGGTCTTGCTCAAGTAATAAACGGGGTGCTGGATTCCTGCTTTCTCGCACACCAGCGCAGAACTGACGGCGTGGTTGGAAACGGCGAGGTATAAGTACAAGGAATCTCTTTCTTGAGGTATGACGAGCAGGGGTGGTGAGCTAAGGTAATGCTTAAGCTCTTTCAATGCTTGCGAGCAATCTTGATTCCATTCTACTATCTTGTTTCCCTTCAAGAGATGGAAGAATGGTTTTCATTTCTCGGAGGACTTCGAGATGAAATGGTTTAAGGTAGCGAGCATACCGGTGAGCTTCTGTATGTCCCGTATTATGTGAGGGGGTTGTACCATGTTGATTGCTTTGATCTGATCCGAATTAGCCTCGATGCCTCTCTTACTGACCAAGTACCCAAGAAATTTTCCTGACTGGACACCGAAAGAACACTTACTCGTATTGAGCTCCATTCGGTATTTCGTGAGGATTTCTAAGGTTCTTGATAGGTCTGAGAGGTGGTCTTCTTTGTTCCTGCTCTTAACGAGCATATCGTCGATGTAGACTTCCATGGTGTCTCCCATTTGGTCTTTGAACATCTTGGTGACCGGCCGCTGGTAGGTTGCCCCTGCATTTTTTAGCCCGGGGCATGACTTTGTAACAGTATAATTCGACGGTGGTGATGAATGTTGTCTTGTCCTGGTCTGGTGCATACAGAGGGATCTGATGATACCCCGAATATGCATTTAGAAAACTCATTCTTTCGTGAGCTGCTGTGGCATCCACCAATTAGTCGATTTTTGGGAGAGGGAAACTATCCTTAGGGCAAGCCCTGTTAAGGTCAGTGAAGTCAATGCAGACTCTCCATTTCTCGTTATTCTTTAGAACTACTACTGGGTTGGATAACCATTTAGGGAATTGAACCTCCCGTATGGATCCTGTATACACCAATTTTTTAACTTCTTTTTCTACGGATTTTGCCTTCTCAGGCGCAGTTCACCGTGCCTTCTATATGATAGCTTTGAAAGAGGGTTCGACATGCAACCGATGACAAACCACACTGGAATCAATTCCAGGCAGCTCATATGGTTCCCACGCGAAAACGTCTACGTTGCTTCTCAGCAGAATCGTCAATTCTTTCTTTTCTTGATCTGTGAGGGAAGCTCCAATCAAGAATATCATGTCCTTCTCGCTACCACTAGCTGTAATTTCCTCCAGGTTTTCGACGACCCGCTCAGAGGGGAGGAGCCTGGTCTCTTCCACTCCGGGTCTTCTGTACCTTAACTACTATTTTGAAGGTATCAGACCTTTTTGTTCCTCGACCTTCTCATTGGGCTTTTTGTCCTTCCTCTCTGGTTTTGGGCGGATGGCGCTATGAAGCACCTTCTTGCCATCACTTGATCGACAAAGATCTCCATTACTCCTCGCTCGGTCATATATTTGAGTTTCTGATGGTAGGTCGAGGGGACTGCCTTCATCGCATGAAGCCATCCTCTGTCGAGGATAGCTTGGTATGGCGACTCAATGTCGACTACCAGAAACTCAATCATTTTGGAGATACTTCCTGCCCTTACTATTAGCACAATCTTTCCCAGTGGAATAGTCACTTTTCCAGTGAAGCCAACTAGAGGGACAGTGGCTTCCTTCAGGTCGGCGACGCTCAACTTTAATTTTCTGAACAGGTCGAGATACATTACCTCGGATGAGCTTCCTTGGTCGACGAGCAACTTGTCGATGTCATAGTTGGCTATCCTGAGCATAATGATCAAGGCGTCATGATGTGGGTGTAATACCCCATATTTTTATGCCTTTTAAATTTTGGGGATTTATTAAATTTAATTAGAGATATTAAATTAATATTAATCCAAAAAAATCATTTAAATACTAACTAGCGTAATGAGAGTTAGTAATTATTTTAATATAAGTTACTTTATGGGTAAGGTAAGTGGTGTAATTATGATTAGTAAAATTATCACGAGAATTTAATTTGATAATTTTGAAAATTTATCGGGACGCGCTTGTGTCGTGTCGGGATTAAATTTGGACTATTAAAAGTAAATAAATTATAAGTCACCCATATGGTCATTTTGAGTGCGTCAATGTGTCCGGAAGGGTCGAGATAGTTAAAATAATGTACTCGGGGGTTTAGTTTGGATCTCGGGGTGTTTTTAGGCTTAATTAACACCCGGGAGGGCGTTTTAGGCATTTTGTATTTTTGGGCTTGGAAACCTACGAATTTTCTAGGTTATATCAGATGCTTAGGGTTGTCTTCTAGGGTTAACACAACCAAAAAACAAAATACGGCCATTGGATAAGGAAAGGAAAAGCTTACCAAGGAGTTATAGGCCAAGAACTCCTCCGTTTGCACCGCCGTCACCGCCAAACGTTTGATCGCGCAACAAGGATCACAACCACACTGATTTCATCCACAAATCAGAAACAAAAATTCTCAGTCAAGTATTTATCTTTCTTAATTTAGTTAATGCTTCATTCATATTAGTTTAGGGTTGATTCGGATGAGTTTTTATGAAAGAAAACCTATGTTGGAGGTTAGAAATCGCATGTTGTAGAGATATAAACATCATTCTAGAAATTCCCTTCACATGTAGAGGTTGAACCATGAATTTGCATTGGGTTGGTTAGAAGTAGAAATTCTGGAAAAAGAATGAGAAGAACTAAGTTAAAGAAATTATTAGGGTTCATGAGATTTATATAGATTTTTCCCCTTTTAATTTATGATACTTGATGAAAACTCGCATGCCTTACGTAGAATATTGTTCATTTGGGTTTATAATGCTTGTGGTATAAATTTCTGGGAGTTTGGGAGTTAAAGACTTGGATTTGGATGATTTTGGATGATAATTCCCGTAACTGGTATTCTGCAGTTTTCGCCATACCTGCTTGATCGATCGATCGACGGTTCGATCGATGAAAAAATCGAAACCAGAAACCAGAATTTACCTAAACCAGAAAAAACCCAAATTTATCGAAACCAGAAAAACTAAAATTATCAAAAAAATCGAAATACCGGTCAAATTTTCGTCCCCGTGTTTTGGTCACGCGTCGTCTTGAATACCTTCCGTTTTTAGAAAGCGAGGTTTTGTGCGGTACGGATTTCGTCTGTCTATTCTCATTTAATCAATTTCAATTATCTATTAACATAAATCAATACCCTTGTGTCTTTTTTATCCGAACGCCTTTAGGCAACTTCATGTACACTATTATGCCCTTTGGTTTGAAGAACGCAGGAGCCACCTAACAGAGGACCATTATGGCTATTTTTCATGACCTCTTCCATAAGATTGTGGAATTTTACGTCGATGATCTGGTAATCAAGTCCTATTTCCCTGAGGATTGATACCTGACTTATTGGATTATTACTTGAGTGACAAGCTTGCACTTAAGCCTAAGGAGTACGCATTTCTGAGACACATTCTTAGTCGCGTTAGTCCACTCGTTTTTAAACAATTCCTTTTGACTATTGTTATTTCTGAACCACTAGGACATGTTTCCTAATTTGAAAACTCAAATTTGTTTTGGTTAAATTTTTGTCCTCGTGTTTGACGTTACAAAGAGTTTGACTCAATTTGGGAAGTTGACTTTGGTCAATCGGGGCCTGGAAGCATTCGGTGACCTTTCGGAGTAAAACTGATCGTTCATCCGTACCATGAGTCAGAATTGGGCAGACAAAATCCGTACCGCACAAAACCTCGCTTTCTAAAAATGGAAACTATTCAAGACGACACGTGACCAAAACACGAGGACTCAAAGGATAAGCATTACAGCAGCGTGTCAGCCAAAAAGCAGGGTCGTTCGAACGAGAACCCCATCTCTCTTTAACGATATTGCGTGTCGTTTGAACGACTATGCGCGACATCCCAATGTCGTTCTAACCAGATGTGATTCTCGTGCGAACGAGATTGGCATCGTCGACGATCGGAGGATGTCGATTACAATAAGAACATTGTGTTCTTTGACACCCCACCCAATTAAATATCGGGTGATCAGTCCTTTATAAAATTTAAAATAGAATGTTTGGCAGCACAAGTCAAAAAATTTAAGTCTCTGAATTGTATGAAATTAAGCAAGCGCGCTCGAGAAGTAAAAATAAGAGTTCTCCTATGGTGGGAAATAAAGAACAAACTTTCGATCCAAAGATCAAGTGAACTGGAGTTCAAGGTAGTCAGAAAACTCTACTCGGGGTTTAATTCGAGTTCCGGGGCACTTTTCGGCCAACTAGGCACCCCTCTGATCGACGGTTCGATCGATCGACCCCTTCTTATCGATCGATCGACCCCTTCTGGAAAACTAGATTTTTCCTTATGTTGACTTAATCCGATTAAATGCGTAATAAATCTTGATTAATGTTATTAGGACCTAATGAAACATAAAAAGGACCAGTAGGGTCAAGGTAAACCCCGTTAAGTGGAACTTTAATGAAATGGGAAAATGAAGGGTAAACGGGAAATATTCATACCTAAGAAATCTAACGTGTGTAGACTTAATAATCGAAATGTCTAAGAGTTGGATTAGAAGGTAAGTGAGGGCCTACTGAATTTGTACTTAGGTAAAGAGAATACTTCGAGAGATGAGAAGTGAGTTGGGATAAATTAAATTTTGAAAATAAAATGAATAAGTCCATTATAAGAAATAATCGAATAAAAATGTACTAAGAATGGAATAATATAATGTTAGGCCGTGGGCGTACCTAACTTATGAATGTGAATAGTTATATATCTATATGACTCTGTGATTGATTATATATCTTATATATGTGTAAAAATCATGCCCGCGCTACTTGTTATCCCTGAGGTTACCGCGCTGGGACAGTCTTATCTCGATGGGACCTTTATGGGGGATATTGACTCGTACCCTAGAAGATAGGAATCCTTGGTACAGGCTATCGGATCGATAGTCAGATGGTTCTAAGAGACGTGAGGGTATGTGCTGACCTCTTAGAGACTTGGAACTATGCTTCGCCTCAATATTGTATATGTTTTGTGTTAACAAAGTTCGAGAGTGATTCCGAACTTGTATTTCCCTTAGTACGAGTGATACGGGGACTGGATAGCAGAGTATGCCCGCACCATAATTGTTATGTGGGGTGCCGTTAGAATATATATATTATATGAGTATTTAATATATATATTTAAATCAGAAATTTGGGAACTACCTACTGTGTCTATGGTAAGTAAGAAATGAGTAATTATTTCAACTTGGATATAAGTGTTTGAAAAGCATGATATATTACTGAGAAACTTTATTATTAAATAAGGTTTAATTGAGAACTTTGCTTTTAAATAAAATTAACCTCTTAAACATTTGAATTTGTCGGTTTGAATCCTCACGAGCAACTTAAGATAAGATAAGTTAAACTGTTGGGGAGATTAGTGCCATAGGTGTGCACATTAGAAGAGAGGTGAGAATTTCTCAAGGGAGTATCGCACTAATATGTTGGTTGCATTAGCCGGTAGCATTTTAAATACTTGCTAAACTAATTTTAAACTGTTTTTACAATCGGGCTCTGACCCGTTTCCTATTTTCTCTTCTCTCTTGTATATATATGTATATATTACAGGTGCCCAGCCACAGGGGCGTCTTGCATAGGATCCTCTGGAAGGAACGCGCTGCAGCTTAGGTGGGAGTTGCAGGCCTCTTGCTTAGACGACCTCATTGTTGATTCCACTTCTAGCACTATTTATTCAGTTGGGCATGTGTCGCCCTTTCTATTATTCAGTTGTTTTATCAGATATTGCGATTAGTTTATTTCCAGTATTTATGTTTTGGGATTTATTCATGTCAGGATGTTTTCCTTTAAGTTTTAATGTTGGAATCAATTAGTTGAATGTTTAACTAATTGGATTGTTTGTTCTAGTATAGTTGTTGGGTGATTCTTAATTTATGAATTATGTAAAGTTTTAAAATACTGGTTTTAATTAAAATTTGGAATTTATGTCAAAAAAAATGTTTTTGTCACTTAGCTTAATTAATTAGGGTGTTAAATTAGAAAAGTTATTTTTAAGGAAGTGATGCTAAGAATGAACCAACCGTTCACCTTGATTATAATTTAATAAATGATTGATCACCCGGTATTTAATTAGGCGGGGTGTCACAGTGGGGTCCTCACTCCCACCAGATCTTCATCTGTGAACACGATATGTTTGCTATAGTCGATGTCATCTGCTCGCCGAAGCTTTCCTGATTGGGTCTTTACTGGATCGATCTGAAAAGCTTGCATTACAACTATAAGCTTTTTTACCTCCATTCGAGCTAGATTCCCCTGAATCTGCTTCATATCAGATGCCCTATGAATTATCGTGAATTCATGGCCAACATCGTCTTCGAGTACATTGTCAGGTCTTGTTTCTCCATTGGCAGCAACTTTCTCTGCCTTTTTTTTCACAAACTCGTTCAGGTGCCCAGACTGGGCCAATTCTTCGAGGTGGGACTTAAGAGCTTTGCAGTGCTCGGTCTTATGTCCTCCCTCCTTATGAAAAGTGCATCTTAGTGCGTTATTTCTCTTTAAGGGATCTCCTCCCATCTTTCTGGGATACTTAATAAATGGCTCGTCTTTGATCTTCGCTAGAATCTTATAAATTGGTTCTCTGAAGACAGTGTTGACTGCCTGAAATGCTTTTGAAATATCGTTCTTGCCTCCGTTCTTGGAACCATTCTTGCCCCCATTCTTGCCTCCTTTCTTCTGGTTCTTAGCTTTGTCGTTGCCTTTGGCAGCGAGCTTAGTTCGACCATTTTCCCCCGTGTTGAGGCGGGTCACATCCTCCACTATGGCGTACTTCTCGATGCGAGCCATCAGGTCGTCGATGGTCGTGGCCACTTTCTTCGTCAGGGATTGGTGCAGAAGGCAAGAGCTGGGTAGCCCAATTTTGAAAGAGGCCACTGCTACCTGCTCCGAGCTGTCCTCGACCTCATTGAACAACTCCGAGTACCTCTTCGCGTAGTCTCGGAGGCTCTCTTGAGGTGTCTTTTTTATTGTTAGTAAAGCATCCATCCTTTTAGGATGGGAGCTACTAGTAATGAAGTGGGTCGTAAAGAGCTCGACCAAGGACTCAAAGCTCCTGATAGACCTGTGAGGGACCCTTTCGAACCATTTATGCGCCACGTCATAGAGGCTCGAGGGAAAAATTTGGCACATCAATGCATCCCGGTGGTTCCAGATGGTTATAGCTTGCCTGTACTGCCTAACGTGATCAATGGGGTTAGTTTTTCCATCATAAATCTTGAATCTCGAAATAACAAATTTCTTGGGGGCTTCCTCTTCTTCTATTTCCCTTGAGAAAGGGTATTTCATCTGGGTCTTGAGAGATCGTCTAGCAAGCTCCCTGGTCGATCTTGCGCCACGATGTGTTGGGTATTGGTCCATCTCCCTTCGGACCAAATTTTGTATGTTCTCATTGCTGCGAGTTGGGCTCCTGTAATGACAAGCCAGTCACTAGTGCTCAAGAGAGTCGTCTCTTGACTCGTGCTTCTCACTCTTTTGGGATCCACGCCTAGGGCTCCTTCCTTGGTTGCGAGACTTGCTCGCCTGAGGGCTAGGAGTGCGTCATGGATGCCGCCTAGTGCTGCGATGGAGCTCTTTCTCCATCCTTTTTAATTTCCTTTTGAGGTGAGCATTCTAAGCCTCTTGCTTACGAGCGGACTCCCTTTTCTCTTGAAGCCTTGCCTCATAGGCATCAATCAGTCTGGATATTTATGCGGACCTTGCTGGTCCTTGGCTTTCCTCTGAGGCTGGCCTCTCTGGGCGAGCCCTCTGATCTGAACGCCGAACTTCAGATCTGATCCTATGAGGAGCAGGTTGTTCTTGAATATCTCCTGCCTGAGGGGCATTATTGCTGTGACCAAACATTTCAAACTTCTTTGTTGGTGTGGGCTTTCTCAGGGAAGACAAATGTTCCCACAGACGAAGCTAATTGTGGTGATAGTTATATTTAACACAAATAAATGAGAAAAGCGCAATCACCAAGGAAAGTAAAGAACATAAAATTCCAATCACACAACACAGTATGTACGTGGTTCGGCAAGAATGCCTACTTCCACGGTGGTGTAGTCAGTATTATTTCTATATACTCCGGGGAGCGTTTACAGAGAATACAATGCGTGCCTCTTGCTCCAGACTTAGGGTTTATTTTATACTTGTTTATCTTCAGGGAGTGGGGGTGTTGGACTCCCCCACGTCCGTCTTTCTTTCCTGGAATATCTCTATACGAGATTCTAGGAGAAGACTAAGTCATAACTGAATTTAGTTAAGGTGAGGGGTCCGGACTTTGGGCCGATTTTATTAGGTTACTCATCCGTGCCCATGATGGCAAATTCGGGTACCCACAAATTGTTACTATTGACTCATGCTTAATAGAGTAGTCATGCCTTTGTTGGCCATGTGTTTGTGAGTCCGCGCCAGCGACATTAATTAAACTTAAGCTTTAACATACCCATTTTTCTGTTTTAATTTACGCAGGTGATAATGGAAAGTTGTCGGATTACCCGGTATCGTAATTTGGATAAGATGGCTTCCGTTAAAATTTATGAAGACAGCTCATTAGATTTCATATGCCATGAGTTATGTAGCAGGTTTATGGATTTGAAAGATGGATCTTTTTCATTGAAGTGCGACTTTGGTGATGAAAGTCGATTCATGCTGGTTTATGATAAATATTTTCACTGTATGCTGCGATCTCAAGTGATTCTCAAAGATGATTTTATTTTGGATATATGTCTTTGATTCAACAGCTTTGGCGACTAGTAAATTCACGAACGGGTTGAATGCATGCATAGAATTTGTGAAACGATTGACCCCAGTTATACAAATTGCGAGAGGGTTGAACGCAGTGGAACAAGTCAAGAAAGGGTAGACTATATATCATCATAAACTGCGATTGATATTAGTAGTGGAGTTGAAAATGATGCTTATATTGGAGGTGTGGAGCCGAGTATGAAAGTTTATCTCTCTAATGATTGGAAGACATATATTAGTCATGAAGAGCAGTGTTTCGAAGAAGATGTGTTTGAGTTTCATGATAAGTCATGAAAATATGTTGTTAAGGTTGGTTTTAAGTATATATATTTGAAGAATGATAAAACTCGGATGACAGCAGAGTGTTTTAAAAGGAGTACTGAGAATTTCATTTGGCGAGTTCATGATTTAGTATCGATAGTAAATGGTTACTTTTATATAAGAATTCTGAACAATGAGCATACTTGTAGGGGTGTATATCGTAGCCCATCAAGCAAAATAATGGACTCCAAATTGGTTTCGACATTGCTTGCTAATGAGCTAAGGGATAAACAATTGCTGAGACCAATTTATATAATTTAATATATGAAGAAGAATTACGGTATTGATATAGGTTATCATCATGCATGGTGTGGCAAAGAGATGGTTGTTGTTGAGTTACATGGTGATGAGAAAGTTTCATATGCATTAATCAATTATTATTATAAAGAACTTCTATTGTAGTATAATCTAGGATCACATTGCCTTCTTGACATTGAACTGGAGAGAAAATTATTCAAAAGAATTTTTGTAATTTTTGCAGGATCCATTGATGGATTTCAGTACTGCATGCCTGTTTTGTATCTTGATGGTACCTCTTTGAAGATCCGGTACTGTGGAACGATTTTATCGACAACTGCAAAGAATGGGAACAATGGTAAATGTGAAGCATTGAAGTTTACTTTACAATATTATGCCTTTATTTTGGCATCTTTTGTATGTTCTTTCAACAGAATATAAAGTACATGCATGACATTCCAAAGTACATGTGAATATATATGTGTATTTAATGTATTACGCGTGTACTTTGAGGTCTATTTTTGTTATCTGCGTATAATCCCAAAGTACACGTGTTAGATTAAAAAGTACTCGTGAATTTATATTCTATGTTACGTGTACTTTATAAAGTCATGCATGTACTTTATGATTCCTTGTTTGTTTTGGGCCAGCACAGCAAAGTACACGCATATCATTAAAAAAGTATACGTGAAATCATGTTTACACTTTACGTGTACTTTGTAATGTTTTGCATGTATTTTGGGATTCTTTCTTTATAATGGCCAAATGAAATAATAAATTACACCCATATATATTAAAGCACAGATATAATATGTTTATACTTTACATTTGTATAGCCTATCGCTACAAATATATTTATTCTCTTGTATAACCTACGTGTTTATTGGTACCCATCAGTGACACCATTTTTTGAGTTCATTATAGAATCTGTACGGACTGATATATTTCATTATAACTTCAGGCCTTTATCCTCTTACGCATGCAGTTGTTAATTCAGATAGAGAGGATAATTGGATGTGGCATTAATTTGCATGATGCACTAGCTCATCAAGATTCAAACATCACATTTATATTAGATCGGAACAATGGTCTTATTGAAAGTGTTTCTAAGGTCTTTTCAATGTCACCACATTCCTACTGTATACATCATTTACGGTAAAATATAAAGAAGAAAATATGAGGGAGTGGGAACTTTCGAAAGAAGCTTGTTCAAGATTTCATGCGTTGTGCATGTACTGTAACAATTAATGAATTTAAAAAGAACATTGATGCCTTGAAGAAAGAAGGTGAAGTTGATATTACTGATTTTCTTTATAATTTGCCTCCAAAGAATTGATCTTGTGCATATTTCAGCGTAAAAGGTTATGGTGACATAGCATCAAGTGTTGTGGAATCATTTAACTCTTGGATCCTAGAGGAAAGGCATTTACTGATAATGAATATGATGGACAAAATGAGGATCAAAATTATGAATTTCAATACTAGCAAACTTATTGAATCTGAAACATGGTCAAATGAGTTATGTCCTCAGTTTGATAAATTACTGACTGAAAATTGGAATAACATTGGAATATTAGTTGCTCAAGTAAATATGTATTCGAGGTTCATTCAGTTGTGTGGGCCCCGGTTGTAGAACAAGGAATTTGCTCTTGTAAGAGTTGACAGCTACGATGCTTTCCATGTTCTCATGCAGTTGTTGTCGTATGGAAGATAGGTGGAAGTATTTATGATCATATTGAGGATTGTTTCCTGATTTGATGTCCCTAAACATTCCATTACCTGAAAATTCAGCAATCCTTCCTCTATTAATAAAGAAACCGACAAGGAGGCCAAGAAATAAGAGAATAAAATTTGTTGGTGAGGTCATTAAAGGACAAGTAACTTGCTCTAGGTATAGTAAAACAGGTCATTACAGGTCCATATGTAAAGAACCAATTTGATTCCTCTTAATGTTCTCCAATTCATTCATTGTAACAGTAGTTTTAAATAAAATCAATGAACATTCATATTTAAATAAATTAATGTCATTTTATTATTGAGTGTTCATTCCTGTATTATTTGTTTGAGAATTGGATCAATCCAAAGTACACGCACATTGTATTGGCCAAAAATTATTTTCTAAGTGCGTGTGCTTTATGTATTATACGTGTACTTTAGGTCAGTACAATGTGTGTACTTTATAAAAACATGCGTGTAAAGTACATGTATAATACATAAAGTACACTCACTTAGAAAATGATTTTGGTTAGTACAATGTTCGTGTACTTTATAAAAATATGCATATACTTTGGGTATTGTATAACAGTTATACTATAACTGATAATTTCTATTTTTCACTTTTACTTTATGTATTATTGCATTTACTTTAGATTTATTTTATTCATTTTTTACATTATAATTTCTATTATTAATTTTATAAAGGTTTTGATTCTATTGTATTATGTTCCAATATTTTATGAACAAGTCACTCATATTCTCATATTTTTATTTGTATTATGGTTCGCGCCAGCAGTATTATTATGAGAGTATTGTCATAATATGGTCCGCAATATTCTTGATTTAGAAAATATACATGCTCTGCATATATAATACATGTATTTCAATATAAAAATGTAATTAATATACATTATAAAAATGTTCAAAAATGTTCTCTCCATATTTAATATATTTCGGTACAAAAATGTACTTTATAAAAAATGTACTTTATGCATGTATTTTATAAAAAAAATATATTTAAATCATTGTCAATGTGCATGTACTTTGATAAATAATGCGTGTACTTAATTAAAGTACATGCATAAAATATTAATACATGCATATTGAATTTTTTTGAAGAATCTTAAGTGCTTAGTTTCATTTTTTAAGATTTATTTGTATCCACTCTAATTTCTTTATTTGTTTAGTATTGGTCTTATTATAACTATTATGGAACAAGTGTCATTCTCTGCAAAAAGAAAGATGAGCACCAGAGTAATTATAAACAGTTTTTGATGATGATGGAACTTATTATAAATTTAAAAATACATAGAATGAGAGCCTAATAAATTTTAAAAAATGGGACTAAAGTAAAACAAACTAAATGTTTAATCCTGATTGATTTTTATACTAGTGTAAAAGTTAAATCCCTAAGCAAAGAAGATGCCCATGTCATATGTCCTCTTCACCTGTCCACGTCAGTTTTCCTTTTCCTTATGCCTTTTAATCTCCATCTTTTCACAGATTCCAGTTCATGCCTCTTTTCATCTTCTCATAACCATTTATTTCAAACTCCACAAGACCTCTCTCTCTCCCTCACCCCTTTATTAAGCACCCTCCACAAAGCCTACAAAGCTACACGGATGGGTGAGACAAAAGCACTTGAAAAAATGGGTGGCTGAGATCTGCTTAGCCAATAACTGAACCCGTCTCCGGCTCAGAACATTTGACGCGACTAAAGAGGAAGTGTTAGCTTCGAGGAGACTCGATGCGTTTGTTTGAATCATACGTCCAGGAAAGTGTTTTTTTAAAGTGGGTTTCTTGTTTTAGTGTTTTTCCCTTTGATTGGGTTTTTTATTTGTGTATCAACGCTAACATGCATTGGGCTCCCTATCCCCTCTTATGATCTCCACTTATTTTAAGGTTTCTTCCCTCGTTCATCATCCTGGAAAAAACAAGGGCTTCAGAAACGGGGTTGGTTTTGTTTCTGGTTTTCATGGGCACCGAACCCGTTAGGGTTTCGTTGCCTTCCACGCTCCATCACCAACTCCGTTATTGGGCTCCCATATTCTGTATGTCACTTAATTGGGATTGAATCTTTTGGTGTTATTGAGGTTTGTACATGTTTTAATTTAATTATGCATAAACTTACATATTATTGCTTTTCTTTTGTTTCTTCAAGGTTATGTATGTTCTTTCGAAATATTATCTCCTAAAAATTGGAACATCATAAGTGACAATTGATATGAATTTTTTATATTGGAAAATTGAAGTTAGTCTTTGATTTTGCATTTCATTTGCATAGTGATTTTTTTAAATGTATAAATTATATATTTTCTTACAAAAAAATGCAAGTTTTGGCTTAGCTCTGCTTTTTTTTTTTTAATGTTGATTATGATCTACATGTTTTCAATAATGTGCCTGAAGTCGTCTACTTGCAACATCTAATGGGTATTGAAGGAGTAATTGCCCATTTGGTTCAAGAAATAACTGAGGCAGTTACTTCTGCAAAAGAGTTGCCACGTCCCATTTGTTCTAAGAGGTGGGGACCCTCATATACAATCAGTTGAATATGAGAATTTTTTTATTGTTTTAATAGCTTTCTTTTGTCGAGAAATATTTGAGTTTATAATTGAGGGACTATATTATACATGTTTTAGTATTAAGATTTATAGATTAAATTTTCGTTAAATTTTCGAAGTGGTAGTCTTTCTGGTTAGTTTTGTTTCTTTTTTACCCTTGACATGATCAATCTAAGCCCACTATATATTTACCCAACTTGGTATGTGGGTGAATAGTGATACACGAAATCCACCTGACGTGTGTTTTCACTTTTTGGGAGGAACTGTATCAACTTCTTGTAATTATGAGAAGCTATCATCTTGCTCAAAATGGATTTTTTAAATAGTTGTGCTGTTATTTCATTTGTTTTTTTCTTAATAGCCTCTCTCTTCAAATTTGTAAAAAAATATAAATTTTACAGAAGCTTTTGGTTGAGTACATATATCATGGTTATTCTTGTAAAGGATAACGAGTGGATGTGTATTCTTTAAGAATATGCTTTAATAATATTTTATGTTTATCATATATTATTAGTGAAATACTGAGAATGTATAAATATTTAAAATGCATTATTTTTAAATATACCTGTGTATCGCGCGGGTTGACACCTAGTTTATATAATTGTCAGTACCATCATCATCAAAATAAAAAGACATATATTAAAAGAAAAGATAATTTCATTCACTATTAAAAAAATTACAACTGAATTGAAAAAAAAAAAGAAAAAAAAAATACAACCGATAAAGGAAAAAAAAATACCCATCAACTATAAAAAAATATCATCTAAAAAATGAAGGAAATTGTCGTTGGGGTCTGAAAGAGCCTCGATAAAATTTGAGATCACCCGAATTCTATTCTCCAGCGGCAAAAGGACCTTAGTGGTAAAATCAATGTCCTTCATACAGTTTTTCAGAAGTATTTTTGCCTCGTATGTATAGAAATTGACGAGGGCTTCGTGGATTTTCGACAACGGCACATCCTCTTTAAATAAGTCGTATGGGATGGGTGGGAATCCAGTGGAGCCTTCTTTAACATATTCGTTTAAAGAGTCGATTGCTCGAATGATTGAGGACATTTTTTCCTCAATTATTTGTAATTTTTATATATAGTTCTTTGCATTTTCAAGAGCATCTCTCAAAGATTCTGCTGGAACAACCATTTTGATGTTTTTGTGAATGAAATTTAGAGTGATAAATATTACAACAAAGTAACGTTTTATATAGAATTTTGATCCTAATAAATATGGTAAGTGGTGGTTGTCTTGATAAATGAAGTAAATAACGTTTAAACTTTCAAGGTTTGAATGCATTTGGCCGATGTTGACTTAATAAATAATGTAGTATATGGTATACTGTGACACCCCGACTAATTAAATACCGAGTAGCTACTCTTTTATTAAATTAAATCAAAATGCCAAGTTGGCTCAGTTAATAGCATCACTGTCGAAAACGTTTTATAATTACTAACCACCTAGTATTAAAAAGTAAGATGTCAAATTTTAATTTAAGTCTGATTAACATGCAATATAAGAATACTGGAAGAACAACATTATCCATTCACCATAACGAAGTAATGAAATAACCAACAAGTATAAATAAATCCGGAGGAAAACTCCTCACAACAATCCCACAACTGAAATGAAGAAACAAAGTACCCTGAATTAATTACATGCCAAATAGTCTGAAAATCTGAAATAGTAAATGTCTCTAATAGAAATGGGCGACATCCCTACAACTGATGAACACAGAATATGGAGTCAAGATGAAAGAAGCGTCTACTAGCAATGCCCTGTAGCTTCCACAAACAGCTACAGCTCGTCACCTGAATGAGAATCCTAAGCATGGTGTCCCTGTGGCTGGGCACCTAAAATGGTTTTTACAAAAAGTAGATTTGAAAGCAAACGGGTCAGAGCCCGAATGTGGAGAGCATTTAAAAATAGCAAGTGCTTTAATAACATTAAAACAACGAATGCAAAATACATGTTAGGACGTGCACTCACATGAATTACTCACCCCTCGTCTAATTGTGCACCCCTAACGTATAGCACCCATCTAAGTGGTAATTACATCTAACTAAACTGACATGAGTTCTAACCTTTCTACTCGGTTCCCGTTATACATTCTACGTTATCAATTAAATAGGGACTTTACTTAAACTCGGATTCTCAATTAAGCATTACAATTCATTACAAGTTATCCCTTTTTATATTCTCAAAGCGTTTCCATATTTATACACACAATGCCACATGAAAGTTCTCATTAATTAAGTGTATATTATTCACGTCATAAATATACAATACAAGCACCTCGAGACTAAGCTGCGGTGCACACATACTCTGCTATCAATCCCGGTACATCACGTACATAAGGATCACGCATTCCGAATCTCTCAGGAATCGTTCTCAGATAACAACAATCACAAACAATGGAGGCGAACACAGTCACATCACATGGGTCACGAACATACCTACGCTCCCACGATCAGCAGACTTATTAACAACCCAATAAGTCCTTCTTTGACCTATGTTCTCGAGGTACCAATCTAAATCCCCCCCGTAGGCAACACAAGGATAGATGGCCCTAAGCGAACGCAAACCTCCCGTGATAACAAGTATGGTAGGTATGTCATACACATAAAATCATATACATATACTAAGTAAGCACACATCTTAGTATCACCATAATTTATTTGTGGTACACTTATCATTTTCATACCAACTTATAATGTTACACAATTTATATGTTCCCGGTTAATTCAATATTTAGGCCGTCCATAATTCTCACATCAATATAGACACTCACATCCTAATCCATAATTTCCCGTTGGTTCAAACTAAACTTCTAGGTTTTACTCTTCATTATATCCCAAAGGTCTCAAATATACCAATTAATCATCAAGGTAATGTTATCTCTACATATAAACAAGGTTACGGGACACTCGGGATCAAAACAGGCTAAAAAGCCTAAACAGTCAGCTCGTTAGAAGTCTCGTTCGAACGAGAGTTCGTTCGAACGAAGTGGGCTTTCTAACGAGATCTCGTTCGAACGAAAGGCATCGAACGAACATCACCCTCGTTAGAAGTCAAAGGTCAACTCATTAGAAGCTCGTTCGAACGTGCTCGTTCGGACGACCTGGGCAGGTCTTCTAACGAGTGGCCAGATTCGAGCCCAGATTTTCCTTATTTCGTTTTTCCAACTTTTCTTCCTCTTTAATCTCATCTAAACATCAATCCAACAATTGTTCAAGGTTCTAATCGTCCCTAAACATACTTAGGTCACATACTAACGTATTTTGTGGGGTTAATTCATTCTAAACATCATCCAAATATCAAATCTATACATTTTTCCCCAATTTCAAGAACATGAACCCTAGAAATTCTTAAATCCCCAATGAGCCTAATTAAATCCGTTTTTGTTTCATCCAAGATATATTATCATCAGAATAATCACCAAATTACAATTCTACATGCAAGCCTATATCCAAAATTATATTTATAACTCAAATTTTATGGGTTTTCATGAATCTCCCAAACAAATGAAATTTTAGAATTTGTCTAAGCATGGAAGAAACATTCACTGCAAAATAATGTAAATTAAACCACTTGCCTTGTGTATTACTCTGATTTGATGGCGAATTGATGAATCTCTCTCTCTCTCTCTGCAGAATTCTCCTCTCTCTCTCTCTACAAGTCTTCTTCTCCAAGGTGACAATGGTTGCTAGGGTTTGCCTTCGGAACTTTTGGAACTAATCCCAATAACCCCCGTAGCCCATTAGGTTATTAGTGGGTTTAGTGGGTAATTACCAAATCAGATTTTAATTCCTAATTTTCGTTGGTTTTAATTCCTAAAAATTCAAAATTACCAAACTACCCTTTTACGTTGCCGGTATGGCCTAAAAATGCCCCGGACCCAAACTAAACCCCCGGCTAGTGTTTTCTGACTATTTCGACCCTTCCGGACGCGTTGGCGCACTCAAAATGACCATACGGTTAATGGAATTTAAATTCACTTTTATAATTAAAATAATTATATTCCTGACGCGAATGTCACACGCGTCTCAACAAAATTTTCAAATTGCCGTATTTCAATCTCACGACAAATTTCATAATTTCATAATTCAATATTCATATATGGCCATATATACTCATTATAATCAAATACCAACTCACATCTCGTTAGTATTTTATCCGGATTAATTTCCAATTAATTCACATTTAATTTAATTAATCCCAAAAATAAATATCACGAAAATACGGGGTATTACATACTTCCCCCCTAAAAACTGAATTTCGTCCCGAAATTCGGAACTAGAAAGTACCTGGTAAGAATAACTCTGGATAACGTTCGCGCATCTCATCCTCGCGCTCCCAGGTGGACTCCTCGACATTATGATATCGCCACTGAACACGCACTAACGGAACTATCTTTGACCGTAGTTTCCGCTCACTTCGGTCCAAAATAGCAATAGGCCCCTCCTCATAGGAGCTATCAGGCTGGAGATCGATGTCCTCCAAAGCAATGTGGGAATGAACCAAATCGTCTCTAAGATATTTCCTTAGCGAGGAAATATGAAACACGTCGTGAATCCGATGCAAATGCTCCGGTAACCCAAGTCTATATGCAACCGGTCCAATCCGCTCAATCATAGGAAATGGCCCCACATATCTCGGTGCCAATTTCCCCTTCTTCCCGAATCGCATAATCCCCTTCATAGGAGATACCCTGAGTAAAATCTGGTCCCCCACTTGGAACTCCCTGAAGGATCTCTTCGCATCAGCGTAACTCTTATGTCGATCCTGAGCTACTCGAATTCTAGTCCGAATCAATTCAATCCTCGTCGAAGTATCCTGGATTACTTCCGGTCCAAGTAGTTTGTTGTCCCCCACCTCCAACCAACATGCTGGGGAACGACAAGTTCTACCATACAACGCCTCAAATGGAGCCATGCCAATGGTGAACTGGTAGGAGTTGTTGTAAGCAAACTCCACCAGTGGAAGATACTGCTCCCATCCACCCCCAAAGTCAATGATGGACATACGTAGCATGTCCTCCAACATCTGATTTGTACGCTCGGTTTGCCCATCAGTCTGCGGATGATAAGCCGTACTCAACCGCAATTCCGTGCCCATGGCCTCCTGAAAACTTTCCCAAAACCGTGAAACAAATATCTTGTCTCTGTCAGACACGATATTTAGGGTCACACCGTGAAGTCTCACTATCTCTGTGATAAAAAGCTGGGCATACTGTCCCGCAGTGTAGTCGGTCCTTACGGGTAGAAAATGAGCGACTTTGGACAACCTGTCCACAATTACCCAAACGGAGTCGTGACCCCTCTGTGACGTAGGCAACCCCGTGATAAAATTCATGGATATGCTCTCCCACATCCACATCGGGACCTCCAATGGCTGTAGAAGTCCTGTCGGTCTCTGATGGTCTACTTTTACCAGCTGACACGTGGCGCAACTAGAAACAAACACGGCAATATCTCTCTTCATACCGCTCCACCAATACTGTCGTCTCATGTCTTGGTACATTTTATCCCCTCCGGGATGTACCGCGAACCGTGAGCCGTGCGACTCTGCCATCACCTCATGTCGCAATTCCTCCCCTTCTGGAACTACCAATCTCCCATTGAAGCGTAATCCCCCCGTCTGAACCAACGGTATAGGACTCGGCTCCCTCTGCTAGTAATCGAACTATCTGCTCCTGACAGAACGAGTCATCTGCTTGTGCCTTTACCACTCTCGTGACAATCTGCAGTGTAACAGTCATCACAGACATGAACGATCGGGCTGCTTCCTGGTGTCCCAACTCCTTCCATTTGGTTTTCCACACCCCTGCCACCTCATCTACTGGCCTACGGCTCAACGCGTCTGCTACCACGTTAGCCTTTCCCGGGTGATATTGGATATCAAATTGGTAGTCTTTCACAAACTCGAGCCACCTACGCTGCCGCATATTCAACTCCTTCTGCGTGAATAGGTACTGTAGGGACTTGTGGTCCGTGAATAATCGAAACTTCTCCCCCAAAAGATAATGTCTCCAAATCCGTAGGGCAAATACCACTGCCGCTAACTCCAAATCATGAGTGGGGTAATTCTTCTCGTGTGGCTTAAGCTTACGGGAAGCATAAGCTATGGCCTGACTCTCCTGCTTCAATACACCTCCAAGTCCTTGTAAGGACGTATCGGTGTAAACTAGGTACTCAACTCCCGGTCTCGGCAATGCTAACACAGGTGCTGAGGTCAACTTATCCTTCAACTCATCAAATGCCAACTGACAGGCATCACTCCAAATGAACGGCACACCTTTACGAGTCAGATGTGTCAAAGGACCTACTATCTTCAAAAATCCCCGAATGAACCTCCTGTAGTATCCTTCTAGGCCCAAGAAACTACGAATCTCAGTCGGTGTTGTGGGCTGTCCCCACTCCCTCACCGCGGATACCTTCCCCGGATCAACAGATATCCCCCAGTCGGAAATAATGTGACCCAAAAACTGAACCTCCTTCAGCCAAAACCCGCACTTCTCATACTTTGCATATAGCTCGTTCTGACGTAGCGTCTGCAAAACTTACCTCAAATGGTCGGCGTGTTCCTCCTCTGTCTGGGAGTAAACCAGAATATCATCAATGAAGACAATGACGAACTGATCAAGGAACTCTCTGAACACCCTATTCATCAAGTCCATAAACACGGCTGGAGCGTTGGTCAAGCCAAAAGGCATAACTCGAAACTCGTAAGAACCATATCTCGTTAAGAACGCCGTCTTCGAGACATCCTCTTCCCTGATACGCAACTGATGGTATCCCGATCGCAAATCAATCTTTGAGAAGAAAGAAGCTCCTCTCAACTGGTCGAATAGGTCATCGATTCGAGGCAACGGATACTTATTCCGTATCGTGACCTTGTTCAACTCTCGGTAGTCCACACACAATCTCAGTGAACCATCTCTCTTCTTCACAAACAAAAATGGAGCGCCCCAAGGTGAGGTACTCCTGCGAATAAAGCCCTGACCTAACAACTGCTCTATCTGATCTCGTAGCTCTCGCATCTCTGCCGGAGCCATACGGTACGGTGCGCGTGCTATAGGTCTCGTATCTGGCAATAAGTCTATGACAAAGTCTATCTCTCGACTGGGAGGTAGGCCTGGTATCTCCTGAAACATATCGGAATACTCCCTAACAACTGGGATCGAATCTAAAGGAATCACAACCACCTTAGAGGTATCCTCCTCTATGTAATATAAATGAGCGGTCGAGCCTCCCTCTGGGCGAGGCATCGCCACTACAAACATCTCTTGCCCCGGAACGGCAAAAACAATGCTCCCACCGAAGCAATCAATCATGGCTCTATAAGCTGCGAGCCAATCCATACCGATAATCACATCGTGCACATGCATATCTAATACCAACATGTCTGCAGGTAATACCAAACCACCAATCTCTACCCCCACTCCCCGGCATATAAAGAAAATAAGTGACCCACTCCCCAATGGTGAGTCTACACACGTCACTGTGCTCTCTGCTGTGGCTAATAACCCTAAGGCCTTCGCAAAATGTGTAGCTATAAAACAATGCGTTGCTCCCGTATCAAACAAAACCCGACCCATAGTACCATGGATAGGAAACGTACCCTCAATCGCGGGTGGTGCCTGTGGAGCTGCTGCCTAGTGAACGTTATAGACACGTCCATACTGTAACTGCCCCTGCTGCACTGGAGCTGCTGGAATGGCTGGTAGGGCTGGCACCTGGGCTGGAGCTGGGAGGGCAGGTGGAAAAAGTGGCCTCTGTGGCTCATGTCGAGCACCCTGCTGCTGCTGCGGGGCCCTGCCCCTATCAGGACAGTCCTGGCGTTTATGGCCAGTCTTGCCACAAACGAAACACTTCCCCAGGAAGTTTCCCCCTCGCTGTCCATGCTGACCACGGCCCTGGTGACCGTTACCATTTCTGCCCTGGCCCTGCTGGCCCTAGTGAAACTGCTGCTGTTGACCATTATGACCCTGCTGGCCCTGATGTTGACCCTGCTGTCGATGTTGGCCCTGCTGGCCCTGCCTATAACCCCCATATCCCTGCCTGGAGTCACCTGCACGGAATCTCTTAGCAGGGTCCCCCTAATGGGAACTCTGCTCGTGCTGACGAGTCTGTCCATGAGATGGTGCTCCACTAGCACCATTACCCCCGGTCCTGCCCTGCTGACTGGACTCTCCTGCTCTCTTGATTCCCTGAATATGGAAGCGGTGATCCTGAAAATGTAGCAATGCGGCATTGAGTACATCAGTGAAAGTACTCAGGGATAAGTTCCCAATAAGGTGCTGACGGATCCTCCAAGCTAACCCGTCGATAAACAACATGATCTTCTTACTCTCAGTAGGTGGCTCATCTGGCACAATAGTGAGAAGTCTCGTAAACTCCTCCTCATACTCTGCTACAGTCAGATTCTCCTTCTTCAGGTTCAACAATTTCCGCCTCATCTCAGTCTGCACTGCGGGTGGAAAGTACTTGCGGTCGAACCTCTCCCAGAACATCTGAATAGGGATCGTGTCCCTCTCCTCCAAAGTGGTAGTGGACTCCCACCACTGAAACGCGGATCCCACCAGCTTAAAGGAAGCCAATAACTGCTTTTGCACGTCGGTGCACTCATACATACGGAGATGCCGCTGGATGTCTTTCTTCCATTGGCTAACTGCGACAATATCGGAACTACCAGAAAACTCAGAGGGATGCGCCTTCTAAAAAGCATCCCTCACCCTCTCCCATGAGAGGGAAGCTGTGCTGATACTGGCGCCACTGCCTGAACCTGGGGTGGAGCCTGCTTAATTACCGCTATCGCGGCATTTACCGCCTGAGCAACAATGGCGGCTACTTCATTGGCGTTCATAGTACCCTGTGCCGGAGCTGCTGGTTGTTCGGCCTGGGCACGCTTATCCTTCGGAGCACGTCTCGGAGGCATCTGAAACGTGAAAAGTTAATTAGTCTACAGTTATCATCCAATCTCAAATAGCTGAAGACTTATACATAAAAGCAGGAATACAACAATCCTAAAAATAGGGCTCTATAGCAAAAACGTTAAGCTGAAAGCGAAACAAGCCGTACAGATCCTATGGACACTAGAACCTGATGCTCTGATACCACCTGTGACACCCCGACTAATTAAATACCGGGTAGCTACTCCTTTATTAAATTAAATCAAAATGCCAAGTTGGCTCAGTTAATAGCATCACTGTCGAAAACGTTTTATAATTACTAACCACCTAGTATTAAAAAGTAAGATGTCAAATTTTAATTTAAGTCTGATTAACATGCAATATAAGAATACTGGAAGAACAACATTATCCATTCACCATAACGAAGTAATGAAATAACCAACAAGTATAAATAAATCCGGAGGAAAACTCCTCACAACAATCCCACAACTGAAATGAAGAAACAAAGTACCCTGAATTAATTACATGCCAAATAGTCTGAAAATCTGAAATAGTAAATGTCTCTAATAGAAATGGGCGACATGCCCTACAACTGATGAACACAGAATATGGAGTCAAGATGAAAGAAGCGTCTACTAGCAATGCCCTGTAGCTTCCACAAACAGCTACAGCTCGTCACCTGAATGAGAATCCTAAGCATGGTGTCCCTATGGCTGGGCACCTAAAATGGCTTTTACAAAAAGTAGATTTGAAAGCAAACGGGTCAGAGCCCGAATGTGGAGAGCATTTAAAAATAGCAAGTGCTTTAATAACATTAAAACAACGAATGCAAAATACATGTTAGGACGTGCACTCACATGAATTACTCACCCCTCGTCTAATTGTGCACCCCTAACGTATAGCACCCATCTAAGTGGTAATTACATCTAACTAAACTGACATGAGTTCTAACCTTTCTACTCGGTTCTCATTATACATTCTACGTTATCAATTAAATAGGGACTTTACTTAAACTCGGATTCTCAATTAAGCATTACAATTCATTACAGGTTATCCCTTTTTATATTCTCAAAGCATTTCCATATTTATACACACAATGCCATATGAAAGTTCTCATTAATTAAGTGTATATTATTCACGTCATAAATATACAATACAAGCACCCCGAGACTAAGCTGCGGTGCACACATACTCTGCTATCAATCCCGGTGCATCACGTACATAAGGATCACGCATTCCGAATCTCTCAGGAATCGTTCTCAGATAACAACAATCACAAACAATGGAGGCGAACACAGTCACATCACATGGGTCACGAACATAACTACGCTCCCACGATCAGCAGACTTATTAACAACCCAATAAGTCCTTCTTTGACCTATGTTCTCGAGGTACCAATCTAAATCCCCCCGTAGGCAACACATTGATAGATGGCCCTAAGCGAACGCAAACCTCCCGTGATAGCAAGTATGGTAGGTATGTCATACACATAAAATCATATACATATACTAAGTAAGCACACGTCTTAGTATCACCATAATTTATTTGTGGTACACTTCTCATTTTCATACCAACTTATAATGTTACACAATTTATATGTTCCCGGTTAATTCAATATTTAGGTCGTCCATAATTCTCACATCGATATAGACACTCACATCCTAATCCATAATTTCCCGTTGGTTCAAACTACACTTCTAGGTTTTACTCTTCATTATATCCCAAAGGTCTCAAATATACCAATTAATCATCAAGGTAATGTTATCTCTACATATAAACAAGGTTACGGGACACTCGGGATCAAAACAGGCTAAAAAGCCTAAACTGTCAGCTCGTTAGAAGTCTCGTTCGAACGAGGCTGTTCGAACGAGAGTTCGTTCGAACGAAGTGGGCTTTCTAACGAGATCTCGTTCGAACGAAAGGCATCAAAGGAACACCACCCTCATTAGAAGTCAAAGGTCAACTCGTTAGAAGCTCGTTCGAACGAGCTCGTTCGAACGACCTGGGCAGGTCTTCTAACGAGTGGCCAGATTCGAGCCCAGATTTTCCTTATTTCGTTTTTCCAACTTTTCTTCCTCTCTAATCTCATCTAAACATCAATCCAACAATTGTTCAAGGTTCTAATCGTCCTTAAACATACTTAGGTCACATACTAACGTATTTTGTGGGGTTAATTCATTCTAAACATCATCCAAATATCAAATCTATACATTTTTTCCCAATTTCAAGAACATGAACCCTAGATATTCTTAAATCCCAATGAGCCTAATTAAATCCATTTTTGTTTCATCCAAGATATATTATCATCAGAATAATCACCAAATTACAATTCTACATGCAAACCTATATCCAAAATTATATTTATAACTCAAATTTTATGGGTTTTCATGAATCTCCCAAACAAATGAAATTTTAGAATTTGTCTAAGCATGGAAGAAACATTCACTGCAAAATAATGTAAATTAAACCACTTGCCTTGTGTATTACTCTGATTTGATGGCGAATTGATGAATCTCTCTCTCTCTCTCTGCAGAATTCTCCTCTCTCTCTCTCTCTACAAGTCTTCTTCTCCAAGGTGACAATGGTGGCTAGGGTTTGCCTTAGGAACTTTTGGAACTAATCCCAATAACCCCCGTAGCCCATTAGGTTATTAGTGGGTTTAGTGGGTAATTACCAAATCATATTCTAATTCCTAATTTTTGTTGATTTTAATTCCTAAAAATTCAAAATTACCAAACTACCCTTTTACGTTGCTGGTATGGCCTAAAAATACCCCGGGACCCAAATTAAACCCCCGGCTAGTGTTTTCTGACTATTTCGACCCTTTCGGAAGCGTTGGCGCACTCAAAATGACCATACGGTTAATGGAATTTAAATTCACTTTTATAATTAAAATAATTATATTCCTGACGCGACTGTCACACGCGTCTCAACAAAATTTTCAAATTGCCGTATTTCAATCTCACGACAAATTTCATAATTTCTTAATTCAATATTCATATATAGCCATATATACTCATTATAATCAAATATCAACTCACATCTCGTTAGTATTTTATCCGGATAAATTTCCAATTAATTCACATTTAATTTAATTAATCCCAAAAATAAATATCACGAAAATACGGGGTATTACATGTACCCATCTAATTCTTTTGAAAGAATGTCGTATAGGTTTAATTCTTTTTTATTATTACGTGCAGTGGTTTAATTCTTTTTTATTATTATGTGTACTTTTTAATATTGTGTGTCTACTTTAAGAATATTAGTTTATAACAAGTAAATAAAGCAAATTACACGCATAAAGTTACAAAGTACACTTGAAATACTGTAAGGTAGTACATGTATTTATAATGTCTTGCGTATACTTTAGGATTCCTTATTTGTTTTGGTCCAACAATGCAAAGTACATGAAAATCATCACAAAGTATATGTGAAATTATTGTTATTTTTACGTGTACTTTGTAATATTTCACATGTATTTTGGGATTCTTTCTTTGTTATGGGCAAAAAATCAAAGTACACGCATAAAACTACAAAGTACATGTATTATATGCTTGTACTTTATATGTTACAATATATTTATTCCTATGTGTTGAATGCACCACGCCAGTGGCACCATTTTTTTACTACAAATTATATGGAACTAGATTGAATAAAAAAATAAAAAAATATACAAAAAAATTACAATCATTTGTGTTAACAAAAAATTTCAAAAAACCTTTACAATTATTTTTCCTCCTATTAACAACCGCGAATACTAATTCATTAGCTATAGATGCTCTTTGTTGGAGAATTTCGTCGTCTTCAAATGATGTTTTGAGCGCATTTATTTTGGCAATTTGTTCTAAGAAGTTTATACAGTACACCCACAGTCAACAGTGAAATTAAAATAAAATAAATATATTGGTCAACATAATGTGAATGAAATTTATTGAAGTATGTCGTGATGAATTATGCTTGTATTTATTCAAGACTGTTTGATCTTACCCATTATTTTGTCTCGCGCATTCATTATCTTTGAGTAGTTAAAAATTGACATCATGACTCAAGAGCTAGTCAATTGTTATTTTTTCCTTGTTGGATAATGCATCTTCAAATTTCATCCACTCAAAGTGTCATTTTATTGAACCTCTTTCACTTATTTGTGGTGCTTAGTCCTTCAATTCGTATAACTTTTCTTATAAAGAAGAAAATTGTTAAGAAGAAAAACAATGAGTATATATAAAATACAAAAGTGAATGTAATGTAAATAAGTTTAGGGTGTAACCATCCTATCGGACTCGCTGTAGTATAACGAGGATTTATTGATTTCCAACCGACGAAGAGAGTCCATATGGACAACTTTATTTTCTTGTTTGTATCTAACTAACAATGTAAAATGTCATGCATTATCTCCTATTGAATGTCTCATGGGAATGAATAGAATATCAGAAAAGTTCCAAAAAATTCCAAAATGTAATTTTCTATTTGTTCTTTCAACATTTTTTTATCATTATTTTTAACGGCTTCCTGTTAAAAGAAATCGATTTGTTAGTAAGAAACAATATGATAATATATATATTTGAAAGTGAAAGACAAAACTTTAGATTATATTTTCCTTACCCAAGCATATAAGTTAAAAGCGTGCGTAGGTCGACGCCCATTTTTCTTCATTCATCTCTATTAATTGGGAGTAGCATTGAATTATTTGTTTCACATATTTAAAAATGTAAGGATATAAAGATGCAAATTTAATGAATGTACTATGTTTCTATTACATACTTCATTTGATATTTCTTCGCCTTTCAGCAATTCTTTAATATCGTCGGCGCAAACGAATGATGAGTCTTCTGTTGTATAGAGACAATCGCTGAATTTCAAGAGAGGAAATAATGTTATAATAATAATTGAAATATGTATATAATCAATGATAATTAAATAATATGCATGTACTTTATGAAGTATCCGTGTACTTAATAAAGTACACGCATAAAGTTCAATAAAAAATGCGTTTACTTTATAAAACCAATCATTTACTTGAGTAACAAAGGCATGTACTTTCTTGATAATGCGTGTATTTTATTATACTATGAATGTTCTACATTTCAAAATGCATGTACTTTATAAAAATATTAGATTATATAATATAGAGATATAATTTAGAAAATTAACTGCTATTGTAATATTCGAATACATATAAGTGCATTACAAAATAAAAATTAATGCATTTCAAAATAAAAATAAGTTGGTATCAAAATAGACAATTAGAAGATTTGCCATGTATCCTTTTCCTCTATCAAGTATTCTTTCAATTTATTTTGGGTTTCTTCTGTAAGGTGTTTTGTACACTTATAGATTATAGATTTGTAGGTCTACTTTATGTGTTGCTATTGAAGAAGTATTTCCTTTATTATTTTGCCCTTTTCTTTTCTTGATGGCACAGTGGTAGTTTGTCTCTTTCTTCTTCTTGGCTGCAATTCAGCAGGAGCATCATTCGAAGGATTTTTATTCCAATATCCTTTTGACAAATTATGAATAGGATGTGCATATACATAATCTTCATCAATCTTTCGCTTCAGGCCATCCCTTTCTTGGATTCTCATAATCATTTAGTTCTGAATTGAATTTACTTCTTCATCATTTTTAGAAAGTGAGGACAAGAAATCTTCTATATTTTTATTGAGAATTATATTTTCTGCTTCCTGGAGAAAACAAAACATCATATTTAACTAATAAACATGCCATAAACCTCGATGAAAATAAATAAATGTCAATAAAAGAATTTGTGGATTTACTAGATTGATAATGCGTGTACTTTATTAAAATATGCGTGTACTTTATCAAACATTAAGTTATCATCATTAGAAAATGCGTGTACTTTATGAAATATGCGTGTACTCTCCATTATTTTTCAAAGTATACCTAAGTACACGTGAAACATTTCAATGAATACGTAAAAGTAAATATAATTTCACGTGTACTTTGGGTTGATATGCGTTACTTTATATTATATACTATGTAAAATCAAGAAATCATAAAGTACACGCATAAAACGCAAAGTACACGCAACAATAACATGTACTTTAGAATGTCATGCGTGTACTTTATATTCTGTCCAAAGAATAAACAATAAATTATAAAGTACGCGCATAAAGATACAAAGTACACGCAAATTTATATGATACTTTTTAATTACAATGCGACAATGCTTGCAATTTAAACCAAATATGGACAAATGATTACAAATATACATGTAATATCACCAAATTACCTACTTATTGATTTTCGTAAGAGTTGCTTCTTTCTCTTTTAAGAACCTTTGGTTGTCTTCAAATAAGTAGTTATTGCTTTGCTAAAGTTGATGACATGTGATCCTCTGAGTTTCTGATGATTTTGTATCAGCATTCAGACTAATTTTTAAATTTGAATTTTTAATTTTGAGTTGGTCATTATCTTCCTCAAACTTTTTTATTCGGTCACAGTCGTTCTTCGTTGACTCTTCAAGTTTATTTTTCAACTCATTATTAAAACAAATTTGTTGGGCCTTTTCCTCCTTTAACTTTTTTATTTGCCTGTTGAAGCTATCTTTCAACTCCTGAAGCTGAAGTTTCAATAGTGTATCGAACAGATCTTTATCCTGCCCCAATTTCTTAATATTCTCTTCAGCTTGAACCTTTGCTTCATTATTTTTTTTGAGTTGGGTATCTCTCTTCTCCAACTTCAATTTCATCCCAGCATTCTCTTAATTCAATTTTCTTACTTTTTCAGCCAATTTAACTATCTCAACTTTCTCCAATTTGACTAACTCAACTTTCTCCTTAGACTTTGCTACTGCTTCGTATAATGAAATTTCCTAATCAGATTTCGACGAAGAACTGTAGCTCATTCTGGTTCTAATTCTGGATCTGGTTGTGATATCCCAAAATCCCAATTGAGCATGTCATCCTCTTTCACTTATTTTTTCTTACTCTTTGAAACTTCTGTCTTCAAAGCAACTTTATTGATCTTATTATCATTCATCGATTCCTTCAATGTCCCTAAGCTCCACCGAAGAAACATTGGTTCTTTGTCCTCCTTCCCCTCGATAGGATTGATAATATTAAACTTTTCACATACCCAATACTGTGAAAATTGAAATGAAAATTAAAAGCTATACCATTCAAACCAATAAATACGAGTAACAATGTAAATATTGTTAAAGTACACACAAATTGAAAATGAAATTACATTGCAATGCGCATGTACTTTCAAAATTATGTGTGTACTCTAACAAAGTACACGCCTATGTCACAATAACACGTACATTCCAAATGATCTGGCTCAATGAAATGCACATGTACTTTATAAAACATCTGTGTAATTTAATAAAGTATACGCATGAATTATAAAGTACACATATATTGAAGTTGATTTATAATACTGCAAGGTGCATGTAATTTATGAAATACGTGTGTAATTTAACAAAGTACACGTATATTTATAAAGTACATGCACATTGAATATGATTTGTATCACTGCAATGTGCGTGTACTTTATCATTGAAATGTATAGAATGACTTTTCCTCACGAATAATGGTATGGTGCATCCACTAGTTATGTTGGGCTTAGATTTGGCCACTTTATCGAGAGAGTTGATCATAAATTTATGAATGGCAAAAGCCCAATCATATGTAATCATGTCATCAATATCGTTGATGTATTGTGTAAAAAATTCACCTAATGTGAAGTTTGAGTTGGAGAAAATCAACATCGTCATGAAATGGATGAAATAAGTTTTACAAAATCTTGTTTGCCCTCGTCGGTATCAAGCTTAACCGACTTCTTCAATCCCTTTGTAATACCTGATTTTTACAATCTTTACGTCGACATCGAAGTAGCAGCTGCAAAATTGAGGTCTGGGGGAATATTGATCCATTCTCTTGGTCAATTTAATTTCCTTTTGCCCCTTCATTATTGGAATCCCAAAAATTTAACTTATATCGTTGGGGGTTATTTGGGCATCGCTAATCATCTTAAAATAATTTTTGTTTACATTGTAGAGCTTGACAATGGTCATAATGTTTTTATCACTCATTTTATAATCTCTCTCTTCTACTTCACCGCTATAGTAGGCATTGAATAAGTTTGAGAAAGGTGTCTTCTTAAGAAGATTAATATGCTTCTCGTTGATTTTGTTGCAAATATTAGGCAAATCATGATAGAAGCTCAAGATATTTGACATATATTAGTCATTTTTATGAACTGCCCTTGTTGACTTCTTTGGACTCTTTTTTATTTCCTTTTGTTGGCCTCTTCAGACCACTTTTATCATCAATTTCCTTTTAAGGATTCTTTTCCTTCTGCATCCTTGTATTCTAGGTCATTTCTATAAAGCAAATGCATAACATTTAAAGTAAAAGCATATATATTAATTTACACGGATAAAGAAATAAACTACACACACAAAACATAAAGTACATGGATTTTGTATTGAAAAATAAATATATTTCAATAGAGTACTGAAATGTTAAACAAAAGTACATGTAATATTATCTTAAAACTTCACACAAATCTAAAAAAATACAACAAATGCATAATACAATATTTCAAAGAAGAAATTTCATATCGTTCGTTACATCGTAGTACCTAACATTTGTTGTTTGTTTCATACGAGGTTCGAATTGTGGTTGAGTACAAGGAGAAGTTAACCAGCCTAGCAAACTTTATACCGAATGAGGTGAATACTGAGGAGAAAAGGGTCCTCATATTTACTGATGGACTTACTTGGAGGATTTGTCAGCATTTATTGGGGAACCTACCATTGCAGATTTACATTGAGGTCATTAATACTGCGTTGCTCCACTGTCAGGATCATCTCTTCCATCTGGAGGGAGCGAAGAGGACTAAAAATTCTAGCCAGTAGGGCAAGACGGGGATAACGATGCCAGTGGGGAGCCACAGCAGCATGGGAGCAGAGTTCCAGCAGAGGGACTCTAGTAAGAGATTCAGGTTGAGTTATGGGAATTTCAGTCGGGCCATGGGAACCAAATTGGAGGCTAATAAGTTCGAGGTTTTTAGGTCCAACAGGGTTTGAGATAAGGGCAGCCCGCCAAAGGTGGACAGATTTTAGCAGAAGATGTTTTGTGTGTGAAGAACAGGACCACATGCATCATGCAAACCCATACAGGGTAGAAGTCAGGAGCAGGGCTCCTAGTTGGGGAAAAAGTTATAGCAGCTTTCAGCCCCACCGGCAGTTCAAACATTATCGCCTTTGCAGGAGCAGGGGTAGGGGCAGGGACAATTTGGGCATGTGTATCACCTTCGAGGACCAGTGTTACGACCAACGCCACTATAAATTGAGGGTATGTTTTCTATCCATGGGCATATGGGGCACGTATTGTTTGATACGGTGGCATCACATTCTTTTGTTATCACTAGATTCATGCGCGTGACGTGTTTAGTGGATTTAGTGTCAAACATCATTACGACAGTAGATTCACCGTTGAATGGCGAAACTCTCATTCCTTCCATGTAGCAAGGGGTGGGCGTGAACATGGGGAGGTTATGGTTAGTAGCGGATCTACTCATTTTAGAGATGGATGAGTACGATGTTATTTTGGATATGGATTGGTTAGCAATGTATAGAACAATGGTGGACTATTACAATAGGACTATCGTGCTTGCTATGCCAGGGCAGGATATGTCTCTTGTGGCTATGCCTCATCCGAAGGGAGGGTCGATCACGCATTTATACTATATTGAGGAGGAGACTTCCGAGGGTGTAGTCATCTCACTAGATTCGATCCCTATTGTTAGTGACTACACTAATGTGTTTTAGGAATATCGGGTTACCGTCGAGTCGAAAAATTGAGTGTGTGATCAACTTAGCATCGGGGACTACATTGATAGCGTGAGCGTTGTACCATATGTCTCCCTTAGAGATGCGGGAGTTGAGGGATAAGATTCAGCATTTATTAGGGCAGGGTTTTATCCGCAGGAATACATCGCCTTGGGGTGCCCCAAATCTATTTATGAAGAAGAAGGATGGGTCGGTCAGATTATGTATCGACTATCGAGAGTTTAACAATGTCACGATTCCGAGCAAGTATATGTTGTTCCGTATCAATGATTTTTTTTATTTACTGAGAGGAGAAACCTACTTCTCTGAGATTTATTTGAGATTATGGTACCATCACTTGCATATCAGGGAGCAAGATGTCCCTAAGATCATTTTTTTACCAAGACACGGCTCTTATGAGTTCACGATTATGCCGTTTGGGCTAACCAATGCGCTAGTAATTTTCATGGATCTCATGAACGGGGTATACTGGGTTTTCTTGAATCAGCTTGTCATTGTGTTCATAGATAACATCTCGATCTATTCTCAGACAGAGGGCGAGCATGCAGATATCTGTGTATGGTTCTTCAGACTTTATGGGACCAGTAGTTGTATGCCAAGTTTGAGAAATGTGGATTCTAGTTATGGGAGGTGACTTTATTGGGTCACAATGTCTCCGAGAGAGGTAATTATACAAATTCGATTAAGGTGTCAATAGTGGGGGAGAAGGGCCAACCCAGGACATCGACGAATGTATGCAATTTTCTAGGGTGAGCAGGGTACTACTGCCAATTTATCACAGGATTTTTGAAGATTTCGGGCCCCTTGATGAATTTGACTCGTAAGGGAGTGTTTTTTTTATGGGATGACCATTGTCAGTTAGATTTCGATGAGATAAAGGACAAGTTAACTTCAGCATCGGTAATCTCTTTGCTTAGGGTAGGAGTGGAGTACTTTGTTTTTATCGATACATCCTTATAGGAACTTAGGGAAGTTCTACAGCAGGAGGAGCTAACTATAGCTTATGCATCTTGCAAGCTTAAGCTCCATGAGAAGAATTATCCCACTGACGACTTGATGTTAGTAGCAGTCATTTTTGTCTTGAGGATTTAGAGGCACTATCTACTGGGAGAGAAGTTTTGATTATTCATGGAACACAATTCACTTTAATATCTTTTCACATGGGAGGATTATCAGTTTGACATCAGTTATGATCTGGGAAAGGCTAATGTAGTGGCAGATGCATTGAGCTACATATCGGCAGGGCAGTTGGCAGCAGTGTGGAAGTAAAAGTGGGTTAATCTTCGTTACGAGGATGAGGCAGTCCAGGCATACATAAAAGTTATGAGCGTCACACGTGAGATCATTTTGAAGGTCATGAAGGCACGGACATGGGATTCGTATTATCAGGAGAGGATTTAGCAATTACTGGCGGGAGAAGAGGAGTCTTGTTCAGTCAATTTGAGGGTGGCTTACGCTTTAATACGAGGTTGATTATCCCAGACGATGAGGACCTACGGCGTGCAGTTGTGGTGAAGGTGCATGGATCACGATTTTCAATACATTCCGGGGGGGATAAAATGCACCATGATATGAGACGATAGTATTGGAGGGCTAGTATGAAGTGCGACATGTCAAGGTTTGTCTCTAGGTGAACCACTTATTAGATAGCAAAGGTTGATCATCACAGACTAGTCGAGGTTCCACAGCCGTTGGAGATTCTGATATGGAAATAGGAGAGTATTTTGATGGACTTCATCACAAGGTTACCGACATTGCAGAGGGGTCACGATTCTATCTAGTTCATTATGGATCAGCTAACCAAGGTAGCCTATTTCTTTCCAGTTCAGATGGATTACACAACGAGGCAGTATGACAGTTATTCATAGCCAAGATAATGAGATTGCATGGGCTGCCTCTAAACATTGTTTGAGATCGGGATCTTTGTGTCCCACTTCTGGCAGAGCTTTCAGTAGGCAATGAGGATGGAGTTGCATTTGAGTACAGCGTATCACTCGTAGACCGATGGGCAGATATGGAGGGTGAATCAAATGTTGGAGGATATGTTGACGATGTGTATTCTAGACTTTTAGGGTAGTTGGGAGCAGTATTTTCCATTAGTAGAGTTCGCGTATAACAGCTCGTGTTAGTTCACTATTAGCATGGAACTGTCTGAGACTTTGTGCGGGAGACCTACCTGGTCGTTCACCCTCTTATTGGTTAGAGGTGGGGGACAACAACCTTCTCAGGACAAAATTAATTCAGGAGACGTCAACAAAGATTGAGTTAATCAGGAGTCGCATTCGGGTAGTTCAGGACCATCAAAAGAGTTGCACCGATGCAAGTCGAAGATTTTTAGGATTTAGTGGGTGTGATTAGGTATTGCAACGGGTATCTTCCATGAAGAGAGTGATGCAGTTCAGGTTGAAGGGGAAGTTAGCACCTAGGTATGCGAGGACTTTTCCCATCATCGAGACGGTAGGGCCGGTTGTATATAGTCTCGCCTTGTTAGAGCATTTGCAGTGAATTCATGACGTGTTCTATTTGTCGTCATAGAGGAGGTATCTCAGGGATGATTTGGCTTATCGACATATACCATTAGAGGAGATTGACCTACAGCCGAATTTTTCATATGAGCAGAGACTTGTTGCCATTTTGGGTCGTAGTGAGCGAAAACTTTGAAAAAAGGTGGTACCATTAGTGCGTGTAAAGTGGGGAACACCATAATGTTGCCGAGTCGATGTGGGAGCATGAGGATGACATGCAGGAAAAGTATCCAGAGCTCTTCGTAGCAGGTACGTTCAAATTTCAGGGACGGAATTCCGTTATTAGGGTAAGAATGTAATACCTAGTACTTTTATTATTAATTAATTTATATGGTCTTAATTTTATTAATTTAATTAGGAAATTAGATTAGATTTTGGTAAATATTAATTAGGAAGATAAACGATTAATATTTATTATTATAAATAGTTACTTGCATGTGATAACTAAATAGATGTGATTTATTATATGTCGATAAAGTGTTACATCGATGGGACGATATATTTTAAGTATCGGGCTCAGTTAATGAGATATTATCATATTACTAGTTCAGTGACTCGGATGATCTTTTCGAGCGCACCAGTGATCCGGGTTGGGTTGAAATAGTCCAAAATAGGTACCCCGAGTGTTATGTGTGGGTTATGGAAACTTTCTAGAGATAACAAGACTCGTATAAGGGTAGGAGGATCTTTTTACACCTAGAGTTAAGTGAAAACGAGATTAGGGTGAATTAATGAGGTATTGAAAGGTTGGGAATGTGGATGGCAGCACACCTTTGACATTCTGCACAATTGAGAGTTAGAGATATCAAGAGGAGAGAAAAAGACGAAGGACAAAGAGAAGGTCTTGGAGAAGAGAAGAGAGAGGCTATCTTCGTATTCAACCCGTCATCAAATGTAGAGAACTTCAGATTAAATTCACAAAGACAAGTAGTTACTTGCTTTAAATTCCAATTATACATAGTTAATCACTTTCATGGTTATTGATAAAGATATGGGATTTAAAGATGTAAATATTGAAACATTGATTGAATAATTTAAAGATATAGGTGATAAATGATCTCTAATTTGAATTGAATACTAGTTGGTATTGATTATATAAGAATTTGGAAATTAATTCTGGAATTATAATGATGAGCATATAGAAATTTGATAGGAAGGTTGAATTAATGAAAATCATATTGGGGAAAATTCTGAGTTGAATGGGATTGTAACACCCTGGTCTAGATTTATTGGTTACCCGTGGTCAACCCGGTCCGACCCGAGCATTAGGTGTGAAGTGAAATGGAACAACCCTATATAATGTTGCTAATCCAGTTTTCTTTTAATTAACATTTCACTTGTTTATCATGCGATTTAAATTCCAAGGTAAACTACGTAAGGGACCCGTGGGGAGCTCCCCGAAGTCCAAGTGAACAGAGCTACTAATGTCAACATAAATCAAATATACTTATCTGTATAATGCCCTCAAAATACAAAACTGCTCCCAACCTGGCGTAACAAAGTGAGGATGTGAGCATATGCCTAGAGGGATTTATACAAGCAGTATAGAAACGAACGGCAGAAAGGAACACTCACATGCTACAAGCACATGCATGCGAAAATTTATAAATGTCTACATATGTATACCTTTGAAAAATACATACTCCAATGCATTAACCGTTTTATATTCCGAAAACCTTACTTGTCCAGATTAATATACCTTAATCTTATTAAAGGCTTTCTTTTTTATACTTAGCATTTCTCACTTTATTTAACACACCTGGTTCTACACATGAAACTACTACACGTGATTTATTTGAACCCATTCCCTTACCAGAATCTAACCCTTTCATTCATTTCAATACACTTTAGTATTATCATTGAAAATCACCATTTCAACACACGCATTCACCGTGTTAGAAAATACTTATTTAATATTTAAAAACCCTTTTTATGATACATTCTTGTGTTAAATATGGGTTCAACCATTTAGGTTGCTTAACCACCCATTTACTTACTTTTTTTAGCCCTTTTCATTCCTTTATGGACATTAATAGATTTACGCATTTACTTGTCCATTTCACCATTACCGGAACATTTATTATATTCATTAAAGTTAGGTTGTATTAATACATTTTACCACACAATCCATTTCTTGACATGTTCCATATTTTCTTTTTCTTTTCTCGGAATTTTCCTATACCGCATACTTCCACGGGCTCCACACCGCCGACTATGCGCACCATATGCTCTGGCCAGGGATTTAGGGCCTTTCACCCAAGGACTATGGGCCCTTCTTGCTTTATCCCAGTGTCATTCGAGTTCCTTTTAATGTGTTTTAATATTTTACAAATGTCTGTATTATTACACTTATCCTTTTTACCCGCCTGAAGTCAAAACTCTGGACTTTACCGCACCATTTGTGTTACACTTGAAAATTTACCATTTCATGTCCTTTACACTTTAACCTTGATTTTTATTCCAAAACTCATATTCATTATAACCAGTTTGTGTAACACCATTTCCTACATTTTTATTCACAAAAATGTTCCACTTTAAATATAATTACCGTTTTTCCATTTGTTTCCAAAATCACCTTTTACTCCATTTACACAAGTGTTAATTTCACTCAAAAACACTATTAAGTTATTCATACCAACTTCCTTAAATGTTTTTAACCCTTTAACACCTTTTTACACTTGGAGTAATATATTTCTTAATGGAAACACTTTTACACCTTTAATGCATTTTTAATTCCACAAGTGTTAATATTTCACAACATTAGTAAGTTATACTCACTAACCATTTCATGTTACTCATTAACACTTAATTAATACTTTTTATCAACATTTACCCGAAACATATACTCATTTACTTTCTTTATTCAAGAAATTCTATTATACTTAAGATTATTTTAACAAGAAATTAGCATTTCTTTTTCTCCACATGTGTAGTCTTATAATTTAATATTTATTATACCTTTTAGTCTCAATTTCACATACTTTGAAGACTAACTTTTCAATTATTCTTATTTATGTCCAAACTCAACAAAACCTTCTCTAAACTTGTTTATACGTTTAATGTCAAAATACTAAAAGTTTATATGCATGGGAAGATGGATTTTAAACCCAAAAATTCAACTAGATAGTTTAAACATACTTATCATCATGAAAAATCATTATACTTGCAAAAATATATTGTTAACGCACAAAGGACATTTTTAGTTCTTCAATCTCAACAAACATCCATTTTTTATAAAATCATCATTTTTGCAAGAAACATTAATTCACTAACGTTTATCCAAATATGACATTATCTCCAAACATTTTATTTTATAAAATGTTTAACACTAATCTTTTTAGAAATGCCCATTTCATAAAAATACCATCTTTCAATATTCCAAACCTTGAAATATTTACTTATTCTTTGATTTCAACAAAATATCATTTTTCAACAAAATCACACTATTTTCATAAACACCCACTTTTATTATGTCAAAACCTTAAATTATTATCCATTCTTTATTTTTAATAAAAATAACATATTTCCAACATTTTTATTTCATAAAAATATTTATTGTCTTCTACATAAAAATTATACCATTTAACTAATTACACCCTAATCAAATAGCCTAAATACGAGAATATAATGTAAAATAACATTCTTACACTAAGAGTAAGGGCTACCCACCTCTAAGGGCTCTAATTGTGGTGTTGGTGTAGGAGGAGCAACCCTCATCTTCAGAGGTGGTCTTAAGGGGTTACCAAATACTTCCTCCTAAGCTTCAATGCAAGACCCACTTTATTTTCTCCAAGAAAACCCCCCAAATACAACTTCAAAATTCTTAGCTTTATTTTGTCCATAGTGGAAATGGGTGTTTTTCGGTTGAATACACCATGGAAATGGTGTGAGAGTGGAAGTTCTGTGGTGCAATTGTGGTGGGTGGAGGTGGAAGACCACCCTCCTCCCCCTTCTCTCTCACTCTCTCTCTTTCCTTCTTTCATCTTCTACCAATAAATATAAACCCAAATAACCCCCAAACAACCCTTATAAAACACCCCCCATAAGCCCAAAACTCACGTTTTACCCTTGCAGAACTAATATAAGCTCGACAACAAACAAAATCCGCGCTCCAAATTGTGACAGCACACAGGGGCGATCTGATCTAAGAACTCGACCAATGTCATTCGAACAACTTAACATAGGTCGTTTGAACGACTCAAGCTACGTCATTCGAAACGTACTTATAATGACCCGCTACTATAAACTAGTAGCATGTCGTTAGAAGCCATGCTTCTAACGACCATCTAATGACCTGAACATAGTCATTTGAACAACATCCCTTGTCATTTGAAAGATCCTATTTCTTTTTTTTCATTTTTCTCCAACTTTTCACCTATAATTCCCCTATATTTATAATTAACCCCTCTTCAATTATAATTAAAATATAATTTAATTAATATACCGGTTTTGGATATTACAAAGATTGATGTTTGATTTGTAATCCTAGATTTTTTATAAAGGATTCATGGTTAATTATGTGTTATAATGGTTCTGCAACATTAGTATATTGATGTATAAAGTCAATTTTATGCTTGGGGTGGTTCGAGACCTCCATTGGAGGGTTTAGAGGAGAAAATCTTGAGGAAGGAGATAACAAGCAGCCTAGCAAACCGAACCAATTTTTGGGGGGAACAAACCGGTTCGATCTTCCAGTGATTCATTTTGATGTGTTACCCTGCTTAGTTTTTGTTCGTGTGTTATTTTGAGCAGTTAGAGCTTAGGGAATGACCGTAGGGGCTTCTGGGGCACTGGAGAATGTTTTTCAGGGTTTGGTATGTGTGATAGGCCAATAAATAGATGTGTTCGAATGAGGAAAACTGTAAATTCAAGTGAGTGACCGTTTTAATATTTAATCGGGAAGCTAGTTCAAACTTTAGGATTAGGTGAATCGTATCATGTGGGATGTGTACGAGCTCAGTATTTTATATCTACAAATTAGAGTGATGTGTATGTTAAATTGTTTATATCGAACATACCTACTCGGTAGTGCTATCGTAGGAGGTTGTGCATATTGGGCAGTCCACCCTGTCATTGACCAACATGTATTGGATTGATTCCCCAGGTCAGAGGACTGTTGCATGTCCATTATCCATGTGTGAGGGTGGGTATTGGTTTGAAGACTAGTTGGGTGCGATGTAGTATGGTTGTGACGACCAAACGTATGTCTATGACCTCCTCTGTTGTATTGTGTTTATGTTTGGGAATGGTGGTGAGATTCTGACCCGATGGCTCAGTGTGATGCGTGATACTTGGAGCCGAATAGCACATGAGGGATGTATTCGCGAGGTCTATTCTCTTGGGATACTTTTATCCGTATATAGAGAAGGATATATATGTATGTTTATATTATATAGTATATATATCTACTTATAGCACGAGCATAGCTATGTTTATAATTACGCAAATATTTACTTATAGAAAGTGTGTCAATATAATTTATGAACGTATACCTAGTGAAGGTAGTTATACTTAGTTAATAGGGAGTATTAGCGGAGTTTGGGCTTTGATAGTAGTTACATATCCCAGTTAGACCGGGGATTTTAATTAAGATAATAAATCAATATGTTAGGCGTGCATTGTAGTCGAGAGGTGAGGTTTTATCTTATGTGAGTGCGACGGGTTAGTTATGAAAGTGATACACTCAAGTTTTAATCAATTTAAAACAATTAATTACTTACAAAATATTTTTCACTTTTCGAACTTTGACCCGCATGCAATTATTTTTCCTTATTGTTCTTTAAAACCCCAAGTGTGAAGCAGCAGTAGCCGGGACCGCATGGATAAATCCATTCTTATCATTGCAGTAACTATGGACACTACAGGACTTGACTTAGCCACCTCAACCGTTTTATCTCAATAGGATCCTATTTCATTCGAGTTTTCAGTTCAGGCGTAATTCTGTAAGGACATGATTTTATAAATATCCATCTTAGTATCTAGGAAATTTTATAAGTGTCTTAGATTGTGTATATGTCGTATATCGCTACATTCGGCATGTCGACACGATCATCCATCACGATCTCGATCCGAATCCGAAGCTTCACGCACCCATCATCATCTTCATACGTGTGTAGTGCAACCTCAATGTGCAAAGTGCAACGTACGTCTTCAACATTTTCTCTACTCCACTCACGATTATGGTAAAATATTTAATTTGGAGTTTTTAAGGTTTACATATTTATTTAGGAATTTTTTATAAATTGTGTTTCAGTTCCTGAAATATTTTCCAGAGTGATAGAATTTTTTCTAAGTGTTGAGGCGGACAGGATTTAACGTTCATGTCATTCGAACGAGATCATATTATCATTCAAACAACATATGCATCTTGCGCGAAGTCGTTTATATGACATCAATTGTTGTTCAAGAGACATCCCTATTTCGTTTGAGCGACAGCACCGCCTTAACTTTTTTATAAACTCTAGTTTTCTGTACTCACATTTTGCAAGTCTTCACAACTCTGTTTTCTGCAGAAATAGCTGCAATTTAAGGCTTCGTTTTTTTTAGTTTAAACCTTTTTTATTCACCAAATTGTCCCAAATTCATATGTGAATCATTTAAACCCTAGTTTAATTGTTCTACTCATCTGGAGTATACTTTTGGAGAAGAAGGTTGATTCTCCATTGCTGATAATTGGAGCTCTTACGGGATCTCTTGCCAATGACAATGAACCGACGCCTGCTGTTATTCGTGTGCCAAGTTGTATCTCTCTCTATTTGTAATTTGTTACAAGATGTAGTGAAATAAAAAGATTTTGCCCATTTGGGGTATTTTTCCTCATATTTGTGGTTGTGTGCATGCTTGATTTCATTTAATTAGTCAGTCACAATTAATTGCAAGAGTTAGGATTTTGGGGATTAAAATTGGAATTTAGTTAAACAAGTTTGTTCATTGATTGCTGGCGCACTCTCAAATTGGTATCAGATCCAATTGCACAAGTATACCATGTAATTTTTTTCGCAAAATTTTTCTAGATATCAATTTTGGTATAAAATTGATTTTTGAAAAGCGCAATTTCAATGGAAAACTTTTATAATCGGGTGCCAATTTTTGACAGGACAAATTATGCACATTGGAAAGTCCATATGAAATCCCACTTAAAGGCCATTGACGAATGTGTTTGGGTTATGTGTGAAAGAGGGTGGACTCCTCCCACTGTCACTGTAGAAAACATAACAAATTTAAAAGTTGTGACTGAATGGACTGATGATGAATTTAAATGGAGCACATATAACTCATGTAGGCTTAGTGCAATTTCGAGTGTCGTCACCCTTGAGTAATTTAGACGTATTATGACGTGCACCACATCTAAATAAGCAGGGGATGTTTTACAACTTACCCATGAAGGCACTAATTCAGTCAAAGAATTAAAGTTACAAAATTTAACTACACAATTTGAAATAATCACCATGCCTGAATCTGAGTGTTTTGATGAATTCTATGCATGCTTATCTGATATTCTAAACACTAGTTTCAATGTAGGTGAACATATTCCTGATGCTAAAGTAGTTAAAAAGATTATGAGATCACTGCCTAAGCGTTTTATCCCTAAAGTCGCTATGCTTAATTCTAAATAAAATTTGAGTAATCTGAAATTAGAAGAGTTTGTAGGAGACCTCCGGATTTATGAAATTGAAATATTTCCTAACATGATAAAATCAAAAAATAAAGGGGTAGAACTTAAAGCCCGGGCCAGAAAGAGTGAAGGTTCAGCAAGAAATAGAGGTGAGTCATCCAGGAGAAAAAATAAACAAATGTCAGATTTGGAGTTTGATTTTGATTTAGACAATTTGGCTTTGTTTGCAAAAAATTTCAAGAAATTTCCCAAATTACAGAAAAATGGCAATTTCAAAGATAAAAAGAATTTTGAGAAAAATAAGTTTGAAAAGAAAAATGATAAAGATAAAAAGGACATGCCTAAGAAAGATGAAGAGATATGTTATGAGTGTGACGGTAGAGGTCATAAGGCATTTGAGTGTCCTACTAGGTTGAAATGTCAAGGCAAAGACAAAGCTGCTTTAAATACCTCCCTTAGTGACGACGAGTCGGTGGATTTTGGAGATGAGTCATCGCATTAATGTAACCTAACTACATTCATGGCTAGTCATATGAGTATTGATAGTGCGCCTCACGACAATGAGGATGCTACTTCATAGGGACACCTCGATAGTGAAAGCGATGTGAGTGAGGGGAGGGATGTTGAAAGTGAGAGTGAGAGTGACCTATGACACATGTACGCTGATTTATATGTTGATTCTTTTGAAACTAAAAAGCATAACAAAGCGTTAGCACTTAGGATCGTTGACTTAGAGAAAGATTTGGGGGAGAGAGAGAGAGAGAGAGAGAGAGAGAGAGAGAGAGAGAGAGAGAGACTATTTGCATAGAGATAGAGTCTGCATATAGAGAGAGACATAGAGAGTCAGTTTAGAGAGAGAAAGACTATTTAGAGAGAGAGAATACTTTAGAGAAAGATAAAGGGGACTTAACCAAGAAAGTTGCTAGTCTTATGTGTGAGCTCCATTCCTCCCTGGACACTCGGAAGAAACTTGAATCCCTTGTATCCCAACTCACTCATGACCTTGAGAGAGCTCGTGAGGTCAAGGTAAAGATAGAGGAAAGATCTGGAAATATGGGAAAGATGTTCCTCGCCCCTGCTTTAGGTTTTGATGAAAGGTAGGGAATAGGTTTTGATGGTGCCTCCACATCTCATGTGACATCAGAACCAATTCTTGAGTTTACTACGAATCCGTATGGCCATCACCCAAAACCCCAGAGAAGAGTTCGACCAATAAAAGCAAACCAAAGTCATCCTAAGACTGTGTACTTTTGTACCTATTAAAAAAGAAAAGGCCACTTTAGGGATTTTTATTATAGTTTGGGTCGTACAAAATGTATATTTGCTCCACCACGTGACACTAGAAATTTTTTGAGTCTTAGAGAGCATGTTGAGTTTCTAGTCTCCACATCTCAAAGTTTAATGGAAGAGTTCCAACGTTTTTCTTTTCTGTCTGTGGATACTTTCGAAATCCCGACTAGAACCAACAGTGCCAAGGGCAAACAGAACGTTATCTCCAGTTGGGTACCTAAGGATGACACAAAAGCCCTTATTGTTCATGTTTCTCTTAAAGCACATAATGCCTCTAAGTGGTACTTTAATAGTGGGTGATCAAGACACATGTCTGGTGACGTTTGATTTTTTACCTACCTAGAGGATCGTAAGAAAGGTAAAGTCATGTTATGAGATGGGAGCAGGTCTAGCATAGTAGGATGAGGTACAGTAGAGATACCAGGATTTTCTAAGCTAGAGGATGTTTTGTACATCAAAGGTTTGAACGCAAACCTTCCCAGCATTAGCTAGTTGTGCGACGCTGACTTTGCAGTAAATTTTTACCGAAACGAGTACAATGTTCATGATCAAGATGATAAACTTCTATTGCAAGGGGTGAGGACTGAAGATAATTGCTATGGCATTGTACCCCGAAGTCCTTATTTGCCTGCAACAGCGCCACGGTCACTCATATGGATCTGTGGCATCAACATCTACTCCTATTTTAGGGGACACACCTGCTTGGGTTCGCAAGAGTCATGATCCTACTTCCATTCTAGGAGATCCCACCCTAGGGGTCAGGACTCGTACTCGACTGGAGAACGTGGTTAGTTTTATTTTCTACATGTCTAAATTTGAGCCCATGAACGTCAAGGAATCACCCAAGGATGAACACTAGATATATGTTATGCAGGCTGAGTTGCTTTAGTTTAGAAAGAATGATGTCTGGGATCTAGTCCCACGACCTAGAGAGAAGAATGTGATTGGTACCAAGTGGATCTACAAGAACAAGATGGATGAGAATGGTACCATTATCCAAAATAAGGCTAGGTTGGTCTCTCAAGACTACACACAAATGTAGGGTGTATACTTTGACGAGACATTTGCTTCTGTTGCAAGGCTTGAGTCCATACACTTACTACTCGCCATCGCATGTCATCTGCGCTTCAAGTTATACCAGATGAATGTCTAGAGTGCCTTTCTGAATGGCATTCTATATGAGGAAGTTTACGTGGAACAGCCAAAAGGGTCTGTAGACCCTAAGCACCCTGATCATGTCTATTTTCTGAGAAAATCCATGTATGGTTTGAAGCAAGCACCCCGTGCTTGGTACGAGCGGCTTACTTCCTATCTCTTAGCCCGTAGCTTCATGAGATGGGTTTTGATACCAAATTTAACCTGCTGACGTGGATTAATCATGAGAAGTCACATGTCAGTCTACGTGGCACCTACAAGCAGTTTTACAACCACTTTGGCATCAAGGAACTCTGCCTCCCCGATTAACTCAGACCCTCCGACCAGCAAGAGCTCTCCGAGGAACTTTACTACACCGATCAACTTATGAGTACCGAGCTACTTAGGCGATCCAAGCAGCTTAGGCGGTCCGAGCAGCTTAGGCGGTCCGAGGTGCACCTCGAACAAAGCATTAATAGCAGGATAACTAACAGATTGACTGCGCATTAAATGCTTATTATTATCATGCAGATGTATACGCCTAAGGGGCATTTATGTATTACCCTTTCACATGTACAGCCTGAGGGCTATAAATACATTGTATCATCCTCATTGTAGGGGAACCAAAATTTCTGAAGGATACTCATACTTCGAGAATTCCTAAACACTCAGTAATAACAAAACAGTGGACGTAGGCCATTCTTTTAAGGCTGAACCACTTTAAAAATTCATTTGTCTTATTTATTTTTATCTGTGATTAAATAATTAGAGATAATCTAATTTTTTACATCAACAAATTGGTGTCGTCTTTGGGAAACGACTGTTAATATCGTTTTTCACCAAAAACATTTCATCACAAATGGCTGATAATCCTGAATCCAGCAATCGAAACGCTGGAAACCCCCCAAATCCATCTTCTTCGCCAAACATTCCTGATCTGGCTGGAATAATGATAAATCTGGCCCAGGGTCAGACGGTCATGCAAGACACTATGCAACAACTCATACAAACCCTCCATGGCGGTCCATCGACCCATTCAGGACAGCGAAGTGTTCAAAGAAATACCCGTTTACTTTCTTCGCGTACTAGGCATACCGATTCATATCGTACTGAGTAATCTGATGATTTTTCTTATCAACCAGGAAGAACCTCGTCGGTACGAACCACAGATACTGAAGAAAAGGTCACTCTCTCTCCAGAAAGGATCAGTGCATTGGATAGATTGAGTAGGGTTTCTCCTTTTGATCGATTGGGCCCTAGGAGGAACAAAAGTCCTCCTAAGGCTGCATCGAGGAGCTTTCGATGACCAACAGACTTAAGGGAAGGATCTGCCCAGTCGCGACCAGTTGCTCGTCAAGATAGATCCCAGGAAGCCACATCAACGCGATCAGTTGCTCGAACCAATAGGCCCGAGGAAGGAAACAATGCGTGGAAATGCTCTATTCAGAGGCTGGAGGATAGATTAGGGGAAATAGCTAAGGCAAAGAACCCTCTACAACGAACTTTTGTTCAAGAGACACCTTTTATCCAGGCCATTGTGGATTTTCTCACACCATCAAAGTTCAAAGCACCTGTTGTGACCCCCAAATATGATGGGAAGACCGACCCTGTCCTTCATATAGAACAATACCAAGCTGCAGCCGACATATATGCTGTTCCAGATGAGATGAGATGAGATGCAGAGCATTCTCAGGAACTCTTACAGGATCTGCACAAATATGGTACAATAATCTTCCTCGGGGTAAGATCTCAACTTTCTTTCAACTGGTCGAGTTATTCATTGGGAATTTCTATTTTGGGGCAAAGCCAGTTAAACGAGTAGTGCATTTGTTAAGTGTTAGATAAAAAGCTGGTGAGAGTACCAGAGATTATATAACTCGTTTTAATAACGAGAAACTCGAAGTCATTGATTATGAAGAAAAGACAGCGATTATCACCTTGATGAATGGGCTGCTGCCCAACAAGTTGTACTACACTTTGGCCAAAGATCCACCCAGAACCATGTCAAAACTAATGGGAAAAGTGGCCAAGATCATGAATGCCGAGGAGGCTATGGCTGCGAAGAAGAATATGGATGCCAAAGAAACCAATATGGAGGGTGATAAAGCTAAGAAGTGAGAATGCGTGATATTGAAAAACTTCGCAAATTTCTAATTTGGCAAACTTATTAAATTTCAGCCCCTAAACATGCATCTAAAGTGCGTGTGTGTGTCAACCCATAAACAAATAAATCATGTGACACCAAGATAAGGAAAAATCCCCGCAGGGCAAAACCTTTTATTTCACTATAAAGAGTAAATCGCAACTTACAAGATTTACAATGAAATACAGCAATGAATCCACACGCAGCGAACCCACATGGACCTCAGTCCAATCAGCAAAGGAAGAACCGCAGCACTCCTCAATGACACGCAGTCATAACACTTCGTAGAGACTCCCTCGGCAATGACACGCAGCCCTCGGTTGCAAAGTTCTCTCCACAAAGATGAAAAATACACAAAGCTTGTGTTCTAGGGTTCCAAAAGATTCACAATGGTATGGCAAAGTTGTGTGAATCAAACATGAGTTGGGGAACTCAAAAAAGGTGAAGACTTGGAGTATTAGGACTCTGGATTTTATCTTTGAAAGTCTTAAGAAAACCAACCTCCGAACGTGGTTTAAATAGGAAGTCAAAACCCTAAAAAATCTGAATCACGATCTGTTTGTGATTATCCTCGTCGGATCGGTCCGGTCCCTTTAGGCGGATCGGTCCGGTGACCTCGGATCGGTTCTTTTTCTGAAGACGGATCCATCCGGTTGGCATCGGATCGGTTCGGCATTTTGCCTTCATCGATTCGTTATGGATCCGAGGTATACTGGCCTCAACTCAGCAGGCGGATCGGTCCGGTCCCTTTAGGCGGATCGGTCCGGATGAACCGGATCGGTTCTTTTATCTGGGCCGGATCGGTCCGGTTAGGTCTGTTCCCCCTGATTCCTTTTTCTCCTTTTGATATTCGGATCCGTTGATGATGAATGGACTTTGAATCTTTGCAACGGTGTTACGGCTAATGACATATACAAGTATGTTGGACAAAAATGTCCTTACAAGAAGAAAGAGCATAAGAACAATGGTGGTGACAAACAATCAAGAACAAGGTCGTCATGGGAGGTGTTGAAGAAATTTGATAATTATACTCCTTTGAAGAAAGACATCAACCACGTTCTAGAAGAAATCAAGAACCGCAAGGAGTTAAGCTGGCCAGAGAAAATGAAGACAGACCCTGACAGGAGGAATAAGGTAAAATATTGCGAGTTTCACAAAGATCATGGCCATATGACCAAAAATTTCCTAGCTCTTCAGAATGAGATCGAAACACTCATCAGACGAGGAAAACTGGCAAAGTATGTTGATCGTAGAAATGAAAGAAGAAACAGCGACCGAACAATAGAGAGGTCTAGATCTCCTCGTCGAGCAGATGAGAATAAGAAAAGAGACCATGAAGATGATCCAGAAGACGACCCCGGTCTTCCTAAAAGACCAAGGAAGCCAGAACGTGAGGTATTTTTAATACGTTTTGGGTCATTCGATTGTAATGTTATTACAGGTGGAGATGCAGGAGGAGGAGACCTTACTGCAGAGAGAAAATCTTACCTCTGTGAGGCTCAAGCTTGCTCATACATTCAACGAATAAATCTAGCTGAGGAGGATCGCCCTAGAAAGGTAAACAAAGAGAAATTGGTCATTGGTTTCTCAAAGAACGACCTCGCAGGTGTTCTATATCCTCATGATGACCCATTGGTGATCAAAATGAGGATGAAGGAAGTGATGATTTCAAGAATACTGGCAGATAATGGTAGCTCGGCAGACATCATATTCTACTCGTGCTTCGACAGTTTAAATCTAAAGCTATCTCAACTGGAGCCTTATCACAGACCCCTCCTCGGTTTTTCTGGCGAGAAAGTTTTTCCACTTGGGAAGATCAAGTTGGATATATTCATTGGTACATGGCCTGCTTGTCGAACAGAAAGAATACGCTACTTTGTGATGGATAAGAATGTTCAATCAGCCTACCATATCATCATGGGAAGAGTATGATTGAAGAAGTTCGAGGCAGTACCATCTACGGTACATCAATGCCTAAAATTTCCAACAAATTTTGGAGCAGGAGTTGTGAAGGGTGATCAAAAAGTAGCTCGAGAATGCTACTATTCATCTGCCGAGCAAGAGGAATTGGAGGAATCAAGGGAAAAGACTACTACCTATCAAGTGGATGAAGGTGCAGAAATTGAAACATTGGATCCTAGAGATGAGTCGCAACTCGTGAAAGGTCAAGTAGTGGAAGCTACTGAAAACATTATTCTGGACGACGAGCATCCCGAATGAACAACTCAAATAGGTTCGTCGTTGGAGGCCTCACTAAAACAGGAATTGATAACTTTCCTAAGAAGCAGAAAGCAAACTTTTGCATGAAGTCATGAAGATATGCCTGGAATAGACCCAAATTTCTTATGTCATGAGCTCAACGTGAATAAGCAGATCAAGCCTGTGAAGCAGAGAAGAAGAGTATTCAGTCCCGAGAAGTATCAAGCCATACAGGAGGAAGTCGAGAAGCTCTAGAAAGCTTGCTTTATTGAAGATGTTAAATATCCAGACTGGTTAGCAAACGTGGTGACGGTGAAGAATAAGAACAATAAATGGAGAATATGTGTAGACTTCACCGACCTCAACAAAGCATGCCCAAAGGATCACTTTCAGTTGCCTCGAATTGATCAACTAGTGGATGCTACCTCGGGACACGAGTTGCTGAGCTTCATGGATGCTTATTCTGGCTATAACCAGATTAAAATGAAACCTGAAGACAGGGAGAGTACTTCTTTCACTACCCCTAGAGGAACTTATTGTTATAATGTTATGCCTTTTGGTTTGAAAAATGCATGTGCAACATATCAGCGGCTAATGAACAAGGTGTTTGCAGAACAAATTAGTTGCAATATGGAAGTCTATGTTGATGATATGCTGACAAATAGCAAGAAAGCCGCTGATCATCTAGTTAACTTAGGTCAGACCTTTGATCAATTGGATAAATATCAAATGAAGTTGAACCCGACCAAGTGCATATTTGGAGTACGAGAAGGCATGTTTCTCGGGTACATTATCAATCAACGAGGCATTAAAGTAAACCCTGAAAAGATCAAAGCTCTGTTAGGGCTGTGATCTCCAACGACGAAGAAAGAAGTGCAAAGTCTTACAGAACGAGTAGCAGCACTCAACAGATTTGTATCGCGAGCAACTGATAGATGTCTCCCGTTCTTCAAAACGCTCCGAAAGACTTTTGAGTGGAATGATGAATGTGAGAAGACTTTTCAAGACTTGAAGAAATATCTGGGAGCACCTCCACTATTGTCCAGGCCAGTGATGGGAGAAAAATTGTACTTGTATCTGACAGTCTCAGAGAATGCAGTTAGTTCGGCATTGATAAGAGTGGAGAATGGAGTGCAAAAACCGATCTATTACACTAGCAAAGCCTTCCGAGGAGCATAGATCAGATATCCAAAGCTGGAAAAATTGGCACTAGCATTGATCGAGGCAAGTAGAAGAATGGAGCCATACTTTCAGGCTCATATTATAGACGTATATACCGATATGCCTTTGAGGCAAGCTCTTCATAAGCCAGAAAAATCAGGAGATTGATGTATTGGGCAATAGAGCTCGGTGAATATGACATAGTTTATGAACCCAGATAATCGCTTAAAGGGCAAGCAGTAGCAGATTTTATAGCAGAGTTCACCTATCCTGATACCCTCGAGGAGCAAAAGTTGCTCACTGATCAACCTGTGGATGTTACAGGATCATCAAACTCAAGCCCAGACCAGCTTAGGTTAGTAAAAGGGCAAGAAAAGATGATCGACGAACAACAAGAAATATCAGGAGAGGGTGAAAGGAAGCAACAAATTTTCCACCGAGGAACTCTGTCAAATCAAAAATTTAAAGACGAGTTACCTATATGGAGTCTATATGTGGATGGCTCATCTTGCACTACAGGATGTGGGGGAGGGATAGTTTTGAACAGTCCGGACGAGGTCGACGTGGAATACGCCCTACGTTTCCGATTCAAAGCTTCAAATAATGAGGCTGAATATGAAGCCATGATTGCACGTCTTACTTTGGCAAAAACCATGGGGACAGAGCAGGTTATTGTCTTCAGTGACTCGTAATTGATCATAAATCAAATGATGGGAGTATATGCAGCCAAAGGAGAATTAATGATCAGATATCATGCAAAGGCAAAGGAACTGGTGTCGGAATTTGCTGTTATTCAGCTGGTCAAAATACCAAGAATGGAGAATGCGAGAGCAGACGCCTTAGCTCGATTAGCATCAGCTACTCGTACCGAGCTACGAAGAACAATCCCAATTGAAGTTTTAGCTGGTCGGAGTATAGATGAAGATCTGACAATAAACTTTATTACCCTCGATTTAGGATCATCATGGATGGATCCCATCAGGGCATATATTGAGAAAGGGGAATTACCAGCTGACAAACTTGCAGCCAAGAAATTAAAGTTTAAGGCTGCTCGTTATGTACTGACTAATGGTATTTTATACAGACGAGGAATTATAGCATGTTTGCAAAGATGTGTGCACCCCATCAAGGTGAAATATTTGATTGAAGAGGTCCATAAAGGGTCATGTGGAGCCCATGTAGCGGGTCAGACACTTTTGCAAAGAATGATGACTCAAGGATACTACTGGACGACAATGAGGGCTGATTGTATAGCCTATGCTAAAAAATGTGACAAGTGTCAGCGCTTCTCCTCCATCCGAATAACTTCCCAAGCATTATTGACACCCATTACTTCCCCTTGGCCATTTGCCATATGGGGAATAGACTTAGTCGGGCCACTGCCAATGAACAGGGGAAGATTTAAGTATCTCGTGGTCGCTATGGACTATTTTACTAAATGGGTTGAGGTTGAGCCTCTCATTGATATGACGTACGACAAGGTGTACCAATTTATTTGGAAGAACATCATTTGTCGATATGGTCTTCCTCATGCCTTCATCACAGACCATGGAACTCAGTTTGACAACGAGGAGTTCGCGACCTACTGTTATCAGTCAAATATCCTGAAGATTCACTCAGCTCCAGGCCATCCCCAAAGCAATGGACAAACTGAAGTGACAAACAGAACGCTGCTAAATGGCTTGAAAAAAAGACTGAATGACGTGAAAGCAAACTGGATCAACGAGCTTCACTCTGTACTGTTGGCTTATCGAACTACTCCCCGAGTAGCAACAGGGGAATCTCCATATATGCTATCATTTGGAAGTGAAGCTATTATACCCGCCGAATTGGGTCTCCTAACACACAGAGTACTAAATTTCAATTCCCCTATCAGCGATTTAATGAGAAGGTTAGACTTGGACATGCTCGAGGAAGTTAGGGAAGAAGCAGCCATTAGAAATGCTGCTTACCAGCAACGAACAACTTTGTTCTACAACAAGAGAGTGAAGAAGTGCGACCTGAAAGAAGGAGACTATGTGCTAAAGAAGGTGATTCAAAAGAACAACAAACTGGAAGCAAACTGGCACGGACCCTACCGAGTTAAGGAAGTTGTTCGACCAGGAACATACAGAATAGAAACTTTAGAAGGGGAGGAATTTAAGAATGCATGGAATGCAGAACACCTGCGCAAATATTATCAATAATGTAAACTCTCATGTAATGCAGTTTCATCAGTATGAATAAAGTGACAACATTCTGCCCAATTCTCTCCTTTTATTGAAAATTTTTCGCGGAATACTAGTGCTACACATTCAGCAAAAGTACTACTCATACTACTCAGAAAACTATTCCTAAAAATGCCAACTAAGGCTGGTTAGGAAGAAAAATATTCCCAAAAACGCCAACTAAGTTTGGTTGGGAAGAAAAACTATTCCTAAAAATGCCAACTAAGGTTGGTTAGGAAGTAAATCTATTCCCAAAAATGCCAACTAAGGTTGGTTGGGAAGAAAAACTATTCCTAAAAATGCCAACTAAGGTTGGTTAGAAAGTAAATCTATTCCCAAAAATGCCAACTAAGGTTGGTGGGGAAGTAAATCTATTCCCAAAAATGACAACTAAGGTTGGTCGGGAAGTAAATCTATTCCCAAAAATGCCAACTAAGGTTGGTTGGGAAGTAAATCTATTCCCAAAAATGCCAACTAAGGTTGGTCGGGAAGAAAAAATCCACCAACTCAAGTTAATTACAGTTGGTCGGAAGCATTTTATTTAAACAAAGTATGATTATGTGAAAGTGATCAGGCACAAATTTTGATACTCGTAACATTTTAAATTACCAATAAGGTTGTCTAGAAACAAATATCATCAATTTTGGTTAGTCGTCAAATGATTACCACAAATTCAAGATAGTCGACAATAAGTTTTAACCAATTCTAGTTGATCGACAAATAACACAATATTGTTATCTTTTTAATAGATAAACATGCACATATGTAAAGTGTTTTACAATTACAAGACAATGGCAATCAAGATTTGCAAAGAAAATTATTTCATTAAATTTAGAGCAAAATACATCAAGAATGAAATACAAATTTATTATTATATCATGATTCCTATTCTATTGGTTTCTTCCCCTATGCTTTTGAAACAGGTTCCTCGCCAGCAGGTGGATCATCCAAAGCATAAGGGAAATTTATAAAATTAAGATCTTTAAGCATCCTGATGTTCATCATAGATGGTCGATCCAGTAGGTGCTCGGGGCGAGATATCTCAGCATTGGAATGGAGACTGTAATCGCCAAGGTATTTGGAAATCAAACATTGAGGGATGGCCCGAGCAGGGATCCAGCTCATGTCAAGCTTGAATGGTGGCACTGGTAGGTCGATCAGCCCAGGATTATGGTAATCCCACAGGTAGTGACCCTGTTCCAGTTGCAGTACACCCAAGGCATTCAACCATCCTTGTTTGCAACCCTCATTATTCGCATTTTGGATCCGATCGTCCAAATGATAGAGAGCCTCATTGTATCCAGCCATCCAGAATTCTCTGGGTTACTTGTGGAATTGATAAGTCAATCTTTCCAACTGCTCGTGAAGACTTTTTGCAAAAATTTCTTTATTCTCCAAAGCAGACTTTTGTGTAGAGAGCTGCTCCTCGAGGTTCATGATCTTCTTGGACATCTCAGCCAATGCCTGGTTCTTCGCCATTAGTTGGAAGGCTTGGTTCTCCAGAGCTGATTGAGTTCTCTGTTCCTCAACAGTAATCCGAGCAGCTCTTGCTCATCCCCGAGGAGCTTTGGCTCTTCCCCGAGCAGTGGTAGAAGGCCCAATTCTCTTCAAGGTTTCTAATTCATCTCTAAGGTTAGCATTTTAGACCTCCAAGAAAGAGAATCCCTCGTCGTTTACAGGGACTAAAGAACTTGAAGTATAGGTTGTAGACCTCAGTTGGGATACCTCTCCTCGCAAGTTGTTGTTTTTCTATTCCAATAATTTGGCTATCTGCCTGTGCTCCTCGACCTCGATCTTCAAAGTTCTTTCCCTCACATTGTAAGCAACGAACAACTTGTCATACCCCATATCAGCACTGAGTTGCTGATACTTTTTCTCGTATCCCTCATGCAAAAGGGCTGTAGATTCCTTATATTGTTATTGAAGCTCTTCAAGAGTGCCCTGGAGATCTTCAATCATTTCGTAGTATGCTACATTGTTAGCCACTGCACGGTCGATCAGGCACTTTAAATACTGATAGGCTTCAATTTCTTGCTCTGAAGCACCTTGACCGAGGATGTCAATGATTTGTGTTGCACTCATGTCTGTATGACCAGCTTTGAAATACTCATTGCATTGCCTTAACAGTTTTGTATTGTGAGCAGATAGTAATTCCATCCTGGCTATAAACTAGTAAAGGAAAGAGAAAGCAAGAATCAATAAGAGTGCAAACAAAGCAAGAGGAAGAAAGACAACAGTATGAGTAAGAAAAACTTCCAATTTTATTACATCATAAGAGATAAGTACATATTTCAGAGTTACAATTGACAAAAATAAACATACAGAAAAATCCGAACAACTCTACACCTTTTCCTTGTCTCCCAAAACTTTCTCGAGAGGTTGGTACGAGGAGGTAGGTTGCTCGGATGGTACAGAGAGTTGCTCGGGGGGTACCAAGAGGTGCTCGGATGATATAAGGGGTAGTTGAAGTTGCTCGCCAGTAGACTGGATAACAGGGGGAGGAGAAATTTGATCTCCCATCACCATGGAAGACTCCTCAGAGGCAGCTTCGTCCTCTTCTTCTTCTTCAGGAGTTGGAGGGGGGCCAGGGATGTGTCGCTGAAACAGTTCAGAATTTTCATCAACTTTCATCTCTTGCAGAGCAGCGACCCAGCTATCCCTAAAATACTTGTGGCTACCATATTCCACTTGTGACATCATGGCAGCCAAACCTTTATTCCACCCCTTATCCCAGCCAGCACTGAAGGACTTTTTTATAGCCAACTTCCTTTTTGCCTTCTTTGAGGAAAGCTTCTCGGAAAGAAGATCATCGGCAGCCTTCAACTTATTTTTAACTTCCTCCTTCTGACGACTTACTTCGCGAAGTTGGACTAACTCTTCCTCATCAACCTTAAGCTTACTTTCAAGCTCCCCAGCATTTTTGAGCTTCCCTTCAAGCTCTTTATTCTTCTCCTCTAAATCTTTTATTTTCTTCTCCAACCCCTTGGAGACCTCAATAACCTGAGCCTTCTCCTGCTCGGTTGAAGTGAGCTTCTTCTCCCAAGTGGCCTTATCATCAACATACTTCTGACGAGAATCCTTCAGAGATTGCGTTAGACCTACAAAAGCTTCCTCTACACCTGACGAGGAGCTTGAAGCTTTGATAGCTTCATCTTTCTTCAAAATTATATTAAAACAGGTCACCAACTGGGAAAAGAAAATAATGGCAAGTCAGTGCACAAATATAAAAAAGAGAAAGATGAAAGTTTAGGACAATAAGACTTAGAGAAGCAATATGACGAGCTGCAAATGTGGTAACCATGTCCCGAGAAATATTTTCTTCAATTCCTTGGATCTCGAGAATGATCCAAGACTTCACAGAGCTCATGGCAGAGCTCGGGGCAACAAAAGTGGGAACACCACTTTCAGTAGACGGGGGCTGAGCGATAGATTCAGCCAAATTGACCGAGGAGCTTTTCTTCAGCCTCCTCAGAGGAGCATCAACGATCTCGACTAACGATGTAGTCTTAGTCGGAGAGATGACAATCACCTTGCGTGGAGCAGCGGCCTTGCTCGGGGCCACTGGGGACTTCTTGGCAACCTTCACAGGAGCAGCCGAAGGAGGTGCATCAATTTTCCTTGTCCCCTCTCCTGGGATATCATGCTTACTTTTCTTTGCCTCTCCAGCAACAGAGGCAGATTTCTCAAAGAGGGTAGAGGTCTTCTTTTCTTCATCCTTTCACTCAAAGGAATATGTGACTCAGGTGAAGAACTTGTAGAAGCTGGTATTAGTTCCACGTCGCTTATCACCGGACGAGCAGTAAAAGATGAGGTGTAACTCTTATACTGCAGCAGATATGAAGCTGATCTAATATGCTCGTCGATAACAATCTAATGCAAACTCCAGATAAGTTTTAAATGCTTTATGTTAACTTTTGTCTCTTTTGGAGACTTTCTTTTGCTGTCAACTGCAAATAAATGAACATGAAAATATCAGTGACACGTTTTATCAAACACAAAGGAAGCATGGTTTCAAAAATAAAATAAAAACAACCTATCCCATTGCCATAGGGAGGACATCTGGGACCCTAGTAAACATCATCTCCAGTTAGTGGAGGGTGTTGCCATTTTTTCATAACAACCCCGTGCTCGAAGTAGTCCATATTGGCATCTGGGAGATTGACCACTAAAGCTCTATTTAAAAACCTAGTTTTTAAATAAAAAGTATTATCACCAACAGCCCATCTATAACAAAACATAATTTCAGGAATTCCTATACGAGCTCCATGAATTTGATTTAATCTATGAACTCCGTTAACTATTCTCCACGTATTGGGGGCTATTCTTTCATGAACCACATCAAAGTATTGACAGAATTCCAGACATAAAGGGTTTAGGGGAAAAGAAAAGCCACATTCAACGATAAAGAGACTGAGGAACCAATGTCCCTCAGCCAAACGAAAGTAGTCTGAAGGCTCAGAAAGCTCCTCCAAAATAACCCATGAAGGAATAGAGAAATCAGAACGAAACTTATCAATCGACTCTACAGGTTTAAACCATGATGAATAAAGGAAATCAATGAGAAAGAAGAAGGAAATCAAAGAGAAAGAAGAAGATCTTACAGGAAAAGGACGAGTCTGTTGACAACGAATGATGAAAGGGATGAACGCACAGGAGAGAGAGACAATGGAAAACTCAAAGAGACAAATTTGAAAAACTAGAAGACGATGGGATTTTCCGCAACGCTTAAATACCTTGTCTTGGGAATGGGTAAAGATAATGATTACAAAAAGAGACGGTTACGTTACCGGCGGCTAAAAAGACAAAAAAGGCACGGGAACCGAAGCGATTATAAAAATTCAAAAAAGTCCGATTCTACGAATTTGGAAGGAGAAATAAATACAAAAGAAAATACTCCTAAATTTCAGGATGACCATTTAAAACTGCCATATTTCGAGAAAGAATGTTCCACACTCCTCAAATCTCAAACTGTGAAACATTGGGGGCTTCTGTTGATACCAAATTTAACCTGCTGACGTGGATTAATCATGAGAAGACACGTGTCAGTCTACGTGGCACCTACAAGAAGTTTTACAATCACTTTGGCGTCAAGGAACTCTGCCTCCCCGATCAACTCAGACGCTCCGACCAGCAAGAGCTCTCCGAGGACCTTTACTACACCGATCAACTTATGAGTACCGAGCTACTTAGGCGGTCCGAGCTGTACCTCGAACAAAGCATTAATAGCAGGATAACCAACAGATTGACTGCGCATTAAATGCTTATTATTATCATGCAGATGTATACGCCTAAGGGGCATTTATGTATTACCCCTTCACATGTACAGCCTGAGGGCTATAAATACATTGTATCATCCTCATTGTAGGGGGACCGGAATTTTTGGAGGATGCTCATACTTCGATAATTCCTAAACACTCAGCAATAATAAAATAGTGGACATAGGCCATTCTTTTAAGGCTGAACCACTTTAAAAATTCATTTGTCTTATTTATTTTTATCTATGATTAAATAATTAGAGATAATCTAATTTTTTACATCAATAATGGGGATTTGATAAGACGTTGTTTGTTAGGAGAGGAGACGGTTCTATTTTAGTTGCCCAGGTCTATGTAGACGATATAGTCTTTGGATCCACGTGCTCCCGACATGATCACGACTCTGAGGAGTAGATGAAGAGTGAGTTTGATATGAGCATGGTTGGTGAGCTTACATTTTTCTTTGGTCTCCAGGTTTGTTAGCTAGAGAATGGGATGTTCATCTCCCAATCCAAGTATGCTAGAGACCTAGTGAAGAAATTTGGTTTAGACTCCGCTAAGCACGCACATACCCCGATGAGTACCTCAACAAAGCTTAGCGAGGACACTTTAGGCAAGGACATAGATCAAACCTTGTATCGGAGTATGATAGGTAGTCTTCTCTACTTTAATGCTAGTCGTCCCGACATAGCCTTTAGTGATGGAGTTTGTGCGCGATATCAGGAAGGCATCCCCGAAAGAGTCACACTTACTCTCTCTTAAATGTATCATCAAATACGTGAGTGTGACTCTCTCATTTGGCATTTGGTATTCCTTTGATATAGATGACCATTTGTCTGCCTACTCGAATGCCTATTGGGTTGGGGATGAAGATAGATGTAGGAGCACTTCTGGTGGGTGTTTCTTCTTTGGTTTTGCTTTTGTCTCTTGGTTGATCAAGAAGCAAAACTCCATATCTTTGCCCACTGCGAAGGCTGAGTACATAGCTGCCTGGAGTTATTACGCGCAACTTCTATGGATAAAGCAGATGTTGGAGGATTATGGGATCTCATATGACACCATGACTATTTCCTCTGATAATACGAGCAAGATACTCATTTCCCGTAATCCAGTCCAGCATTCACGCACAAAGTACATTAGGATACGCAAGCACTTTATCCGTGAGCTAGTAGAAGAGAAGGTCGTATCCTTGAGTTTTGTGTCTACCGCCCTCCAGTTAGCTGATATTTTCACGAAGTCTTTAGACGCCCTTAGATTCAAGAGTCTTAAGAAGTCTTTAGGAATTTGCACAGTTCATTGAGGGGTGGTTACCATGTCTAGATTAAGATGCATTTTTCATGCTCATATCATATGATTCCTTTCTATAGATTGTATCATTTTTATCACTTTTGTTTGGTTTTATTTTTTTCCTTCTTGATTTTCAAAAAATACAAAAAGATTTTCTTTTTTTTGAAAAATTAAAAAATCCAAAAAGATTTTGTTTTTGATAAATTTTTGAAAAAGACAAAAAAAAATCTTTTTATAAAATTTTTACAAAAATTCAAAAATAGTTTTATATTTTGTTTACACCATTTATGGATGAACATTTAAGATAGCCATAGTCACAACTTCATTCCATTTTCCACATGATTGTTTGATAGTGATCTAAGATGCTACATCATTTCATTCATGTGATTTATAATGTATGGAGTCATTAAGATGTGATTTGTGATATCTTCTACATGTTTGGTTCCTTATCTCCTTTAATGCACATGTGCACGGATTTGTTTGATTATTGTAGTTATTAAACCATATGTTGGTCAAAGTGTTTTCATCTCAATCCTGTCTTTACAATGAACCAAATGCGATTTAACTTGACAATGAAAGTAGTGCATGTAAGAACCGTTTATAGTGAGGAATTAAATTGCAAAAAATGATGAGTGTTCACGGAAAAGGACTGAGAAAGTAAAAAATTAACTCGTTGTGAAAGTCACCATTTAAACGAGCCTAAGAAAAAAAATTAAGGCAATAAAAATATTCATGTGCCAAAAATGGGGCCAATAGGATTTCTCTAAGGAGAGAAAAAATAGATCGCCTCAAGAAAAAATAAAAGATTTATTATTTATGAGAGTGTTTGGATGGATATGTAAAAAACGGGTTTGCACGTCCTGACAAAGTCTTGAAAAAACACTACATAGTTTTAGACGTTATTGGTGTGAAAATTATTTTAGACTTTGATGTATCGATTAGATTGAGTCGATGTCATATGAATTCACATTTTTTGACACCTAAGGACGATTTTAAGTTCATTGGTTAGGAATATCCGAAATTCATCATGCACATATGTTATGTTTGTATGCATTGATTTTCCTATCGAATTTGTTCACACCCCTACATTTTCGCTATCACCGACTTGGTTATTTTGATGTTCTTTAATAGTGTAATTTTTTTGTTGTAAAAATTTTTTTTCAAAAAATTTTAAAAAATTCAAAAAGAGAAAATTTGTTTACCTTGTGACATTCTCCATTTGTATTGCTTTATGTTCTTCATATTTGTCTATTTGGGGACAACATAAAAAGGGGGAGAACGAATTATGGGGGAGATTCATTTTTGCTAGTATGTTTGAATTGATAATGATTTGTTTAAGCTTAATTTCTATTGATTTTTTCCTATCATTATTTTTGAAACTGTTGCATGTCATGAATATTGTTTCTTGTCTCATGTGTGTAGGTACAAAATTGAGGATCATTTTTGCACACCCTGATGATGACAAAGAAAGATTGAAGAAGTTAAAGATTTGAAGATGTTGAAGCCTTTTTTTAAGACATGTCATTTAGTATTTCCAGTTTTTGGGTTTAATGGGGATATTAAACTGTATGTCATTTGTTTTGATTTTGGGTAGCGTAATTCGGATAGTTTTTATGTATGTATCGGCATAGACATTGGGAGAGATTTGTAAGGACATGATTTTAGAAATATCGGTCTTATTATCTAGAACATTTTCTAAGTGTCCTAGATCACAACATATATGTCTTATACCGCGACGTTTGGCACGTCAACATGATCATCCATACAACCTCAATCTGAATCTGAAGCTTCACGCACCCATCATCATCTTCATACGTGCGTAGTGCAACCTCAACGTGCAACATGCAACGTTCATCTTCAACATTCCCACTACCCCCACTCACAATTATGGTATTTAATTTGGAGTTTTTAAGGTTTACATATTTATTTGGGAATTTTTTATAAACTGTTTTCCAGTTTCGGAGTTTTCCAACGTGATAGAATTTTTTCTAAGTGTTGAGGCGAACAGGATTTGACGTTCGTGTCATTTAAATGAGATCATATCGTCGTTCAAACGACATATGCATCTCGCGTGAAGTCGTTCAGACGACATCAACTATCGTTCGAGCAACGACACCGCCTTAATTTTTTTATAAACTCCAGTTTTCTGCACTCACATTTTTAAGTCTTCACAACTCCATTTTCTACAGAAACAACTGCAATTTAATACTTTATTTTTGTGAGTTTTAAACCTTTTTTATTCACCAAATTGTCCCAAATTTATATGTGAATCATTTAATTCCTAGTTTACTTATTCTACTCATCTGGAGTACAATTGCGGAGAAGAAGGTTGATTCTCCATTGTTGACGATTGGAGCTCTTGTGGGATCTCTTGTCGATGACAACGAATCAACGCATGCGGGTATTTGTGTGTCAAGCTGTATTTCTCTGTATTTGTAAGTTATTACAAGATATAGAGAAATAAAAAGATTTTTCCCCTTTGGGGGATTTTTCCCCATATTTTTTATTGGGTGCATACTTGATTTCTTTTAATTAGTCAATCACAATTAATTGCAAGAGTTAGAGTTTTGGGGACTAAAATTGGAATTTAATTAAACAAGTTTGTTGATTGATTGTTGGGGCACTCTCAATTGCCCATAGATGGACTGGGTTTTACATTACTATGAGGATATTTTACTTCAGTACTCTGTTGTTATTGAGTTTTATTCAATGGATGTTATTATTTGGCGACTGATGGTTTATTCGGTTCACTTTTATTATTTATTTATGCGTGAGGATTATTCTAATCATCTCATTGTATGGTTGTATTCATATTATTTATATTGCTTATTGCACAGTGATGTTGAGAATGAAACCATACTAAGATTCCTATCTTATTTAAGTTGAGGATTGGCCACCCGGTATTAGACTAGGCGGGTTGTCACATATTCTAGTCGTAAACTATGTTTTTCTTTCATCAATGGCCCTTCTGTCAACGTTTTTATTATTAATGGAATTAGACATCAAAAATGTCTTTTATTACCACCATACCTAAACCTCATACCTAAAAAAAATTCAAACCCGTTATTTACAAAGTGATTACATGTTTATCCAAAAAAATATTCTTTTATGTTTAAATTTTGGGTAATTTTGAGCATAAGGATTGAGTATGGGGGTTATAAGTTAAATTTAAGCATTGATATAGTAGTCACCTTAACTAATCTGGTTCGATTTAAAGGAAAAGTTGACTGAAGGGCCACTGTTACAAACATTAAAAAAATTAGGGACTTAAATGTTACCCAAAAAAAACGTTCGAGTGCCAAAATATTACGCTACCCAAAGTTCAGGGGCCACCGATGAAATTTACTATTTTAAAAAAATATGTATTTTTTAATTATTATGTGTTATTATAAAAGAATGAATCAAAACCTCGTAAGTAATGTAGCGTATGGTGACCTTTCACTAATTCAAAGGTCAAAGATACAAAGTATATCCATAATGTGTTAGATGTAACAAATTTATATATATAAATCATCTGCGTGATGACACAAACCCGGTGGTATTTTTCTTATTATTTCCTGAGTTTCGTATAAAAATTATGATTTTTCAAAGAATTTAACCAATAAATCAAAGGACAATGCATCTGTTTTGAAGCATGTGCACCGCAAATGCTACTTTCATTAATATATTTTTAAATGTTGGACCGAAGGTATTCAACAAGCAAACTGTATTAACCTGTAATTTGAGAATTTGGATTAATTAACTAATTGGGTTAATTAATCAAAATATTATTTTAGGTTGGGATTTTAATTAAGTGGGAAAATATTTAATTTAAATTAATTTAGTGAATTTTTGGTTAATTGAATGAATAACATGATTACTTAATTAATTAAGTGATATTTTGGGCTTTGGGAGGAAATCCTAGGGGATTTTTAGTCATTTTGCACTTACATGGAATTCGAGCTAGGACTTTTAGAATGCTTGTCATCTTTAGATTTATTAGCTGTGAAGAGTAGCAAGTTAGTGGAATTTTAAGATAATATAAACCCAAATGACAAATTTTATAATATATATTAAAATTTTACCTTTGGCTTTATTTCGTTGGACAAAACTATTTTTGAACCATGCGTTAAGATTGTTTGAGTATGTACCTTAAGCCTTTGCATTGAAGACTTGAAGTGGCCTTTAAAGAGCGACAACAACTTCATGCCATTATCACGCGCCTTCAGTTTGAGATCTTGAAAAGGTATAAGTGTATTAATATGTTAATCCCTATAACTTTAAATGGGTGTTTTGATTTTTTTTTAGATGCAAATTTTCAAAAATTAAATTTGAATTGTATGTGATTCTAATAATATTTCTCGTTCTAACAAGGGATGCATTCTCGTTCGGACAATATATTTATCTAATTTTAACAAGAATCGTTTATGAATCTAACGAGCTTCAAATGATAACTTTTTGTCCAAACTTTCCTTTTACGATTAGAAGCTCATTCGAAGCTGGTTATAACAAGAGTGGGGCAATCTTTTGTAACAACCCTGGATTTTTGGAGACTGAGAAATTAAATTTTGGGAAAATAAAATTTAATTAAATTGGAGAATTTCAAAATTTGGGAATTGAGGCCCAAAAATAGAGAATATTTTAAAGTATTTCGGATGATGATTTTGAGGGTACCATCGATCCCGGAAGGGTCGAGATAGTCAAAATGACTGTCATTGGGTTTTATTTCGGCTCCGGAATGTTTTTAAGTATGTTTGGCTCGAATTGGAGTAAACGAGTCATTTAAAGTGTGTATTAACATTTAAAATTGGGATTTTTGTTTTAAAGGATTTGGAGGCTTACGGGTTAAGCCATTTCTCATTTGAGAGAAAGGGGGAAAAAGCCCTAGAGGGAGAGAGAAGAGAGAAAGAAGAAGAAAGGAAGGGAGAGAGGAAGAAAAGCTTGGGGATTTTCGGCCCAACCGCGACATCGAAGACGATCCAACCTCTACAAATCTGAGGCAAGTGTTTAATCTTGCTAAATAGCTATTGTGTATTTCATTTCATAATTTGTGGGGTAAAGAAATGGATTTTTGGGTATTAACATCAAAACCTAGATTTTTAGGTTTAATCTTGAAATCAATGTTTAAATATGGATTTAATGGATTAGAAATGGTTGGGATCAACTTTGGGTTGATTAATGGGCTTAAAATCATGATTTGATGGAAGTTTGGGGATTAGAATGGAAGTTTTAGGGTATTAATTTCGTGGGTTCGCTGAGAAAGGGAAATCGGCCTGCATATCTGGTATGGCCGGTCGACCGCGGTCTGGGGACCGGTCGACCGCGCCTTAAGGGAAAAGCCTACCGCATTTCTTCGTAGGCAAAATTTTGACACGCGGTCGACCGGGGGTCTGGGACCGGTCGACTGGTCCCCTGTTTTTAGCCCAAAACTTGGATTTCTTCTTCCCCTTTTTCTTTTGGAGTTTGTTCTTAGGGACTTCCTTAATGGTTGTTTTATGGGGTTTTTCTAGGAGGACCTCTACCCCCCTATTTAGTTGGTTTTATTGATTTGGGGGCCTTCTCTTATGATGCAAGTGATATGTTCTTGGAGACACTGAAGGAGTTTCTCATATATTAGAATTTTTGGGGACTCCTTCGGGTAATTTGGGAGAAATGTACCCATGTACGTATTGGAGTTACATATGGATATTGGGGAAACCTCTTTAAGGTTGGGAATACCAATTATAGATACAGGTATGAATATGATGTGAGGTGGAGAACTCTTACAGAGTGAGGGATCTCATATCCTTAGAAATGTTTAGACTAAGGAACAATTGATAAATCAATAGGAGTAAGGGTTCCTGAGATCGATTCGAACCATAGGTGACATTGAGAACGCTTTGGGATCGTACTATCAACTAGAATAAGCGGTAGCATAAATTCTAGTTAGGATAGTTTACACGTAATTATGGGGATATGACCATTGAGATTCCAATGCTTGAAATGAGGTTGGAATAAATTGACGTTTTAGACTATTAAGTCATGTGCGTGCCTATGGTTAAATAGTACTAAAGGTAATTAGGTACTTTTGGATATGGATGAAATGTGTAGTGATGGATTCCTACACATACTCTTGGGTGATAACCCTAATGTTGAATGTATATGTATAGATATATACATATGGTTTTGGGAGACTATTCATCATAGGAAAAATGATTGAATATGTTTCAAGTGAGGGATTGTATTCACATATCGAGGTACATTTAATGGAAATTGTGGTGACGGCTTGTATATTGAGGATTATGTATTTTTATAGCCGGGTTTATATATATCTTATACATATGAACGAGAATAAGTTTGTATATATGATGATATGGCGATGTGTGAATATATGTACATATATCTATGTATGAGTATGAATATATGGATATATTTATGTTGTGGACATACTTGGTATGGATATTTAAACCGTATATGATGGTTTACTATATTGGATCATATGATGGGATCATATGGATGTATGCATATTGCGCATGTGAGTGATATATATACTTATGTGGTTAAGCATACCCCGCTCATGCTATCATTGGGAAGTTTTTGCGCAGAGGGTAAGCATCCTGGCATATAGAGCAGGGTGTGGATATTCCCCAGGTCATAGTCGTCCCGTGTGTTATTATACGATAGATATATATTTTGGGGTGAGACGTGGTGGGTATGTTTCGTCTCATTGCCGGTTGGAACTATGACCGCTTCCCGGGACGTTGTGTGTGTGAGTTATCACGAGGTGGGTGTCGTGATCCCCACCAGGTGGTCCCCAGTTGTTACGTTATCCGGACACTGGGAAGATGATAGCATTGATGCAGTTTTATCGGCGCTATATATATAGCCGGGTATTATATCTGCATGGCCATTGTACATCATATATGGTATGTACACTTGGTCATGGATATGGATGATGGTACGTATATATATATGGTGAGAATAAAATACCTATATATATATATATATATTTATATATCCTAGATAAAAGGATATGGTATTTCTATTGGGTACATCTTGGATGATTATGGTGTACCAGATTAATTGGGGGTTGATGTATCGTATTTGAGGAATACTTCGGTTACATCATCCCAAGGATATTATTGGAGATTTTTAGTTATTTTCATATTGTAGTTCAAAATTTTAGTAGTAATGGTATTATTAAATTGTATGTTAAGTATTATGGATCTCTAGGATCGACATTGCCCAGGAGTAGTGTAACGAGGTGGTTCCTTGTTTGGATTTCGCTTTGCGAGACACCTCACGCATGAAACGCAGTGCAATGTCGAGATTTGAGAGAAGTAATTACATATATGGCATAATGGATCTCTAGTCATGACATTGTCAGGAGTAGTGTAACGGGGCGGTTCCTTGTTTGGATTTCGCTTTGCGAGACTCCCCACACACGAAACGTAGTACAATTTTGAGATTAGAGAGAAGTTTTGCCATTAATCCATGTGCATGATATTTAGAAATAAATTCTTATATTTTAGCCTATATATATGTATATATAGAGGGAATGTATTAAGAATTATAATTCATGAAATTATAAATCGGAATCCATTAAGCCTATTTTTGGCATAATTGTTGTAATCATAATCTAGTAGGATTAGAAAGGGTGGATCCTTAGATTATGACGGGAAAGTAGCTCTCGTGGGTATAGGCTAGGCCTATGATAAGTTCGGTTGTCCTAATAACAATGGGGGTAATTTAACTAAAACTTGAGGACGCGAATAGGTGCGCGCCTTTAGATGAGAGGTGAGTTGGGGTTTCACGAGAGTGCGGTCCACTTTAATTATGAAATAAGTGCACCGATAATTATTATGCACGGTTAACACACTTGCTAAATATTTTTCACAATCGGGGCTCTGACCCGTTTACTTTTCTCTCCTCCTTGTACATATATATATATATATATATATATATATATTACCACAGGTATCCTACCGCACGGATGCCGGATGACCTTCTATCCAGTGTCTTAGGAGCCGTGACAGGTGCGGACTGTTGCGGGATGTTTCAAGTAGCCGCTTCCTACTTTTTTAAAATTCTAGGTAGGATTCATGTTGTATATCGGGTTTGTACCCAAGGGATATTTATATACATGTTTATATTTATTCCATTTCAGTTATTGTATTGGCTGTGACCCGACAGCTTATTCGGGTCTACTTTTTGTAGTACATTCGGTTGTATTTATTTATTTCATTTTATTTCGAGCATTTCCTTTATTATAGTTCTCTCATGCATATTTCTTTTCTTTTTGGTGGTGTTATAGTGTTAGTTTGTTGTTTGTTGCATATTTTATTTAATTTTAACATCCCGCTTATATGATTTCGGGTAGTTAGTCCTATATTACATAGTACCGGAAGTTGATGTTGAGACTGGACCATCTGAAACTCCTGATTTAATATAGTATAGGGTTGGCCACCCGTTATTATTTTAGGCGGGTTGTCACATCTTTCAAACGAGATCAAGACGTTTGAACAAGATACCTTATGTCATTTGGACGATACTTTAAAGTCATTCGAACGAGATCCTTTTTACCTCATTTGGGTACCATCCTTTTTTAGGGTTTTTCCATAATAAAAAACTGTTGCTTTTACAGTTTCTGGGTTCATTTTTAATAGAGAGAAATATAAGCCTCTAAACATTATTTTACACTCTGTTTGAGATCCAAGAATAAATATATTAATCTTTTTCGTAGATCTCGTATTTTGATCCCCTAAGAAGATTTGTTCTTCATTATTTGAGCATTATGTCATGGTGGACTTTCCTGTTGTTGATTGACGAGCCGAGTCCAGATTCATTAATATCGAAACGCAGTTAGACTGCATTGTGAGCCGTTATTAGATTTCTGTGATTGTTGTGATCAAGGTTAAGGAGAGAAGATTGCATCAAGTTTGAGGGAGTCGAGTCAGTGAATAATTAGTTCTTTTGTCTTGTATAAATCCTCATATCATAGTAGACTTTTGTAGGCTAGGTCATCTGAGGTTTTTCCCTTTGTTTTTCTCATACATCGCAGCGTTGTGTGAATGTTTCTTTACTTTACTTTAATTGGATCTTCCATGATCACATAAAAATTATTAGGCAAGATAAATAGGATAAAGATCATACAAATCGAATTTACACCATACTGAATATAAATTGGATCAATTGCTCGCTTGGTAATTGTTCAAATTTTGGAATTGCCATACCGGTTAAATAAATGGTCCATGCACTTACATAAACCAATTAAAATTCTGTGAGGGTAATAAAAGAGAGAATAATCGCGAGGGGTAAGCCGCGATACCAGGATGTCGTAGACGCTAAAACGGCCACACATCCACGATCGTGGGCTATTAGGGGCGTGACCACTGCCCTTAGGTGCGCGGCGCCCTTGTGGCCTGAGTTTCGGACTGACTTCATTTTTATTATAAATATAAAATTTGGATGAACTTTCTCACACTTTACACACTGTTTCTCAACTAAAAAAATTCAGAACCCTATTCGCTTCATCCTTGAGCCTTCATTATAACGCTTTCAGACCTAAAATTGAAGGCTTTTCACTTGGAATTCCAAGAGGATCGAGAAGAACTTTTGAAGATTTTTGCAGGATTAATAACTTATGCAAATCATATTTTTCAAAATACACTTATAAGGCAAAAATATCTTTATTTTTCTCCTTAAGTCCTATTTAATTTAAAAAATACATGGACCCTAATCATATGTGTTTTGTAAATTGATTAGGAACCTAATCAGGGAAAGCGAAAATCTAATTGAAATCTATTTTTATAAATTAAATGTAATTGGACTCAATACTTGTAATATTACATATTTGGGGGTAATTCGGCCATGTTGGCGCTAGAATTAAATTACTACAACTTAATTTTGTATAAATCCCCAAAATACGCTAATGTTTATGATATTGTTATGTTGATGTAAATTGGTTAGAATTTTTTATGTGATATTTAGAATGGATAACTCCCATGCGTAGTGAGGATGTGTGTTAATCAAACAAATGTTCAATTCTAAACAAACCTAGAGTGGGTGAATAGGTTTGATTTCAAAATATATGACCAATTTTTTGAAAATTTCAATTTTGCTTTTAATTTTAATTGACCCAACACATGTTATAAGTAGGTGATGTGATGAAAATCTTGCATCAACAAACTAATGATAAAATTTAGAAAAATCTAGAACAATTCACTAGAATTAAAAACCAAGACTCAATTTTGACAAATTATGTAAGATCTACATTGGATCCAAGAGTAGTGTGTGATACAAATGTGAAAGTTAACAATCAACAAAAACAAGCAATTCATAAGATGGATTTATGAGAAAAATCCTCAAGTGGGGGTAAAAAATCCTCGACGCCCTCCAATTTCTTATTCAACTTGAAAATAGTTTAATACAAACCAATAAGGTGCCTCTCACTCAGGAACTCACGAGTAGTTACATATGAACTTCATACCTTCCCCTGTAGACATAAGAAATTCACCCTAAGCTCCATAAAGTGAACGAGGAATACAGTCTCCTCCTTGAAATCATGCCATGCTCAAATCTCTCAAATACAATGAAGCACCTCCAATTTTAGATCTAGGAGTGTTAGCTCTTGAAATTCAAATATGGAATAGTTTGAATTGAACTTGTCTAGTGTAGATTTAAATCAATCTCTCAATTCTCCCCCAAATTCATAGATCAAGTAAAGATCTAAATTTTCTTTTAATTTGGAGAAAACAAGTGAATTTGAAAATAGAGAATCAACATAAAAGCTTTCAATCTTGAAAATACTTTTAGAAGTGTGTTTAGTTTATGAGGTTTTCATATATTTTGAAAAGTGAGGGAAATGCATATATTTATAGGAATTTTTAAGAAATTAACTCCGTCGTGCACATGATTAACTTTTGTCAGGCGCACGATTTCAGCTAGTGCTGAAATAATGCGTAACCATGCCCATGGGTCAAATGCTAACCATGTGTATGATTTTAAGCCAAAGTAAAAATAAGCTTCAAATTTAATCACGCATAAATCCAAATCAATTCCCAATTGGTTTACACAACACATCTCAGAGATAAATTCACTTGTTCAGACATTTAAAAACACATTTTTAAAGTAGCCAAAAAGTTCGTTCACAAAACTATCATAAAGGATACATCTCCAAAGTGAGGCAAAAGAAAGTGTCATGTTGTAGAGAGGCTTAGTAGATCTTCAAAGTCCATACAGTCTAAATGGACGCGCCTCACTCTAAGATTCAAGCCTATGTACCTCGAATGACTCAACGACTCGATGCTTTGCATGGATTTTAGTCAAATTTTATATAATATAAATGTTTACGTTTTTACGTAGATTATTATAATGCATAATATTGTTATAATTCTCCATGGATTCGAATAATATAATTTGACAAATTGTAAATCGTATTACAAAATTGAAAAAACTTAACGTGTAAGTGGGTATGAATAAATACGAAATTAAGGAATATGACTTTGGCTTAGAAAGTCTAATACTTGTAGAAAATCGCATATGTTAGAATAGTGATATCGTTGGGATTATTGTACTACATATGTTATCTTAGGTAGGTTTTAATCATAAAATAAATTAATTCACTACACCAAAACGCGAAAAAAAATCACTAAAATTGGTCAACTATGGTCACGGTCCTTAATCGTGATAAAAAAATATGTGTGTGTTGTTATAATCCTTGACTGTCATAACAGATGAGATATTTTTTATCACGGGCTCATGAATAGGACCGTGACAAAAAGTCGGGATTCCAACCCTAAAACCCCTCATTTTCCCCCCAAGAAAAACATTATTTCCCTCCTCTCTCTCATCAACTCGGTCGCCTCTCTCTTAGGTCAAAAACTCGCCATTTTTTCACCCAAAATGTATTGTTTACACATATTAACTTTGCCATGTGTGTGTGTGTGTGTGTGTGTGTGTGTGTGTGTGTGTGTGTGTGTGTATATATATATATATATATAGTTGTAGTTGTAGTTGTAGTTGTTGAATTCATATATTTGTTTACTGTAAAAATAGTTGTATTTACATGCATGGTTTTGACATTGTTAGAAAACAACTTGTGCAAAATCTAGATCTAAACAATATGACTTTGATTGAGAATTGAATATATGTGTGTTATTTGTTGTAAAATAGTTGTATTTGTATGTATAGCTTGAAATTGTTAGAGAACAACTTGTGCAACACCTATGTTTGAAGGTTTGATCAATTTGACTTTGATATTTGTTTGGGCTTGAATATATGTATTTATTTGTTGAAAATGTAATCATTTTGCTTAAAAAATGTGGATTAATTTAAAAATGTGAAGGATCATGGATTTCGTATGTATAATTTGTGTGTATAATGTGAATAATTTGTGGGCTTGTTTAAAATAATTTATGTGTTTATTTAAAATATAATCAAGAACACAATGAACGTTTTACTATAATTTCTAATTTGGTATGTATATGCAGCTTAGGGTTTCGAACTAGGCTTTGAAAACTGGATTAGACTAGGTTATAGAGTATAATTAAAACCAGTTTGGTATGTATACGCGTCTTAGGGTTTCAACCTAGATTTTGAAATTTGGATTTGATTAGGTTATAAAGTATAAATAAACCAATTTGGTATGTATACGCACCTTAGGGTTTCAACCTAGGCTTTGAAAGTTATATTCGATTATGTTATAAAGTATAATTGAAACCAATTTGGCATGTATACGAGGCTTAGGGTTTCAACCAAGGTTTTGAAAATTGGATTCGATTAGTTTATAAAGTATAATTAAAATTAATTTGGTATGTATAAACGAATTAGGGTTTCAATCTAGCTTTTAAAAATTGAATTTGATTAGATTATAAAGTATAATTAAAACGAATTTGGTATGTATACGCAGCTTAAGGTTTCAACCTAGGTTTTGAAAATTGGATTAGACTAAGAAATAAAAATTAATTAAAACCAATTTGGCTTGTATACATGGCTTAGGGAGGATCCCCCCATAGAGCATAATATGTTAGATGATCTAATAGACGATGCTTACGAAGTTCATGTGGTGGAAGACAATGAGGATTCTAAGAATGGAGACAATGAATCTTATGGTAAAGGTTATAGTGTTCGGGGAGGTAGTGAGATAAACCTTTACAATGACTAGTAAAGTTTGAAAGTCAAAACGACTCAGCCGATGTACCCTAACTACGAAAAATATCAAACAACGTTGCATGCCATGGTTGATTCACATAGTTTGAAGAGCCGTTTTAGTTTGTCTAGCAATTGCATGGCTGGAATTCTGAATTAGGTAAAGGTTTTGCTCCCCAAAGAAAATACGCTTCCAAATAAATGTCCGAGTATAAAGAGCAGTTTTAAAAGTTTGGGAATGAAGTATTAATCAATCCATGATAGAAATTATGATTGTATATTATATCAGAAGGAGTACGAAAATCTTGATCGTTATTCGATATGCGGAGAACCTAGATATGTGCCAAATCATGGTTCTGATGATAAGAGAAACGCACTTTCAAAAGTGCCTCAAAAAGTATTGAAATATTTTTCCATTTTGTTTCCAAGTTAAAGATATCTGTCACAATACCTTGACACGCTAGGACAAAAGTAGGGGATAATCACATGCGTCGTTCTATGGACTCAATCGTTTGGAAAAGCATGAAATTACCCATATTTTACCAATTAATAGCATAATATATTTATGGAAATATCCATAGATGGGTCCAATACATTTGTCACTCTAAATACCAATCAAAGTGTATGGTCGGTGGTCTTAGCGCCCCTAAATCCCCATCCTTTGTTGTGCACGAGACCAGAATTTTTTATGTTATCTTTATTGATACTTGAGACAAAGGCACCAAGTGAGGATATTAATGTTTACTAGGAACCATTGGTATAATAATTTAATGAGTTGTGGGTAGCGTTTGTGAAAGCATTTGACTCTATTAAATAAGAAAAGTCCACATTAAAAGCTATGTTGATATGGGCAATTCATAATTTTCCAACTTATGGGACTATCGGGTTTTAATGTTCACGGTTACTTTGGATATCCCATTTATGTAGAGGAAATTGGATCTCAATATCTCAAGGATAGTGGAAAAATTATATACCATTTCTATATGAGATTTTTCCTCCCGATCACAAGTTTAGATTTAATAAAAGCTCTAATTTTTCGTCATGTGAGGTGGAGACATAGGCTACCTCTGAGAAATATTTCAGGTTCATATTTTGAAATATGGTCTTCCAAGTTTGGAGCTAATGTGCCGAGATAGAATCCTAAATTGAAGAATTTTTAACATAAAAATACCCCCTTTGAGAATGAAGGGGAGAAAGGGTAGGCGTGGTCTAGGATGTCAATATTATTCGACTTGTCCTTGTGGGAGGAAAACACCAGGCACAATGTATTAGATCTCATGCATTTCGAAAAGAACATCATCAAACATCTTGTGAGCACATGCCTAGGTGGAATTCATTCGAAGGATGAAGAAAAGGCACGACGTGATCTTAAAGTGTTTAAAATTAGGTCGCAATTATGGTTGAAAAAAGACAGTAGTGGGAGGAGTATAATCCCCCTGGCTCATTTACTTTGACGAGCTAAGAAAGAAATGTTCTTTTAGACACACTACATAATTTGAAAGTTCAATCTAATTTTTCATCAAATTTGTAAAGGATTGTGAGCTATGCCACACATGATCCACAAAAGTGTAAGTCTCACGATTGGCATGTGATCGTACAACCAGTCCCTTAGTTGTTTAAGCAATGTTTCTCTAAGCATAAGGATTTGCGGAGGGCCGTTATGAAGATTAGCCTTTGTTTCACACTTTTATACGTAAAAGTAGTCAATATAACGCACACCGTGGTTGCAAAAGCAACTCTATCTGAAGCAACTTGTGTGTTGGAGAAGTACTTTCCCGACATTTTTTGACATAAGTATTCACTTATTGGTGCACTTATGCGATGGGGCGCTTCTTTGCGGACCATTACAATATCGATGGATATACCCGTTTGAAAGGTTGATAAAAGTTTTTAAAGAGTATGTTAAGAATACGAGACACATTAAAGGATCCATCATAGAGAAATATATGATTGTGGAGGCATCCATGTTCACTGGGGAATATATGTTTGGCCCTAACATTATAGGTAGTGGATATGAGTTCTTTGATAAGAGTAGTCGAGTCATGGGTAAACGAGTTAAACTGTCAAGTTTACAATATGCGCAAGTAACTCGTTATATGTTTGAAACCCATAAAGATTTGGAGGGAGTAAGTTCATGTTTTAATTTTACTTCGTGTTGTTATCATATATACTTGATCACCTTATTGATAAATTTTGTCATTAAATATAGAAAATAAAATGCATCCAGGAACAATAAAAAACGAAGGACGGTTTCACATTCAGACAATGAATTTAGACTTTGAGTGTCACAAGAGGTAACTAATACGTCAAACGTCCCTTATTACATGATAAATAATTTCAACCTTTAAAACTTATTTAATTAACTTATGTAATCCATAATTTCAGTTGTTAAGATGGGTGATGCCACTTCAAGGCCTGCTTATCTCGCCACTGGATCCAATTTCATGGCACAAAGTCTAAGAAGTATTGACTGAACGGTTATATATTCTCATCGAGTTTGTATGAGCAAAATACGTTGTTACAAAAATAGTGGTAGTTCATACAAGGCTCTTACGTATTTCAGGGCGAGTGTAAAAGATAAAAACATTTTTGAAGCACAAATGACTTACTATTCTATAATTCAAAAAAAAAAATTAATTGGACTATATATATTTCAAAGAGTTTATGTTTTACTGTGATTGGGTAAGAGTTGAGGACAAAAATTCTTGTAAAGTCAATTCAGGTGTCAATTTGATAATGGTATACTTGTCCAAGATGAAAAGCAGTGAGCATATGAATGACGTGTAGTTTGTTTATGCACGTGAAAATACAAAGCAAGTGTTTTATTCAAAATATATAAATAACAAGTCGTGATCAATCATAATGCATGCGCCAAAGCATCTAACTAGAAGCGTGGATGATCTGGTTGCCCCAACTGAATATCAATCCATTTTGGATGACAACATGAACTTGAAATAATTTCTAAATACTTTAAATGAGTAGAGTTATTTGGATTGTAAAATTTATTGAGGATTACAATTTATAATATGTAGTTTGAAATAATTTCAAACATTAATTTATAATCCGTTAGCTCTAATGTTGGTTGCTATATTAAAATAGTTGTGTGAGTATTTCCATTTGATTCTTATATCACGATTAAGTATTTTCATTTAATTCACTAATGAAAATAAGTTGGTGGAATATTTTTGTGTCATTTAAATTCTTATATATCGAACTTGAGTATTTACATTTTGTTTATGTTATATATTATGCTACTAAAGCTTATTTTTTGCAAAATATGACTTCATCGGGTCATCAAACCCCTAGAAAAAATAGGGGTAACGAGGGATCTTTAAACAATAAGCCCATCAAGTTCATAAAGTGTAGGATCTTAGATGAAAACAAGAATATTCTACAAATGAGGGGGTTGGCATCACTAAAATCGGTAATTGGTCCCGCGGACGAAGAGTGGAGGATTGTGCCTATAGAGCTGAAGATGGTTGTTTGGGGGGCCTTAGAGGTATGACAATATCAATATTTATATTAAATATTTGACTTTCATATAAGATTTTATTATTATATTTTTTAATGATAATTCACTAACTATCTTATAACCTGAGTGCCCATTATTTCGGGAAGGATCGAGTGTCCGTACTTGCGTGTAGGGACACCATCACGGAGAAGGAGTCAATCACGCTGGTCAACTAGCTAAGATTTTTGGACAACTAGGCGTTCGAGAGACAGTTTTCCTCCCCTGGCTCGAGGAGCACTAACCAGTCAAAGAAGGTGGATGCTCACTACTCTATGCGTACATCTTATTTCAAAGTGAAGCATATGATGGTAAGAATTTGATTTAAATTACATTTTGTTTGGTGGTAAGTTACTTACTTCAATTTCGTCACACTTTGCTATAATTTTCTCGCATTTTATAAGAGTCTTAGAGTGGCCTGAGGGAAAGCCACATAGGGTCGACTCCTAAATCCAGATTCAGACGAAGAAGGGCGAGCCTTCTAATACACAGGTCGCCAAGACCATCGTAAGTTATCATTGAAATTATATTGTCAATTTCAGACTGTTTATTAATATTCATTTTCAAAGTTAATAACGTATTTATATATTATTTCAGGAGAGGCTAAAGTCGGTGCACAACACCCAGAGTGATGTAGATAAGGCGTATATGAGTAAGGATGCATTGATCCAAGTGTTGGGCTAAGATAGAATAGGCCATAATTGGGGTGTCAGCTCCCGAATAGGAAAGTCTAAAATAATGGGAACGGCTCACAGTCATGGCGGTTTGTTGTCCAAGTTCGACACGTAAAAATTAGACACGGACTCTGTGACACCCCGCCTAATAAAATACCGGGTGATCAGTCCTATACCAAATTAAGACAGGAATCCCAGTTGGATCATCCTTAGCATCACTGTCGAAAACTTTTTAAAACTTACTAACCACCTAGTATTCCAAAAGCTGGTGCCAATTTTAACTTTTTGATTAAACAAAACAGTTCAAACAAAAATTAAAATATAAACCATTCACACAACTAAATGAAAATAAACTGAATCATAATTACACAACTTGCCGAATAAATCACCGGCCACCAAAGAAATAATCCACAACAAATATCCAACCCTGAATAAAATTTCACCTGAAAACTGTACCGAGAAGTCTCGGCGGCATGCCCTAAATAAAACTGAAACTGATACAAGATTCCTACTCTAGGAAGGAATGAATGATGCGTCTAATCCAAACTCCTGCTAGCATCCACATATGTCGCAGTTCCGTGTCCCTGGAATAGAATATTAATCCTGGCGTCCCTGTGGCTGGATACCTAAAACGTTTTGAAAATAGTTTTATAGCAAGGGTTAGAACCCAAAACATTTTGAAAATATTTAGCAAGTGAATTAACTGCAGTAATTTAAAATGCATGAATGCGCTTCATACTTAAGTTAGTGTCGCACTCCCTTGTGGACATTCTCACCCCTCCACTATTGTGCACACCTACCGGTTACCTTAACCCCACCTAGTTGTACCACCCCGTCCAACTAGTCCTGGTATAACCTTCCCTTGCCATACCACTCTAACCCGAGTATAATGATTCTTGAATTATAAGTTATTTCGCAATTAACTTAATTAATTCCTCTTAAATAGTAGCATATAACCGTGTCACAAGTTATATAAAGTAATTACATCACAAACTGTATTATTTCCCGTATATAATATTTACTACCATTATATACGTACCTTTGCCACAAAATCCACACATATAACATACGTATATCCATCCCTTCGAGTATACCCTCGCCGGATGATTTCCTCTAAAATGTTATCTCACTAGGTGTGCTCACAAAACCTAGTTTTCCCAAGTTGGAATCGCTCACCAACTTGGCCCAAAATATAAACGTAGTGGAGGCTGTCATATTCCTTCCCTGAAAGTGAGATAAATCCCTCACCCATATATACTGGACGCTATGACCTGGGGATATACTCGCCCTACTCCTCAAGTTAGGGGATTCACCCACATCGCGCAACCTCCCTTGATAGCATTAGAGTATATAAATTGAATAAATATCTAGTCACTGATATTTAATATCACACACAATATATACACGTATATATATACTATCACTACACCGCATATATAGAATATAAACCCCGGCTTTACCGTGTACTCAAAATCACGTACACTGCCTGTAATTTAATATCACACACAATATATACACGAATATATATATATATATATATATATATATATATATATATATATATATATATATATATATATATATACACTATCACTATACCGTATATATATATTATAAACCCCGGCTTTACCGTGTACACACTGCCTAAAATTTCCTGAGTCTCTGGCCCGCCTCAATTTAATTAATTTTCTCACATAATAATTTATCATCCTCCCGAGTCTATGGTCCGACTCTAATATATTTAACTCACATCTCAATTGATATACTACTCTCCCCAAGTCTATGGTCCGACTCCAATTAAATTAATTAATACACTTATTAATTTAATACATTTCCAAGTCTATCGTCTGACTCTAATTAAATTAATTAACACACTTATTAATTTAATACTACCCGAGTCTACACCCCGACTCTAATTAAATTAATTATTACACCCATTAATTTAATACTTACCCGAGTTTACCATCCGACTCTTATTTAATTAATTTACACATTAATTAAGCAACACAAATCCGAGTTTGTGGTCCGACTCTAATATCTAATTAATTCGCACATTTAATTAATCAACACAAATCCGAGTCTGTGGTCCGACTCTAATATAATTAATTAATTCGCACATTTAATTAATCAACACAAATTTGAGTCTGTAGTCCGACTCTAATATAATTAATTATCACATTAATTAATTAACACAAACCCGAGTCTGTAGTCCGACTCTAATATAATTAATTATCACATTAATTAATTCATACTAAACTGAGTGTGTGATCCGACTCCCAATTAATTAATTTTCCACATTAATTAATAAATACCCTTCCCGAGTCTACAATCCGACTCTTTTTAAATTTAATAACTTGGTGTCACCCAACCATTATCCCCGGACTTGCTCACTTGGCCAATACCTTAATATTTTTCGAGTCTATATTCCGACTCCAATTTAATTACTCTCTCTCAATAATTAATTTAATACTTTGGTGTCACATAACCAACATACCCGGACTTGATCACTTGGCCCAAAATTAATTATTTCTCGAGTTTATATCCCGACTCTAAATTAATTAGTTTATCTCCAAACTTAATTCACTACTTTGGGGTCGCTTGACCAATATACCCGGATTCGCTCACTTGATCCGTATCTCACTATTTTGGAATAAAATTTCTCAAAATCATCCATTAAGTGCCCCACATAAATTCATCCTAGTCCCAATTACTTTCTCCCATAATTGCTAGGAATATTTGTTTCATAATTATTTATCACTAATTAATATATGTGAATTAAATTTCTAATTAATTTCCCCCTTATATACAAACTGGGCGAACTACCCAGAATTTCGAATCATCGATCGATCGAACCCCCTGGGTCGATCGATCGATTGTCCCTGACTTCCTCTTCTTCAAGAGGCAGTTTCACCATTAATGAAAATCTCCAACTTTCATTCTTTCCCCTGGACTAACACAAGCCCAATCAACCTTATATCTACATAGGAATAGGATCAAGCACCTTATGGAACATCAAACTGAAATTAAATCTCATGATTTTCTACCCTTTTTTTCGATTTGGGTATTATCCGGGTTTCAAATCCCCAATACGAATTTCACTCATTTTATCAGTAATTAACCATCTACTCTTACTGGTTTTAACATCTGATTCAGTTCTCTACATTCTAGAATCATAAACACAATAAATCTAACCCTTAATCCCATTAAGGTATATTAAATTCCAAAACCCCAATTTAAATTTTTTGTCACACCCAAAACAAATTTTCATATACACATCACTATGATATGAATTGATTATCATTAATTTAGAATCACAACAGTTAACCACTTGCGTGTAAGTGTTTGTAGTGTCTGGTCCGTTGTTGATGTCCCCTAATTTGGCTCCAATAACCTCCAATTTTCTCTTGATTTGCTTTCCCCCAAATCCCCTCTCAAACCCTAGGTTTAGAGTTATGTTGGCTGCCATTCCTTAATCTCCCAATTAGGTTAAAAAACCCTTAATCCCGTTTTTCACCTAATGGCTTAATTAAAGTGGCCCAACTCACCCCGTGTGGGCCCGGCTATGCCCAAAATACCCCGAGACCCAATTACTACCCCCGGTTACTCTTTTCTGACTATCTCGACCCATACGGACTCAATCGCGCACTAAGAATTGGCATCCGAATTAATTTATAAAAATCCTTATCTCACACCCAATTTAGTCTATACTGACTCCCCACTGGGATAAGTGCATATCTCGTCATTAATACCCGAAATGACGTAATTAAATTATTACTATTCACTTAGTAAATAAATTTCCCTAAACATTAACCATTCACTCCCCGATTAATATTTAAATATATATATTGCCATAATTAATTCAATTAAAATTACAACACACAAGTAATTTAAAATTCCCGAATTAATTAAATATTAAATGCACAAAAATACGGGGTGTACAGACTCGAAATTGAAAATTCTCCCCCAAAACAATGAACCACATATTTAAATGGGTCGAACGCGCTACCATGGATAAAGGGAATGGGAAGATGAAGGCAAAGGATAAAGGAAAGGGTAGGGATAAGGTGGGTGAGAGGACCATTACTCAATCCCTATCGACTTTGACCGACTCATCATCCCCATACAGAAGGTACTCTACCCCAACCCAAATATCCCAATTTCATTTAAGCTAGATAGAGATATGGTATATATCCTTGACATGCGTGCAGGTGCCCCAATTGCCAAGGGAGTGAAGGACATAAGCATCAATCATGGTACCATGGTGCATAGTTGTCCACTCCAATATTTTGAGTCCCGAGTTCGAGTCACTGAGATTATGGTGGAGAAAGAGGCTGAGGTATAGTGGTTGAACCAGCAAGGCGTTGTCCGACATATTGACGGCACATTGGGGGTGTACATCACTTTGCTAACTTTTCACCTCAGGCGTTATTAAAATTTTGTAGGAACTGGTATACTTGAAATTTATGTATTTTGAATTGAATCGAAACATTAATTTGGTTTGATAAATGGAATTTTTGTATTTTGATTTTGATGTTTATTATATTTTCCTATTATATTGTTGATTGTGTTGATGTTGGTTTGAACAAAAACATAAATTATTTGAAACAAGTTTACTGCCCCCAACAATTTTTTTCATGTTCTACAGTATTGTCACGGTCCTTGACCGTGACAAGACATTTTTGTCACAATTAAGGACCGCGACAATACTATAAAAAAAACTTAACCGTTCGCACGACCTTAATTTTGGTCCAACCGCACGATCATCAAACATTTTAGCACTGGCTACCTCCGTGTGTATGGACAAAAGTCAATTGTGTGCACGAATAAGTTGACCTTGTCACGATCTTTAACCGTGATAACACCAATACTTGTCACAGTCAAGGGTCGTGACAATGATTATGTTATCACGGTTCTTGATCATTACAAGTCTTGGTCATCCCCATTTTTTAATGATTTTATCAGTATAAAAAGAACCGTGACAAAGGGTTATTGTCATGGTCAATGACTGTAACACAGGGCTTTGTTACCCCCAGAATCATCATGATCATTGACCATGACAACTCTTTTTTCTCAAGGTCCTTTATCGTGACAAAAAGGCTCAAATGGTTTAGTGTTTACAATTGTTATCTAAGTATGAGATTATATAATTAGTTATTTTTTGATTGGGTTATTTCTTAAGTATGGGACTAGGAGATACATGTGGTTTGGTGAGTTCTAGGTATGGGACTAGGGATGGTTGGTTATTTATCCCTAAGCATTTTGGGGAAATAGAAAATTGATGATATTATGGTAATTTATGATGATATGTAAATTTGAGATTAATACCTTAGAAATGATAGTCATTATAGATTGGTGGAGTCATTGTATATGCGGGGTGTACGTTGGTTGGCTACTTGCACATGCAGGACCTACATTATCTGGTAACCTTGACGGGATTTATGTGGGCGTTACGATATGTATAGGGTCTAGTGTTGGTTGGTTATGAAAATATGTGTGGGACCTAGACGAACTAGTTATAGTAACAGTTTTATGTGTGCGTCATGATATGTGAGGTGCCTCGGGTTAGCTAGATATCATAGTATGTATGGGACCAAAGCGAATCGATTATAGTGACAAGATTAGTTGATACATCACGGTATATGTGGGGTGACATTACGGGTTGTGTGGCTACAATGATGCAGTGGATAGTGGTGATATGATGATATGGGTGGTGCAGCATGGTATGTGGAGAATCGTATAGAAGATTGTCTGGATATAATGGTATAGCAATGAGATAATTGATAATGAAAAGATAATTAATGTTGATACAAATGAAAGTAGAAAGTGGAAAAGCTTATTGAGTTAACTCTTTACTTAATTTATAATCGCTACTTAAAATAATATATTGTGATATTTATTTCATCTAGAACTTATGTATGGGTTCATGTGACTCTAATGGGAAAACGTAATTGGTATTCTAGTAGTGGACTCTCACTCATTGCTGTTGATTAACATTTCAGGTGAGGTTTATGTTGGTTGCATGGTCTTGGAGTAACGAGAGTGCAGTTGAAGTTTATTTTATGTTTTGGTTTAGTTTCCTATTCCACAGTTTTATTTATGACTTTTGTTGGGACTTTTTTACTTTATTGGACTCAACCTCCTCAAAAATGAAAAATTAGACGTAACAGAGGTGATAAACAAATATGTGACCCAATGTAGGGTGTAATATTTACAATTTGATTTAGTTAGGTATGACCATGTGGGAAGAGTAGAAAACCCTAGACACAATAAGGACTCAAGACCACATCACCAAAACTATCGATGAAGGAAAAATTGATTCTTCTTAAATAAAATAAGTATGGAAATAAAAGGTGTAATGATAGGAAGAGAAGGGGATAACTCAAAATTTAAATTAGTGAGAGTTTATTTTAGTGGAGAGTAATGTATGTCTGCCTTTGGGGATTTATGTCTATTGTTTCATCTTAGATGGGGGTTGGTCTAATTATAGCATTAACACACATGATTAAGAAAAAAAATTATTAATTTATTTTAGTTTTACCTTATTACAGGGTGTAATCAATATTTAAGTCTAACATTATCAGCAAATATAAAAGCGAAAAATTTTGAGATTTTCCAAAATTATCCTCTCTTTATAAGGTAGTCCTTGTTTTTGTGTAATAATTTATTAGTAACTTTTTTACAAGTAAAAATTAAAAACCCGCTTGGGAAAAAAAATCCGCCACAATACAACATATATTTTTCCTTATTTTGGTAATGCTCATACATTTATGTTATTACATTTCAATTTCTTACAATAGCCTTTTCTCACTTTAATACGTCCAAAATTACCCGAATCTGAGTTTGGAACCTTTTTTTAGTGGACTTTGAATTTGGTACATTTTCCAATAAGGGTCTGTTAGAGCTAACGGTTATGTGACTTGCATCTGACTAGTTAATGAATGAAAAAATAAATATAAACCAAAAAAATATTTAAAATATAAGAAATGAAAATAGGAAAACAAAAATCCAAAAAACAACTCAATCGTCCCAGGAGAGACCCCTCCCCCCAAACAAAAGCCATCTCACGACCTATTGGAACCTCCACTGGTGACCATCATACTACCCTCAACCCCACCCACCCACTCATCTCTCTCTCCCCCTCCACACGACCACCACCAGGACCTTTCACTTTAATACGATCATAATTACCCGGTTTTAAGTTTGGTACTTTTTTTTCAATTGACTTTGAATTTGGTACATTTTCGATTAAGGTTTTGTTAGAGTTAACTGACACGTGACTTGCAGATGACCAGTTAATGAATGAATAAATTAAAAAATAAATATAAACATAAACATAACAAGTATTAAAAATATGAGAAATGAAAATAAAAAAATAAAAAATCCCAAAAACAAATCAATCATCCCAGGAGTATGGTTTAAAGTTTCGCTTTGAGAATATGTTTCGAAAGTCCAAAAAGAAGAAACTTTTCGAAAATATTTTGGAAAAGTAATGGAAACAATGTAAATTTATGAGGATAATTAAAAGGGTTATAAATGAGAATTTTTATTTTTTTCTATACAAAATTCAATTTTTACATATTGTGGAAATATAACTATTTTTTACTCCACATAATTGGTCAAAAACTATATATTTCTCACAAAAATACCCCAAATTACCGAGTTTTGTGTAAAAATATTATGTTTCGGAATTACATGCCGTTTTGGAACACTTAAAAAGAGAAGCATTTCGGATGTTTAGTTGGAAAAGTGTCTTTAATCCATGAAAATCCAAACTCAACACCCAAAACTCCAACTTAATATTGAAAACCCAAAATCAAACATATGAAATATCATCTTTTTCATCTCTTATTCACATATTTGTTTCATCAAAGCCACACTTGTGATCTGAATATTCATCTCCGATCAAGGGTTTATGGTGGTGAGTTGTTCAGGAATCTTGAAATATTTTGGGGCAAGATGCCGATAAAAGTGAGAGAGTGGTGTTTGGTGAAGGTGAGAAGAGGGGGCTGCCAGAGGTTGCAATGGAAGAGGGGGGGGGGGGTAGCCAGAGGTCGGGTGGGGTCTCTTTCTTGTTGAAGAATATGAGGGGTGGTTTTTTTTGTTGTTTATTATTTTTGCTTTTTACCTTTTTACCCTTTTCTTCTATTTTTCTAATTTTTGTAACTCATTTCATTTTAATCTTTCATGTGCAAGTCTCGACTCTAACCAAACGAAAAAGCTATAAAATTCAAAGTCGATTAAAAAAAGGTATCAAACTCAAAACCGGGTAATTATTGAAAAAAATTTGATGTCGCTGAAACATTAAAAGTTTGATTTCTTGAAGATGTGATTGGTCAATGTCGCTGGCACGGACCCATTTTCATAAGTAATGTGGATCCGGACCAGCAGCATTGACCAATCGCATCTCCAAGACATCACACTTTTCATATTTCAGAGCCATCAAATTTTTTTCCCGTAATTATGGACATACAAAAAAAATTACAATAATATTAATCTTTGGATGAAAGTAAATTATGTTTTTGTGTTATTGTCGATTACAAAGTTGTCAAACTCTTACCATATTAATTTCTACTGGTGAAACAACGGATTAAAAAGATAAATATTAAATTACATATTTAAAATCTTTTCTTTTATGATTTTGTCTCATAGCAATAGTTTTTTTAATATTATTTGTATAATATTTGACAACCTATAAGTACTTGTGCCATATTTTTTTCCAAATAGTGTATGTAGTAATGTTCTTTAAACAAAATTATAAAATAGAATTTAAAAAGCACACATGCACTAGTTGAAAAGTTCGCATCTGCGAGCTATTAGCTACACTGAACTCAGCATCCCTAAAATGGGCATGCAATCCCTGCGGAAAAGCAAGTATTCCAATTGGAGGAAATTTCCACCCTCTGAGGATCCATTCCGCCCTCTTGCATACGAACATCTATGTACCCAAGTCTTGCAATAACTTCAGTAAATATGATAAAGGGTCCTAATGGGAACCTAAAAATAGTAAGAACATACATTTGATAGGACACATAACTCACATATTTATCAAACGAATGAAGTATGCAACTGTTCACCACCTCTTACAGAATTTGCGATCCTAGTGTTGTCATGCCCTGGTAAAGCGAACTCAGGCACATGATGCAGGTTATGAATGGACTCGCCAAGTGTTTAGTTACCAGTGGACAAATATTATCATAGTTGAAATTTAACTTGCTACTTCGGCCTGCATAAAAGTCCGCCATTAAAGTCGAATAGAACTCTTAAATTGGGACAGAGGGATGATAAAAGAGTGCATTCTAGAAGAAATTTATGAGCAGTAAACACATGATATTGTAGGCACAAAATAATTAATTCATTATAAGCACACAATCAGATAAGTTGCAGGCACAAATGTTATCACAATCATGAGTAAATCACCACAGATACAAGTACGGCACCTTAAACATGGATGATTTTCCCTAGATGTATGTAACATGGTGAGAACACAAATTGGTGCAAGTAAAAACTTTGGTAACGGGCAAAAACAACTTGCTAGTGTTTATATATGGATATAAATGAATCACCGAGTTTATTGTTCAAACAAGAGACATCATAATTGAATAGAAACAAGTCAACACAAAAGAATATATATATGCAACCTGAAAATGGTTATCCTCAACGGTATACAAGTTGGCAACACCCAATACACCAGTGGGGCACCGAGAGAAATGACACAAGGTAACTGTGAGCAAAAAACCTTGAGAGATTGAATAAACAAAACAAACAAAAACATAATACATGCTACAAACCGGTATCCAGAAAATTACAAGTGATATGATGATCTCAAACTTTATGCTTGGTCCGGTAGGGCATTCAAACTATATATATATCACTTGGCTGTCCAAAACCTTTTTATGCCTCTGAACACACAGTAGACAGACAGGCCCCACTTACCCCTTTTTCAAATCCCAGTAAAGAGTTTTGACCAAAAAAAATTAAATCTCATCGGTAGCCACCACCATATGGTTGTTGACCATAACCACCAGCACCCATCATGGGATTATAACCACCACTACCACCAGACATGGTGGGTCCAGGTGGAAATCCTCCTGTTGGTCTCTGCATCATTTGGCCTCCTTGCCCCATGCCGAAGCCCATACCCATACCCATACCCATGCCCATAGGAGGCTGCGGCTGATTTACTCCATAACCTCCACCCATGGGACCAGGACCCATGCCCATGCCCATGCCCATGCCCATGCCCATGCCCATACCAGAACCCATGACAGGGTTGGGTGGGACCGACCTTAAAGCCCCCGCACCAGCACGACCCATCCCAGAACCAGAACCCATGGCTTTTCCCATAGTAATGTTTGATGCCACAGGAGCTGTGTTGCTGAGGCTAGGTTTTTCCATTCTCCTCTCCTTGCGATTTATGGCTTCAAAATCGACTCCAATATCAGCCAATGGATTTGTTTTAGCTGCACATGGAAAAATTTAGCAAAGGTCAAACATATATACGAGATTGAATATAGTACTACTACTGCGAAGAGATGAAATGAACTCACGTCCAGATATGTTCAAATTGACCAGTCCTCGGTTCAGGGTATCAGCCCAAACTGTGGATTTGGTCTCAAATTTGTCTTTCTTGGCTGGTTGAGGAACTATAGCAAGTGAATCTGGATGTGGGGCCATGGGAGGTGCTTGTGGAATTTGAAAAGCCATTTGTGAAGCAGCCGGCCCATTAATAGGATTGTTTTGTGGAACAAATTGGGGTGTAGGATTATAATTCCCATAAAAATTAGGGTTTGGTTGGCCAAGATAACTTGCGGATCCCGTTTGAGATAGGAAACCTGCAACAGATGAAGGTTGACCACTTTGAGGTGGAAATCCAGTCTGATGTTGGCCAGCTTGAGCTGAAAATCCGGAGTGCGATGGAAAACTTCCTTGTGGTGCAGGCTGCTGAGCTGGGAAACCTGCAGGTTGACCGGTTTGAGATGGGAAACCTGTCTGTTGCTGGCCAGCTTGAACTGGAAATCCGGAGTGAGCTGGAAAACTTCCTTGTTGTGGAAGCTGCTGAGCTGGGAAACCTGCAGGTTGACCAATTTGAGATGGAAGACTTGTATGTTGAGGTGGAGGCCCAGAATGTGGGAGAATATCAGCTAAAATATCATCGGTGTTGTTTGACGAATATTGCGGGCTTGCTGAAGGAAGTTGAAGACTGGATGGTGGTGGTGCATAAGTTATATCATCAAATGTGTCCCCAAACCCAAAGTTACTAGCATTCTCCATATTCTGATTGGCAGTTGGTTGAGAAATCTGATCCGTGCTAGAATGGAATGATGAGGTGGTGGAAGGTACAGATGGGACGCCATTGGTAGAAGGTACAGCTCTGAAAGGGCCATCACCAAATGGATCGTCCAAAGGCTGCAGCAAGCGTAAGCAATTAATTATTAAGGAGGAGATGGATGGCAACAAAAATAAAGATAAAATTTTCAATTATTACATATCTGCACCTTAACTATATATATATATATATATATATATATATATATATATACGCACACACAAAAAAAAAACACGGGGATGGTTCTCTGACGATGCCGCCCAAGACGGACCATTTTTAAAAAATAGCGAAGAAATGTTTTTTGTGCGTGTTGTATAAACATTTCGGAGACTTGTAAAAAAAATCAACTCAAAATTAATTTTTTTGCTATTTTAAAAAAATGGGTCAAATTATTAAAAAAAAGGTATTATGAGTTGATTTTTTTTTACAAGTCCGTTGAAATGTTTAAACACATTAAATAAAAATAAAAAACATTTTTTTGCTATTTTAAAAAATGATCCGTCTTGGACACCCGTCAGAGATCCCCTCTCTCTCTATCTCGCCTACATCATGATATATACATCACACCTAGTTCTACACCCTAAGAAACATCTTTTCCAAATTTTTTATTTTTCTCTTAATATTAACCTTCCAATCAACCCATATTCAAAATATTAGGTCAACACACATTTTGTAGCTATATTTAAAAAATCCACAAAAAACTGTTGGCGCAGACCCTCGTAAATAAAGTATTTTGAGCAGTTTTTTGTGGATTTTTTTAAAATACCTACAAAATGTATTTTGACCTAATTTTTTGAACATGGATTTATTGGAAGGTATCAAGAGAAAAATAAAAATTTGAAAAAAAATATTTTTTAGGACCTACAACTAGGTGTGATGTTTGAATGATGTATAGAACATGATGTAAGTATATAGAGAGAGGAAGGTTCACCTACATCTAGGTCCTAAGAAACTTTTTTTCAAAATTTTTTATTTTTCTCTTGAAATTAACATATTAATCAACACGTTCAAAAAATTATGTCAAAATACATTTTGTAGCTATTTTTAAAAAAATCAACAAAAAACTGCTTGCGCAAACCCCTATAAATAAGGTATTTTGAGCAGTTTTTGTGGATTTTTTAAAAATAGCTATGAATGTATTTTGACTTAATTTTTTGAACACGAGGTTATTGGAAGGTTAATTTCAAGGGAAAAATAAAAAATTTGAAAGAAAAGTTTTCTAGGGCCTACAACTAGGTGTGATGTATGGATGATGTATTGAGTATGATGTAGGTGAGAATTCTCATATATATATATATATATATATATATATATATATAGTAATAGTTAATACAATTCCATTGTATTAATTATACAATACAAAACAATTTGATTATCAAATGATTTGTGGTCAGAACATCTCTTTGCATTAGTTAAGAATACATCTGCAATTTTCATAAAAGCCGGCTCAAATTCAAATATTGTATTCCGTAACTGTAATAATTCATTGGAAAACCTTCATCAAAATAATTACTGAAAGAACAAGCACAAATAATTGCCGTATGAACCTTTTGACTGATTAAATACGAAGCCAGAAAATAGCTGGTGAAGGAAAACCATTACAGGAAGTTCAAACTGCTAGTCCAATCAATGCATCAAAGTTATTTAAAAATTGAATAAGAGAGAACTGGAGTCCAGACGCTGGCAACATAAAATATATGTATATATATATATATATATATATATATATATATATATATAACCCACCTGATTAGAGAAAGCAGACCCTGATGCTGTTGCCGCAAATGTATGTCCAGCACCAGAGTTTGCAGAGGCATCAACTTCAGTGGTAATGGTTTCAACTGAAACTGGCACAAGAGCCAATGAATTCGAAGAAAATGAATCCGGCAGGGAGCCAAGTAAGTCCATCTCAGCACCATTTGATGTAGTTGGGGCAGCTGTTCAACCCAGAATCAAAATATAAATTTCCGAATATGGTGACATATGATATCAACTGTTCACGGTCAAGGCAGATGACCCTTAGTTTAGAAAGTCATCGTACAAGGCCTCTTCTATGCTCATAATTTTTTTCCCCACAACATTTTTCATGTTTATATATATATATACACGAGGTGCTGAGAAAACCAAACCAAATTATAGGCTTACAAGTTTTCAAGTTTCTAACAAAGATCAAGCACGATCCTAATTAACCCATTATGCATATATGTCGATCAGTAAACCCATTGCATCAGACTCGGCCCAATTTAAAGCCATTCCTTTCATCTATAATGGCTACTAAAATGATCATTAACAATCATTATACATAACACAGTGCACACAAAAGACAATTGGTCATTGGAATGAATCCAATTTTCAGTTAAGGTTGACACAAGGATATATACCCCAATACTTCGTTTTCGAGTTTTGAACGAATTAAATGCTCAACATAGGAGCTTTAGCCAATTACTAAATAACTGGCAAGGTTTCAATCTAAATAAACCAAAATACATGTAGCCCAATTACAATAACAATCCCAAAAATAAATTGGTAGTCATCTTAGTCATGCATGAACACACAAAATGAACACATAAGTCGACGCTCACCTTAACCATACAACAAGTATGAGCACACACATTGAACTAATAAAAAGATTTTTGGACTTGGGTACCTCGATAATTTTTGTATTTCGTCCTTACCTGCATAACTCTTTTTAGACTTGGGTACTATTTCTTCGTTGAATGTAAATGTTCAATCGCTGATTGTAATGTTTTTTTACTTCAGTAAATTTAGGGGTGAAACATTTATATTCAGCGCCGGAAAGGTACCAAAGTCGAAAAACAATTATTGAGGTACCAAAGTCTAAATACGACCATTAGTGAGGTGGTCAAGTCGATATCACCCATAAACACGTAAGATAAATAATAATGCATTTTCATACCTGAGAACGCACCACGTGGATCAAATTCATCAAAGCTATCACGTTCTTGCTTTGCTGGAGCTGGGGCTGGGGCTGGGGCTGGAGCTGGGGCTGGGGCTGGAGCTGGAGCTGGGGCTGGGGCTGGAGCTGGAGCTGGAGCTGGGGCTGGAGCTGGGGCACTTGGACCAGTAGTTGCTTGGTGGTTAGGGTTCAAAGGAGCAGGAGGAGATGATGATTTTGGAGCAACTGCTGCTGAAGTTTCTCCATGCCTTCAGAAATGAAAATAAAAAAATAAAATCACTTCAGCACAATATCAAATAGAAGTTGAGTGGAAGACGATAATTATAAAATTATTACCTTTCACCATTAATGGGGCTATGAGCCTCACCCACAGCCTCTTCATAACTAGGAGGCGCATCAAGATTTTGTTCAGAAAATTTCCGCTCAAGCCGCCTGCCAGCAACACTGAAAACCAAGGAATGCAAACACAAGAAATTGATTATCTATATTGTCCCAAGTATATCCATTAGCCAGCATATAGAAAAACTACCTTCCATCCTGAGAACGATCATCAGCTTTGGCACCACTTCCTCTGGTAAAAGAAAATGATCAAATCAATTATGTCATCTTAGATCAATGTTTTCTAAAGCCTAAGCGACATGCTTTTATAAGTGATAGGGATTTTAAATCGATGAGCACGAATTACATCTGTTTAAGAGATTATTATAAGAAAAAATATATTAGAAGTAGGTTCCAAACTTGTGATCTATTTTTGTAACCAACATCCTTCACCCTAGAAGAAAATTTTAATCATAATAAAGTCATTTTAATCATAATAAAGTCACATTATCACTAAGTTAAGAGGATTAATTTATGAATGATCTACAAATTCATCTCAAAAGGATGGCCGCTGAAGATCGAAATTACGCGTATTGAAAGAACATACCTAGAAGAAAATTGACCGTCATCTTCATAAGCTCGATCCCTCTCTCTATCAGAGCTTCTACTTCTTGAACCATAATTGTAGTCATCAACACTTCGACTCCTTCCCCGGTAATCATCATCCCTGTAGCCATCTCGGCTATAGCGCTCTTCACCATAACGATCACCATCACGGCCATATGAGTCCGCATACCCATCTCTTTCTCTCCCATAACCATTCCGCTCTTCATCTCTGCTTCCATAACGATCGTCATCATATCCGCCTGTACTTGAATATGAACTAGGCTTATACATACCACCCCCTGGCGTGTTTCGATACCTATTTAAATATTTGTATTAGTTCAAAACCTTGTACAAAAACAAAGTCAATACTCTTGGTTAGGTTGAGCATGCTCTAACCTGCAATGATAAAAAAAATTGACACAGTTTCTAAAGAAATTTAGCAAGGGGAAACTGACAATGATAGGTAAAGTATGACTCTATGGATGTGTTGATTTTCCTAAAAGGGTCATCTCCTATTTCCAAACATAACGAGATAAGGGGCTAGCTCTTTCGACGAAAGGTTGAGGGTTCGGAATCCCCCAACGGATACCAGATATTAAGCGGAGCGAGTGTTAGGATGGCTCTGTCACAACATCCCCCCTTTTTAGTTCGCATGGGGGAGTCCAAAGGACTCGTTCGTGTGGAGGTTCAGGGTTATCAAAAAAATATATATATTTCCCAATATAACAAGAAAAATTAACCCTCCTAATATTAAAATAAACTTCGAAGTTGGCCTTTTTTAACGCAGCAGGCTCCTGTATTCTGCAGATTCCAAACCCATATCTCATATAAGAAATTTTTTCTTGAATATGACCAAATATTGAGTTTTAATAACAAACAATAATATCTTGACTGATTTTCATGAACAATTTTTTTTCCTTTGTATCTAGTTGATTTTATATGAGTCGTGTTTTTAGAATACTACTGTGACTAATTTCCTTAATCTGCTTGTTTACATTTGAGATCGAAACTCGCACGAAACCACATAGTGTTCAGCACCCTACATTCTGAAACCATTTACCTAGACCTATATATATTTAAAGAGATCAACTGGACTCAATATGACTCCCGAGTTCTTGACTCCGTCTGGCCTGGTCGCCCTACTCACCAAATCAACTAGTCAGCCACCAAGCCCTAAAGAAAATTCAATTTTCTTATCCTCTAGATCTTGTATCATTTTATCTTGCCGGAAAAAAAAAATTGATACCAAATCAAAAATTGGGCTTCTATTGAAGAATATGTCTTCGGGCCATAATTTGAACTTTTATGCACTTTACCATATGAGCTTACTCAAAAGTCAAAATTCATAAAAACATTTATATTTGAATCAGGCATGATTTGCAGATGGCTATCAAACTATTTAACTATTATCAATGAAATGCCAATATTAAGCACTAATGTAAATGTAGTTTAAATGACAGAGCTGAGCCAGGCAAATTCACCATGTTGCCATCGACGATGGTATAGTTAGGGAATCTCGGGGAGAGAACATCACATATGATGATGAGCACAATCCGAAAAACTAGCTTAGTGATACCACCCCCACCCCCTCTTCTTTCCCCTTGCCATAAAATGGTCCCGTTTTCAACATGATCAGTGCAGAACAACAGAACTGATTAGGAGGGATTGTGTATAGCTCTAAACAACAGAGAGAGAGAGAGAGAGAGAGATTACACAAATATCAGGCTGTGAATTCAAATTGTGATGGCAGAAAAAACAACATGGCGGACAAGAAACTCAACATGAGCTTCATTCAGTTACATAGAATAAGGCCTTGCTAACGCAGATAATGATTATGGATGAACCAAAAGTTGCTGGTACTTGTGATACCACCAAAGTATATAAACATGACAGTAATCCGAAACTTTTAGAAAGCATACTCACTTTTCCCTGTTAGCAGCAGCCTTCTGTCGTACTTCTTGTATTCTATCTTTATCATTCACTAGAACCACAAGACTTTGAGACTTCTTCCGGACATTGCTTCCTTGATCCCTCCCACCAGAATCAATATATTGAAAATCTGACAACGTCTATAACAAGAGAACATTCTAATAACTATCGTGATAATCATCAAAAAGAACTCCCAAGGTAAACCAAAAGTTGAAGAGCGTATCATAAAAATTGCATTTTTAATTTAGCTTCGAGGAATAGGAATTTACTGATATCTGGTATGCATGTTCTCTGATCTCATCAATGATACGTTCTGACCCGTGAGCTACCAAGTAGTCCAAAACAGTCAAAGCCTGAGCACAAAACCAGATATTTTCCAGAAGCATTATATTACAGCAGTGCATAAAAGGAAACAGACGCCACACCCAGATTTTAAACAAGATTATATAATAGCTGCATGATGCAAAATTACTTACATCATATATATAGAAGGAAAGGTAAAACGACATAATTTTGAGAAAAACATAACAATATAAAAGTCCATTAACTAACTGTAACGACCCGTATATTACGATATTGAGGTTGATCACATCCCAATATTAAAAAATACAAATTGCTAATACAACTTAAATACCATTATTAGCATGTATCTTTCATTCAGTATTCTGTTGGTGGTTTGGACTTAGCATTGTGAATGAGGTTTATGGGTTGATTTTAGTATTGTGGATGATGAGACTTCTATATTTCTTTAGTATTGAGTGGTGATGATTCAGTTTATATTTGGGGTTTATCATGTCGTATCTCCATATCTTGTCAAATTCATTTCTATCAACTCTTTACATGATGAGAGTGGTATTTAAATTGTTTTAGCAACTTGCATATTTTAATTTGGGACATGATCAACCTCAATATCATAATATACGGGTTGTTACACTCACTCACTGTTAGAAGCATAAACCGCCTCCAACTTATAATGAAAATAGAGCTTTCTTTCTTTAAAGGGTAAGAACGATACTAAAATTGCATCTCTCATAAAATAGTGAAAGTTAAGATGATGAATGCCACCAAACTTGCATTCCGTGTCAAAAATTTCAGATGCACACCAACTTACAAGTAACTCTTTAAAAAGATCGCTTAACAATTTTTGCATAACAATCAATGGCATAGTCTTGGACCTATTAAGTATCTGCGTATTGACGAGACAGAGAGAGAGAGAGACCATGTAGTGAAATATCAAACACGATAAAATCTCCATTAACTGGAAAAGGGAATGCTAACCTTGTAGACATGCCGCCAATTTTTTCCGGTATCATTGATTCGCTTCCATATCACCGACATGATCATTTGGTACTCATGGCTGCATTCATAATTAAAAATGAATATTTTTTAACAATACAAAAATCATTATAAATAATTCCAAATGAGTTACGAAAGCTTACTAGTTTCTTGTAGCCTGCGCAATATCTGCAAGATGTGATCCATGAGGACCCCAGGGCTCATTACTAGTAGCATCTAAAACCTGAAAACAAAGGAACCAAAAATATTTATGTTTCTTTGTAGAAGCACATGAGACGCTATAAAGAACTACCTATATGGGAACCCAAGTCCAAAAAATATTTTCAATGCAAATTTTGCTCCCTAATTGTGGGGACAAACACCATTCCCACGAGCTTAATCCCACCTCGAACTGGTTCAATATTAACAAGCGGAATGTCTTGTGGTAGTCCAAGAGTAATTGCATTGGAAAAATATTTAATCAAGACATGGAGGTATTTCAAAGTCGATAAAAATTTAACTAGTAATCCATGCTCCCTCTTTGAAGGGTGAAATACTGATCCCACAATTGTAGAGTAGTATTCAAACATGGTAAAAATGCGAATGTGGTGGGTTAATAGTGATATACATATAATTATTAATATGGCCAAATTTAAATTTTTCTTAGACTAGTAGTTGACAGCTTCTCACAAGGAAATTGTGTGTAATTATTTTAAAAAGAGGGATTTCTGCTTTACAACAGGAGATATGGATATAATTTAGTTTTCTAATTCATACTGATGGAAATGGTTTATGTTTGTCAAAAAGGGTGCTATACCACCTTGAAAACAACTATAAACTGTAAGTTTTATATTCGAATATGATTTGACTGAAATATATATATATATGATTTGACTGAAATATATATATATATATATATATATATAGAGAGAGAGAGAGAGAGAGAGACTTGTGTATTACAAAGAAAGATAATTATAAATATTATAAAGAGGAACAAGATAAACCAAAGTATCACCTTCTGTTCTATTGAAGGAACTTTAAGAACTTTCTTATTCACCTCTCTCTTACTGCACGAAGAAAGAAAAAGAACATAACATCATGAACTCATGAGGTTGATATAGAATGTGAAAAAGATACTTAAAACAAGCTAATGACGGTAAATTGAAGTAATCATGGATACAAAAGATATAAGCTAAGCATCTGCTAGTAAACAGATAAAACCAGATCATCCAAAAACCAAGCAAACTTACATGTCCCGGACAGTTTGATCAAAGGCCTTCTTCATTCTAACTTTTATTTAGAAGGCAATATCCTCTACAGCTGCGGCGAAGTTTCTTATTTTCCGGTGCGCCTGGAATAAAAGCTGATCAATCACATTTTCATGCGCCAATAGCAAAGGCATATGCTAGAACTCAAATTACAAAGGAAATTTTCATAAAGAGGTTTTTCAAAAATAATAGTATAGAATTCAAGTCTATTGTTTAACACTTAAAGACCAAGTACATTTGTATTTCAATAACACATACTACAGAAATCAAATTAAATTTCAAAAGAACCGTGATTCATGTAGTGAGAATACACATGCATACATGCTTTAAACCTATCTTTAAATTAGGAAAAACAAGGCCAGTCCCTCCGTAACCCCCCGAAAGAAATTACATAGTAGGAAAACTATATGCACAAAGGCCAAAAGCATCCGCTTATAAACAGAATTTATTTTAATTGCCCAATATAAATGCTATGGTTAAAGAAGGAATTCAATCCCCACATCCATAAACACATCCCACCCAAAATATCTTGAAATTTAGATTCCTACATAAAAAGCTTTTTAGTGCTGTGAGAGTAACTCTCATTCACAACTGAATCACAAAGCAATCCTGAATGCAGCAGTTAAATTTGTATTTACAACACATACTTCATAAACTTTTCTCCATCAAAACAGAATCCAAAGAACAACAATTGCATCTAAATTAATGGGGAAAAAAAATCCAGCTTTAATGAACTATCTAACTTGACGAATAACGAATCGAGTTTGAACAAGCGCCCTCACACGGTCAGCACGAAAAGCATAATTGAGATTTTGACCCGATCCAACACGAAATGTTGCCACACCTAATCGATATCTTTTAGAAGAATAATTGAGATTGATTGATCCTATATGGAAAAGGATAACGTGATGATTCCAGATGGTTATGATGAAAAGACAAAATAATATAAAAAGTAAGAAAGAATTAATCCCAAGAGCCAAAAGCAATCGTAGATAAAATCCGAGAGAGTCAAACAAAATATAGATAACCTAAAAGTTTAGGATGAAAAGTGAGATATGAGATAAGAAACCCTAAATTACATTAAAAAGGAGGTGGTAGTGAAATAAGGAAAGAAAAGAGAGAGATTTAAGGCAGATCTGAAAATTGGATAAATGAATCGAACCTGATCGGATTTAAAACAAGGAGAAGGATCGGAATATGAAGACGGGAGGGGGTATGTGTATGTTGAAGGCCAGATCTGAGAGAGAGAGGGGAGCGGAAAATGCGAAGAGCTCCTAAAAAACGTATTAAAGCTGGTTGTGTTGGTGTTGTTGAATAATCAAGCCTTTGGGTTTGGTCTCTCTCTCTCTCTCTCTCTCTCCGGAGTTTCGGAGAAATAGAGAGAGTTAAAATTGGAGCAAGACAAGACAGCGCACCCTCCACGCACAAACTTTTGAGACTATTATTCTCCCCCTATTTTTAATATGTTAGGTTCCGTTTGGTTGACAATGGATAAAAAAGTACGCATGATAAATTTTGTCTAGGAAAATTTTATTTAATCTTTTTTACATGAAGCTATTAAATAACTATTAGGCGAAATTAAGTTAATCCAATTAATTTATTTAAAAATAGTTTTATATTATATTCAAAAATGTTAAAAACAGTTTTTACAATATTTTTATATTACGATTTTAAAAAAAAAATTGTAAAACATTTTCTTAACAATTTTTTATAATATTAAAAACAGTTTTTAAAATATTACAAAACAATTTTTAAATATTCACACACAGTTTTTTTTAACTATTTAAAATATTTTTTAATTTTGTTTTTAAACTTTAAAACTGTTTTTATATTATATTCAAAACAGTTTTTAAAAATGTTAAAAACTATTTTTATAATATTTTTATATTACAATTTTTCAAAAAATTTGTAAAACATTCTCTTAACAATTTTTTATAATATTAAAAACAGTTTTCAAAACATTACAAAACAGTTTTTAAATATTTATAACAGTTTTTTTAACTATTTAAAACAGTTTTTAAAATTATTTTTTAAAACTTTAAAACTGTTTTTATAATATATTCACAACAGTTTTAAAAAATGTTAAAAAAAGTTTTTACAATATTTTGTTAGTAAGTTTTAAAAAAAAAATTGTAAAACATTTTCTTAACATTTTTTTATAATATTAAAAATAGTTTTTAAAACATTACAAAACATTTTTTAAATATTCATAACAGTTTTTTAATTATTTAAAACAGTTTTTAAATTATTTTTTAAAACATTAAAACCGTTTAAGAAGTTAGCAAATTTGTTGGCAAATATTTTCCACTCAAATAGATAAGCAAAATTTGCCCACAGATTGTGCATTGGAGGTATTGTACATTGGCAAATAATCCCTAGGCAAATTGTGCAACCAAACAGCCAAAATGTGGACAAATTTTCATATTTGAAAACTTTTTGGCATTTGCCTAGGCAAAAAGAGCCAACCAAATGCACCCTTAATTATAGCATATATATATAATTAAAATGGATAGCGAAACTCGATTACGACATTTGTTGTTTTTACAGAGCGTCACGTGGATGATTTTAATTAATGTAATTATTTAATAAAACTATTCATCTTCTTATATTTTAAAGGAAGGGAGAAGAGGGGGTATGTTAAATATATGAAAAGGTATGGGAGTAAGTTAAAGGGGCTCTTTTTATGACTTTTATCATGTGTTTTGACTTACTCGTAATTAACGTTTCCAGACATTATATCTTCCAACCATTTGTTTCTAGAGCTTCCGTATTCTTATTCTCATTTGGGTCTCATGGTGTATCTATTTCATATGTGTCCATCTAATTTCTCATGACCACCGTAATACATATTCCCTCATATATGAAACTCTTTTTTGTCTTTGTATTTCTCTTTATATTCATATATGAATCTTTTACTTCTTTTACAATTTTGCTCTTTCTTTGACTTCAATTCAAGTTTCTCTCTCTCTCACTCACACATTTCCTATTAAGCCTGTGTTTTTATGTTTATATTTCTAAAGTGAATTATTTTTAATTTTTAGAAAAGTAGTTCTCAATACCGTGTTATGTGATTGTCAAGAACTACTTATTTATTTGCATATCAGGTGTTTGTTAATATGTCCCAAATTTTCTAATTGGGTCTTCAAATCAAATCATTGGGTCTTCGACAATCTATTTTAGATCGAAATTCTATTTTGTATATGCTTTTCGGTTCTCTTTCTTCCTTTTTATCTTTGTTCTTAAGATATGTCCTACAACTTTTTTTGCATTTGTTTGTTCTGGTCAGGAAATAAGTTTGGTGTGGAACATCAAAGGTTCATGCCCTACATATTTTTTGAAGTTCATTGTTCTAATAAACTCTCTTTTATAACAAAATGTACAAACCTCCCAATTCCTTTGTTCTGCATTTTGCAGTAAGACTTATTTTAAGTAGGCATAATCTAAATTATGAATGTTTTTTTTTTTTTATAGGAAGTCCATTTAACATATAAATTGAGTTTTTGCAATTGTACAACTCCGTACATGGACGATGCAACTCGATGTGCAAGTTTGGATAAAAATTTAAATGATGATGGTTATTCATCATAAATACTTGACTAAATATGTCATTTTCACTGTAATAGAAAGTTGAAAATGTGTAACGATACCTTCGTGTTTGTTCCTGCACAACTGTTGGTTTTGGTAGAATTGGAATTCAACATGGAACGCAAAAAAAATGTTTTTTTGTTGTTGATGTGGTTGTTTGTGTTGAAGAATGTGGTTCTTTAATTTTTTTGATTTTTAATACAATTATTTATTTATAAGATAAATGTAGTGTTCATGTTGATTGTATGCTCAATTGAATCAAGATGAATTTTGTTTTTTTCTTTTATATTAATTTGTAATTTTTTTATCCATGTGTTGGATTGTGTTGTTGATGTTAGTTGTAAAAAAAATAATCTACTTCATGTCCCAACTTTTTAGTTTTCACAAAATTTTGAGAGAAATATAAATTTATTTATGTTAAAAGATTGAATTGCGCCAGCGCGATCATCGCGCGGGTTGCATGCTAGTTTCGTATAGAAAAACTAAATAAAAAATGTGTTTCAACTATCATATAAACACGTATCCAAATATTTTTAATGAGAAAATTTTCTAATAGTTGACAATTACATAAAAAAAATGGAATTAAATTTGCATAAAAAACTAGGATCAAATACCAAAAAGTCCTCCAAACATTTTTTGAATACACATTTAGTCCAAACCTTTTTATTTTGTTCCAAAAAGTTCCTCAAACTCTCATTTAAGAAATATTCTCTTATTTTTAAAGTCCGCACTAGCGGCATATTGAGGGACTTTTGGGAATAAATAAAAAGGATTAGACTAAATGTGTATTAAAAAATGTTCGAGAGACTATTTGATATAGGCTCCAAAAAGCTAATTAAAGTGAAATCCACTCATATCAAGTATATAATATCCAACATTTTATGATATACTACTCTTTTCATGGGAATTGTGCTAAAAACAAATTTGATATAATTATAATCGAATAGTTTTGTGCATAATGCTACAACTTAATGCCGAAAGCTATCTAATAATAAATATTTTGGAATTTGGGCATAGACTCAACTAAAACTAATTATTAATGGTAACGAAATGAGATATAGCATAAAATAATTTTTCGATACTTAGATCTTTTTATTTTTATTGTAAAATAAAATAATCAAATTATAAATTTAGTTGAGTACAAATATTCTTTTTATTTAAGCAAAAACTACAAACATATTTCTCATTACGAAGTGATCAAACCTTATAGTCAAACAAACACACATATATAGTTAATTTCTCATATATATATATATATATATATATATATATATATATATATATATATATATATATATATAGAGAGAGAGAGAGAGAGAGAGAGACTCATACATATCAACTATACATACTAGCTGGCAGGTGTGACACCCCGCCTAATTAAATACCGGGCGATCACTCCTTTATTAAATTAAATCAAGGTGAACAGTTGGTTCATTCTCAGCATCACTGTCGATAAAAATAAATTTTTTCAATTTAACACCCTAAATAATTAAGCTAAGTGTCAAAACCATTTTCATACATAACTTTCCAAATTTTATTTAAAGAAAAATTATTTATTTATTTTATTAACAACATTCAAAAAGTAATAATCACACCACATCAGTTCTACATCATAATCCAAATAATTTAAAACATTCGTCAATCGAATGTCAACATACGAAATCTAAAGTCACACATCCAAACTGAATAAATCCCATAGTAACAGTACTGGAAATAGCTGAAGTACAAATGTTCAATAACAACGGAATAATGGAAAGAGCTACACATGCCCAACTAAATGAAAGTACTAAGAGTGGATCCGAATAAACGAAGTCGTCTAATCAAGAGACCTGCAACTCCCACCTAAGCTGCAGCGCGTTCCTTCCAAGGGATCCTAAGCAAGACGCCCCTGTGGCTGGGCACCTGTGATACATACATATATATACAAGAGAGAGAGAAAAAAAGAAACGGGTCAGAGCCCGATAGTGTGTATGATTTAAAAATTCGTTTAGCAAGTATTTAAATTGATACAGGCCAATGCAACAACATATTAGTGCGACACTCTCTTGAGAAATTCTCACCTCTCTTCTAATGTGCACACCTATCGCACTATCCTTCCCAGCAGTTTATCTTATCATTTATCGCACTAATCTTCCCAATAATTTAACTTATCTTAGGTTACTCGTAAGATTTCAGAACCGAACCATATAAATGTTTAAAAAGGAGGATTTCGCTTAATAACAATGCTCTCATTTTACTTTATTTATTAACAAAGCTTTCCAGAGTTATATTATACTTTTCAAACAAGTATTTTCGATTTATGATATTATATCAGTCTTACTTACCATAACACAGTAGGTACTACCAAATTTCAAAATTTCATATATATATTAACTACTCGTATAATATATATATATATTATAACAGCACCCCAAATAAAACTATGGTGCGGGTATACTCTGCTATCCAATCCCCGTATCGCTCACACTAGGGAAATACGAGTTCGGAATCACTCTCGAACTGTATCAACATAAATATACAAACAATATTGAGGCGAAGCGTAGATTCCAAGTCTCTAAGAGGTCAGTACATACCCCACGCCTCTTAGGACCGTCTGAACTATCGATTCGATAGCCTGTACCAAGGATATCTATCTTCTAGGATACAAGTCAATATCCCCCATAAAGGTCCCATCGAGATAAGACTGTCCCAGCGCGAAAACCTCAGGGATAGCAAGTAGCGCGGGCATGGTTTTCACATGTATATAATATATGCATACACAATCATATAAATATACCACTTTTAATATATTAATATAGGTTCCTCTCATCACCCATAATTACAACATTTATCCATTATTTTCACATTATTAGTGTTACGTATAAGAGTTCGTTTCTAACCTTAACTCGAAGGATTTTATCATCTGAATACGTAACATGCATGGACTCTATCCTCCCAAGTGTAAAATTCAGTAAGTGTCCTTATTATGTTCCAACGTAACTCTCTTACGCACCTTACCCTTCAATACATAAATTAATCGATTTATAAGTAATTATCCCAAAATGTAATTCTTGGTCCACATTAATTATCTCCAAAATTTATTCGTATAACATACTGGTCTCCCCTATCTCCCAAAACATTTATTAAGGATGCCCATGAATTATTTCATGATAAATTAAATTTAACTCATTTAATAAGGGAAATAGGAGTCTGTCAGGAGGGGTCGATCGGTCGAGGTTTGGGGCTCGATCGATCGAACCTTCGATCGATCGAACCTTCGATCGATCGAGGCTCTAGGCTCGATCGATCGATCAAGCAGGTATTGCGATTTCTGCAGAATTGCAGTTACGGGTTCTAACACCTATTCTCATCCAATTTCAAGTTTTACATTCCCAAACGTCCAAAATCTTGTCCTACTAACCTCCTAACATGATATGATACACATCCTAGGTAAAGCATGTCAATTTACGTCACTAAACATGGATTAATCATGTTGAAATTCATTTAAAACTCAAGAACCCTAAAAATTTCTAAATCATGGTTCTAATCTGTTTTACCCCAGAATTCCTTTCTTAATTACACCAAAATTTCGTGGGTTATTCTTTTACATCACAAAAGATTTCCAGAATAAGGTTTAAGTCTTTACTACATGCAAATTCCTATCACAATTCGGGTTTTCTTCCATATAGTTCATCCCTAATCATTCCTAAACTAATATGGAAATTGCACCAACGAAATAAGCAAGATAAACACTTGCCTGGGATTTTCGACGTTCTGATTTGCAAATGTTTTGGTGTGGTTGCGTAGCCCGTTGCGCGATCTACGCGTTGGTGGTGGTTGCGGTGCAAACGGGTGGATTTCGGGCCTTGAATTTGCCTTGAGAGCTCTCTCCTTTCTCTCCTATGGCCGTCACTTGTGTTTAGAGTTTCTAACCCTAGATGACAATCCAGATATCTGATATAACCCATTGAATTTTCGTGGGTTTAATTACCCAAAAATGCGAAATGTCCAAAACGCCCTCCCGGGGTACCAATTAGGCCTAAAAATGCCCCGAGACCCAAACTAAACCCCCGGGTACACTTTTCTGACTATATCGACCCTTCCGGACGCGTTGGCGCACTCAAAACGACCATACGAACGACTTATAAAATATTCACTTTTATTTATCAATAATTAGTCCCGACGCGACACGGGCGCGTCCCGACTCAAATTTCCAAAATTATCATTTTATTCTCTCGTGACATTCAATATAATCAATATCATATATTACTTTGCTCATTAGTAATATTCAACAAATTTTCCATAATTACTAACTCTCGTCACGTTAATAATTAGAACATAATTAATTTTCGGATTTTTATTAAATAATTAACTCACATTAAATTTAATAAATTCCCAAATTAATATAGCATAAAAATACGGGGTATTACATACTTCCCCCCTAATAATGAAATTTCGTCCCGAAATTCGGAAAACAAGGCATACCTGGTAAGAACAAATCTGGATATCTCTCGCGCATATCGGCCTCGCGCTCCCAAGTGGATTCCTCCACATTATGATGCTCCCACTGGACTCGCACAAGTGGAACTATTTTCGACCTCAATCTCCTCTCACTATAGTCTAGGATAGCCACCGGTCTCTCCTCGTAAGAGCTGTCAGGTTGTAAGTCGATCTCATCTATCGCAATGTGAGTATGGGCCATATCATCCCGAAGATATCGTCTCAACGACGAGATGTGGAATACATCGTGGATGCGATGTAAATGCTCTGGCAGTCCCAACTTGTATGCAACCGGCCCAATCCTCTCGATTATGGGAAATGATCCCACGTACCTCGGAGCCAAATTCCCCTTCTTCCCGAACCTCATCACTCCCTGCATAGGAGATACACGCAATAACACTTGGTCCCCCACACTAAACTCTCGAAAGAACCGTTTCGCATCGGCGTAGCTCTTCTGCCTGTCCTGGGCTACCCGAATGCGACTCCTGATCATCTCGATCCTCGCGGAGGTCTCCTGAATCACCTCTGGTCCTAGCAACTTGTTATCCCCCACTTTGAGCCAACAAGTTGGGGAACGACAAGGCCTGCCATACAAAGCCTCAAATGGAGCCATTTCAATCGTGAACTGATAAGAGTTATTATAAGCAAACTCTACCAGTGGAAGATGTGGCTCCCAACCTCCTCCAAAATCAAGAACACACATGCGTAGCATATCCTCTAACATCTGATTAGTACGCTCTGTCTGTCCATCTGTCTGTGGGTGATAAGCTGAACTCAACCTCAACTCAGTACCCATAGCCTCCTGAAAGCTTTCCCAGAAACGCGACACGAAAATCTTGTCTCTATCTGACACAATATTCAGGGGCACCCCATGTAATCTGACAACTTCAGCAATGAACAACTGAGCATACTGACCCGTGGTATAGTCTGTCCACACCGGCAGAAAATGAGCTACCTTGGTCAAACGGTCTACAATCACCCAGATAGAATCGTGGCCCCGTTGTGATGTAGGCAACCCTGTAATAAAATCCATGGAAATACTCTCCCACTTCCACGTGGGTACTTCCAATGGCTGAAGCAATCCTGACGGTTTCTGGTGGTCCACCTTCACCAGCTGGCAGGTAGAACACTTGGACACGAACTCAGCAATGTCCTTCTTCATCCCACTCCACCAGTATTGTCTCCTCATATCCTGGTACATCTTATCTCCTCCATGATGTACTGCAAATCGGGACCCGTGAGACTGGGTCATCACTGCATGACGTAATTCCGCTCCTTCTGGAACCACCAATCTCCCATTAAACCTCAAACCCCATCAGAACTAACAGAATAGGACTCAGCACCCTCGGCTAAAAGTCGTACAATCTGCTCCTGGCAAAACGGGTCTGTGGTCTGGGCCTGTATTACCCTCATAACAATCTCGGGTGTAACTGTCATAACAGATATGAAGGAACGGGCTACTGCGTCCTGGTGGCCTAACTCCTTCCACTTTGCTTTCCAGACATCCGCTACCTCGTCTACTGGTCTACGGCTCAACGCATCAGCAACTACGTTGGCCTTCCCCGGATAATATTGTATGTCAAACTGATAGTCCTTCGCAAACTCTAACCATCTGCGATGCCGCATATTCAGCTCTCGCTGAGTGAATAGGTACTGTAGTGACTTGTGGTCTGTGAACAAACAGAACTTCTCCCCCAATAAGTAGTGCCTCCATATCCTCAATGCAAAAACGACCGCTGCTAACTCCAGGTCGTGGGTGGGGTATTCTTCTCATGTGGCTTAAGCTTGCGGGAGGCAAAAGCTATAGCCTTCTCCTCCTGCTGAAGTACTCCCCCAAGTCCTCGTAAAGAGGCATCGGTATAAACCAGGTACTCCGCACCCGGCTTTGGTAAAGCAAGGACTGGCGCTGAAGTAAGCTTGTCTTTCAGCTCATCGAAAGCCAATTTACAAGCATCATCCCAAACATATGGTACCCACTTGCGAGTCAGATTCGTCAATGGACCCGCTATTTTGGAGAATCCCCGAATGAATCTCATGTAGTATCCGGCTAACCCCAAGAAACTACGCACTTATGTCGGTGTCTTGGGCTGTCCCCATTCCCTCACCGCTGACACTTTACTCGGGTCAACTGTCATCCCTTGCTCAGAAACAACATGGCCCAAGAACTGTACTTCTCGCAACCAGAATCCACACTTCTCGTACTTAGCATACAATTGATGCTCTCGTAGAGTCTGAAGAAGCTGCCTAAAATGCTCGGCGTGCTCCTCCTCGGAGTGTGAATATATCAAAATATCATCTATGAAAACGATGACAAACTGATCCAAGAACTCTCTGAATACTCGGTTCATCAAGTCCATGAAAATGGCTGGAGCATTTGTGAGTCCGAACGGCATCACTCGAAACTCATAAGACCCATATCTCGTCGAGAAAGCAGTCTTCGAAACATCCTGCTCCCTAATACGTAGCTGATGGTACCCCAACCTCAGATCTATCTTCGAAAAGAAAGTTGCTCCCCTCAGCTGGTCGAACAGATCATCGATTCGAGGCAACAGATATTTATTCCGTATCGTGACCTTGTTCAGCTCCCGATAGTCCACACACAATCTTAGTGAACCATCTTTCTTCTTCATAAACAAAACTGGAGCGCCCCAAGGTGAGGTACTCCTACGAATGAAGCCCTGACCTAACAGCTGCTCAATCTGATCTCGTAGCTCTCGCATCTCTGCCGGAGCCATACGGTACGGTGCGCGTGCTATAGGTCTTGTATCTGGTAATAAATCTATGACAAAGTCTATCTCACGACTGGGGGGTAGGCCTGGTATCTCCTGAAACACATCGGAATACTCCCTGACAACTGGGATCGAATCTAAGGGAATCACAACCTCCTTAGAGGTATCCTCGTCTATGTAATACAAATGAGCGGTCGAACCTCCCTCTGGGCGAGGCATCGCCACTACAAACATCTCTTTCCCCGGAATGGCAAAAACAATGCTCCTACCGAAGCAATCAATCATGGCTCTATAAGCTGCGAGCCAATCCATACCAATAATCACATCATGCTCTTGCATGTCTAAGACTAACATGTCTGCAGGTAACACCAAACTACAAATCTCTACCCCCACTCCCCGACATATAAAGAAAATAAGTGACCCACTCCCCAGTGGTGAGTCTACACACGTCACTGTGCTCTCTGCTGTGGCTAACAACCCTAAGGCCTTCGCAAAATGCGTAGCTATAAAACAATGCGTTGCCCCCGTATCAAACAAAACTCGACCCATAACACTATGGATAGGAAACATACCCTCAATCGCGGGTGGCGCCTGTGGAGCTGCTGCTTGGTGGACGTTATAGACACGTCCATACTGTAATTGCCCCTGCTGCACTGGAGCTGCTGGAACGGCTGGCACCTGGGCTGGAGCTGGGAGGGCAGGTGGAAAAAGTGGCCTATGTGGCTCATTACGGGCACCCTGCTGCTGTGGGGCCCTCTCTCCCTCTGGACAATCCTGGCGCCTATGGCCGTGCTTACCACACCCAAAACATCGGCCTCTGAAATTACCTCCCCTCTGTCCCTGCTGACCACGGCCCTGCTGGCCGTTGCCTCCCCGCCACTGGCCCCATTGGCCCTGATTAGCACGCTGCTGGCCCTGCTGCTATCCCTGCTGTCGGTGTTGGCCCTGCTGATTAGGCTGGCCCTGCCTATAGCCCCCATATCCCTGCCTAGAATCACATGAACGGAATCGCTTAGCAGGGTCCCCCTGATGGGAACTCTTCTCGTGCTGACGAGTTTGTCCATGAGATGGTGCCCCACTGGCACTATTACCCCCGGCCCTGCCCTGCTGGCTGGACTCTCCTACTCTCTTTCTTCCCTGAAGATGGAAGCGGTGATCCTGGCAATGTAGCAACGCGACATTGAGTACATCAGTGAAAGTACTCAGGGATAAATTCCCAATAAGGTGCTGACGGATCCTCCAAGCTAACTCGTCGACAAACAGCATAATCTTCTTGCTCTCAGTAGGTGCCTCATCTGACACAATGGTGATAAGTCTCGTGAACTCCTCCCCATACTCCGCTACGGTAAGACTCTCCTGCTTCAGATTCAGTAATCTCCGCCTCATCTCAGTCTGCACGGCGGGTGGAAAATACTTGCGGTCAAACCGCTCCCAAAATGACTGAATAGGGATCGTGTCCCTCTCCTCCAAAGTGGTAGTGGACTCCCACCACTGCAAAGCGGCTCCCACCAGCTTAAAGGAAGCCAATAACTGCTTCTGCACGTCGGTGCACTCATACATACGGAGGTGCCGCTGGATGTCTTTCTTCCATTGGCTAACTGTGACAATATCGGAGCTACCAGATAACTCAGGGGGATGCGCTTTCTGAAAAGCATCCCTAACCCTCTACCATGCAGATGGAAGCTGTGTTGGTACTGGCGCCACTGCCTGAATCTGGGGTGGAGCCTGCTGAGTCACCGCTAGCGCGGCATTCACCGCCTGAGCAACAATGGCGGCTACTTCATTAGCATTCATAGTGCCTTGTGCCGGAGCTGCTGGCTGCTCGGCCTGGGCACGCCTATCCTTCGGTGCACGTCTCGGAGGCATCTGAAACGTGAAGAAGTTTATTAGTCTACAGTCATTATCAAATCTGAAATAGTTGAAGACATAAACTTGGAAGCAAGAATACAACCATCCTAAAATAGGGATCTATAGCAAAAACGTTAAGCTGAAAGCGAAATAAGCCGTACAGATCCTATGGACACAAGAACCTAATGCTCTGATACCACCTGTGACACCCCGCCTAATTAAATACCGGGCGATCACTCCTTTATTAAATTAAATCAAGGTGAACAGTTGGTTCATTCTCAGCATTATTGTCGATAAAAATAAATTTTCCAATTTAACACCTTAAATAATTAAGTTAAGTGTCAAAACCATTTTCATACATAACTTTCCAAATTTTATTTAAAGAAAAATTATTTATTTATTTTATTAACAACATTCAAAAAGTAATAATCACACCACATCAATTCTGCATCATAATCCAAATAATTTAAAACATTCGTCAATCGAATGTCAACATACGAAATCTAAAGTCACACATCCAAACTGAATAAATCCCATAGTAACAGTACTGGAAATAACTGAAGTACAAATGTTCAATAACAACGGAATAATGGAAAGAGCTACACATGCCCAACTAAATGAAAGTACTAAGAGTGGATCCGAATAAACGAAGTCGTCTAATCAAAAGACCTGCAACTCCCACCTAAGCTGCAGCGCGTTCCTTCCAAGGGATCCTAAGCAAGACGCCCCTGTGGCTGGGCACCTGTGATACATACATATATATACAAGAGAGAGAGAAAAAAAGAAATGGGTCAGAGCCCGATAGTGTGTATGATTTAAAAATTCGTTTAGCAAGTATTTAAATTGATACAGGCCAATGCAACAACATATTAGTGCAACACTCTCTTGAGAAATTCTCACCTCTCTTCTAATGTGCACACCTATCGCATTATCCTTCCCAACAGTTTATCTTATCATTTATCGCACTAATCTTCCCAATGATTTAACTTATCTTAGGTTACTCGTAAGATTTCAGAACCGAACCATATAAATGTTTAAAAAGGAGGATTTCGCTTAATAACAATGCTCTCATTTTACTTTATTTATTAACAAAGCTTTCCAGAGTTATATTATACTTTTCAAACAAGTATTTTCGATTTATGATATTATATCAGTCTTACTTACCATAACACAGTAGGTAGTACCAAATTTCAAAATTTCATATATATATTAACTACTCGTATAATATATATATTATAACAACACCCCAAATAAAACTATGGTGCGGGCATACTCTGCTATCCAATCCCCGTATCGCTCACACTAAGGGAAATACGAGTTCGGAATCACTCTCGAACTGTATCAACATAAATATACAAACAATATTGAGGCGAAGCGTAGATTCCAAGTCTCTAAGAGGTCAGTACATACCCCACGCCTCTTAGGACCGTCTGAACTATCGATTCGATAGCCTGTACCAAGGATATCTATCTTCTAGGGTACAAGTCAATATCCCCCATAAAGGTCCCATCGAGATAAGACTGTCCCAGCGCAGAAACCTCGGGGATAGCAAGTAGCGCGGGCATGGTTTTCACATGTATATAATATATGCATACACAATCATATAAATATACCACTTTTAATATATTAATATAGGTTCCTCTCATCACCCATAATTACAACATTTATCCATTATTTTCACATTATTAGTATTACGTATAAGAGTTCGTTTCTAACCTTAACTCGAAGGATTTTATCATCTGAATACGTAACATGCATGGACTCTATCCTCCCAAGTGTAAAATTCAGTAAGTGTCCTTATTATGTTCCAACGTAACTCTCTTACGCACCTTACCCTTCAATACATAAATTAATCGATTTATAAGTAATTATCCCAAAATGTAATTCTTGGTCCACATTAATTATCTCCAAAATTTATTCGTATAACATACTGGTCTCCCCTATCTCCCAAAACATTCTATTAAGGATGCCCAAGAATTATTTCATGATAAATTAAATTTAACTCATTTAATAAGGGAAATAGGAGTCTGTCAGGAGGGGTCGATCGATCGAACCTTCGATCGATCGAGGCTCTAGGCTCGATCGATCGATCAAGCAGGTATTGCGATTTCTGCAGAATTGCAGTTACGGGTTCTAACACCTATTCTCATCCAATTTCAAGTTTTACATTCCCAAACGTCCAAAATCTTGTCCTACTAACCTCCTAACATGATATGATACACATCCTACGTAAAGCATGTCAATTTACGTCACTAAACATGGATTAATCATGCTGAAATTCATTTAAAACTCAAGAACCCTAAAAATTTCTAAATCATGGTTCTAATCTGTTTTACCCCAGAATTCCTTTCTTAATTACACCAAAATTTTGTTGGTTATTCTTTTACATCACAAAAGATTTCCAGAATAAGGTTTAAGTCTTTACTACATGCAAATTCCTATCACAATTCGGGTTTTCTTCCATATAGTTCATCCCTAATCATTCCTAAACTAATATGGAAATTACACCAACGAAATAAGCAAGATAAACACTTGCCTGGGATTTTCGACGTTCTGATTTGCAGATGTTTTTTGTGTGGTTGTGTAGCCCGTTGCGCGATCTACGCGTTGGTGGTGGTTGCGGTGCAAACGGGTGGATTTCGGGCCTTGAATTTGCCTTGAGAGCTCTCTCATTTCTCTCCTATGGCCGTCACTTGTGTTTAGAGTTTCTAACCCTAGATGACAATCCAGATATCTGATATAACCCATTGAATTTTCTGTGACACCCCGACTAATTAAATACCGGGTAGCTACTCCTTTATAAAATTAATTCAAAATGCCAAGTTGGCTCAGTTAATAGCATCACTGTCGAAAACATTTTATTATTACTAACCACCTAGTATTTAAAAAGCAAGTTGCCAAATTTTAATTTAAGTCTGATTAACATGCAACAAAAGTAATGAAGAAATAAATAACACCATTCACCATGCTAAAGTAAAATGAATAACCATCACAAATAGAGTAAATAAAGTCTGGAGGAAAACTCCTCACTACAATCCCATAACTGAAATGAATAACCGAAACTGAAACAAAACGTGCTAAAGTCTGAAACTGAAATGTAAATGATGTCTCTAAAGAAATGGGCGACATGCCCTACAACTGATAGATAGTGACTCTGGAATCCAAAGGATAGAAGCGTCTACATGCAAAACCCTGTAGCTTCCACAAGCAGCTACAGCTCGTCACCTGAATGAGTATCCTATGCTTGGTGTCCTTGTGGCTGGGCACCTAAAATGGTTTTACAAAGAAAAAGAGATTTGAAAAGCAAACGGGTCAGAGCCCGAATGTGGAGTTATATTTTAAAAACCTGCAAGTGCTTTAAAAACATTTAAAACATTAAATGCAAAGTACATGTTAGGACGTACACTCACATGATATTCTCACCTCTCGTCTAACTGTGCACTCCTAACGTAAGTACCCATCTATAACGACCCATACTACTAGCTAACTGACAACAAAACTAGCTAGACTGCCAAAGGTTCTATTCATATTACTCGGTTCATTTATTATAACAATGCTCGTAATTAAATGGAGGTTTAACGTAAACTCAGTTACAAAATATGCCATTGATATAACTATCAATTAACTCATTATATAACTCGAAACAATACCGTAATATATTTACAACATTAACATGAGGATTCTATTAATATAATGTATATTATTCACATCATAAATATACGATACAAGCACCCCGCAATCGAAGCTATGGTACACACATACTCTGCTATCCATCCCGGTACATCACGTACATAAGGATCACATATTCCGAATCTCTCAGGAATAGTTCAGATAACACAAATCACAAATAGTGGAGGCGAACACAGTCACCATCACATGGGTCACGCACATACCTACGCTCCCATGATCATGCAGACTTATTAATATCACAATAAGTCCTTCTATGACCTATGTTCATCGAGGTAACCAATCTAAATCCGGGCAACACAAGGATAAGAAGGCTCTAAGCGAACGTAAACCTCCCGTGATAGCAAGTATGGTAGGTATGTCATACACATAAGATTTTATGCTAAGCATTCACACATCTTAGATATCTCAATATTAATAAAGTTATACTCTACGTCATTATAACATTATTCCGAATCCATATTTTTCAAGTATCCCGATAATATATAATTTAAATGGTCGACACGTCTCACGTCGTAATTCCTTAAACTTAAAACCTATCTCAAATAGACTATTAAGTCTCCCATAATTCCCACATATGACATCTTTATACCTAAGGTCTTTGCTTCTGCCCCAAACCTTATTTCATTAACTTATTCAAATTTGTACAATTAACCCAAATATTATCTCACATGACAAATTTCATTTATCTAGAATAATCCCTCAAATTACATTCCAAATAAAGTCTCATCTCATAATCATGCCTACTGGTCTTCCTTAAAGTTAAGGGTATTCATAAAGTCTCTAATAATATTATCCAAGGGTTAACACCACTAAAATTCAATTAAGGGAAAACTTCATTTATTCTGGGAAGGTCGATCGATCGACCTTGACCTTCGATCGATCGATTTTGTCGATCGATCGACTGATGAATGTCGATCGATCGATTACACAGGTGTGGTTACGGACTGTTTCGATGTGCAGATTTGAAAACATCTCAAAACTTATTTTTAAAGCATGATTCTCTAATATAACGTTATAGTAATGTCATATAACCATCCTACAATATTACTAACGTCCATAAATCAATATTTCAACAACTAAAGGCTACATATGGATCAATCTTCATCAAAAACCTAGTTTTCTAATTTATCTCAAGAACATTCATAAACCTCATCTTAAATCCGTTTTTGGTATCACAAAAGTCAGTAATTCTCTTAATATGACCTTCCAGTAACATTCTACATGCAACCTATATCCCAAAAATTAAACTAATAACTCCAATCTTATGGGTTTTTCATTATCTTCCAAGAACACATAAAGTTTTTGAATAATCTAACATGGAAGAAGCATTCTTCGAAATTTAAATGGATTAAATCACTTGCCTTGATTGTCTCTGGATTTGGTGTTGGATTTGTAAGCTCTTTCTGCAGATTTTCTACAGAATTCCTCCTCTTTCCCTTCCTCTCTAAGCTTTCTTCTTCCAAAGGTGGCTATGGTGGCTAGGGTTTCCTTTGGGAGAGTTGGAAGACTAAATGATAACCTACGTAGCTTTCGAGGTTAATAAGGGTTGGTTATGGGCTTAGTGGGTCTTATCCACGTCAGATTTAATTAACCAAATTTTCGTCACTTTTAATTCCTCAAAACGTGAAATTACCAAAATACCCTTTAAGTTGCCGGTATGGCCTAAAAATACCCCGGGACCCAAACTATACCCCCGGCTAGTGTTTTTTGACTATCTAGACCCTTCCGGACGCGATGGCGTACTCAAAACGACCATACGGATTATAGATTTTAAATTCACTTTTTATTATCAAAATATTATACCGTGACGCGGCGGTCCCACGCGTCTCAACAAAATTTCTAAAATGTCGTATATAAATCCCTTGACAAATTTTATAATACCAAGTACATATATAATCATATATGCACATAATAAAATACCAATACGCATCTCATTAGTATTTATAACCCGGATTAATTTCCAATTAATACGCATTTAATTAATTAATCCCAAAAATAAATATAGCCAAAAGTACGGGGTATTACATACTTCCCCCCTAATAACTGAATTTCGTCACGAAATTCGAAACTAGAAAGTACCTGCTAAAAATAGCTCTGGATAACGTTCGCGCATCTCATCCTCGCGCTCCCATGTGGACTCCTCAACATTGTGATGTCGCCACTGAACACGCACTAACGGAACTATCTTTGACCGCAGTTTCCTCTCGCTTCGGTCCAGAATAGAAATTGGCCCCTCCTCGTAGGAGCTATCCGGCTGGAGATCGATGTCCTCCATAGCAATGTGAGAATGAGCCAAATTATCTCTAAGGTATTTTCTCAGCGAGGAAATAAGGAACACGTCGTGAATCCGATGCAAGTGCTCCGGTAGTCCAAGTCTATACGCAACCGGTCCGATCCGCTCAATAATAGGAAACGGCCCCACATATCTCGGTGCTAACTTCCCCTTCTTCCCGAATCGCATAATCCCCTTCATCGGAGATACCCTGAGCAAAACCTGGTCCCCCACTTGGAACTCCCTGAAAAACCTCTTCGCATCAGCATAACTCTTCTGCCTGTCTTGAGCTACCCGAATGCGACTCCGAATCAACTCAATCCTTGCCGAAGTATCCTGAATAACTTCTGGCCCAAGCAGTTTGTTGTCCCCCACCTCCAACCAACATGCTGGGGAACGACAAGGCCTACCGTACAATGCCTCAAACGGAGCCATGCCAATCGTGAACTGATAGGAGTTGTTGTAAGCAAACTCCACCAGTGGAAGGTACTGCTCCCATCCACCCCCGAAGTCAATAATGCACATGCGTAGCATGTCTTCCAACATCTGATTGGTGTGCTCTGTCTGCCCATCAGTCTGCGGATGATAAGCCGTACTCAACCGCAATTCCGTGCCCATTGCCTCCTGGAAACTCTCCGAAAACCTTGAAACAAATATCTTGTCTCTGTCAGACACGATATTTAGGGGCACACCGTGAAGTCTCACAATCTCTAAAATGAAGAGCTGGGCATACTGTCCCGTAGTGTAGTCAGTCCTTACGGGTAAGAAGTGAGCGACCTTGGACAACCTGTCCACAATTACCCAAACAGAGTCGTGACCCCTCTGCGACGTAGGCAACCCCGTGACAAAATCCATGGATATGCTCTCCCACATCCACACCGGAACCTCCAACGGCTGTAGCAATCCTGCTGGTCTCTGATGATCCACTTTTACAAGCTGACAAGTGGCGCATTTCGAGACAAACTCAGCGATATATCTCTTCATACCGCTCCACCAATACTGGCGTCTCATGTCTTGGTACATTTTGTCCCCTCCGGGATGTACCGCGAACCGTGAGCCTTGCGACTCTGCCATAACATCGTGTCGCAATTCTTCCCCTTCCGGAACTACCAATCTCCCATTGAAGCGCAATCCCCCGTCTGAGCTAACGGTATAGGACTCGGCTCCCTCTGCAAGTAATCGAACTATCTGCTCCTGACAGAACGAGTCATTAGCCTGTGCCCGTACAATCCTCGTGATAATCTGCGGTGTAACGGTCATCACAGACATGAAAGATCGGGCCACTGCATCCTGGTGTCCCAATTCCTTCCACTTAGCTTTCCACACCTCTGCCACCTCCTCTGCTGGCCTGCGGCTCAACGCGTCTGCTACCACATTAGCCTTACCCGGGTGGTACTGGATGTCGAACTGGTAGTCCTTCACAAATTCAAGCCATCTACGCTGCCGCATATTCAGTTCCTTCTGCGTGAACAGATACTGTAGTGACTTGTGGTCCGTGAACAGCTGAAACTTCTCCCTCAAAAGATAGTTCCTCCAAATCCGTAAGGCAAATACCACTGCTGCCAACTCCAAATCATGCGTGGGGTAATTCTTCTCATGAGGCTTAAGCTTACGGGAAGCATAAGCTATGGCCTGTCTCTCCTGCTGCAAAACACCTCCAAGCCCTTGCAAAGACGCATCGGTGTAAACCAAATACTTAACTCCCGGTCTCGGCAATGCTAACACTGGTGCTGAGGTCAACTTGTCCTTCAATTCATCGAATGCCAACTGACAGGCATCACTCCAAATGAACGGCACACCTTTACGAGTAAGATGTGTCAAAGGACCTGCAATCTCTGAGAAACCCCGAATAAACCTCCTGTAGTATCCTGCTAGACCCAAGAAACTACGAATCTCCGTTGGTGTCGTGGGCTGTCCCCACTCCCTCACCGCTGATACCTTCCTTGGATCAACTGATATTCCCTGGTCGGAAATAATGTGACCCAAGAACTGGACTTCCTTCAGCCAAAACCCGCACTTCTCGTATTTTGCATACAGCTCATTCTGACGAAGTGTCTGCAAAACCTGCCTCAAATGCTCGGCGTGCTCCTCCTCTGTCTGAGAGTAAACCAGAATGTCATCAATGAAGACAATGACAAACTGATCTAGGAAATCTCTGAACACCCTGTTCATCAAGTCCATAAACACTGCTGGAGCGTTGGTCAAGCTGAAAGGCATAACCCGAAATTCATAAGAACCATATCTCGACAAGAACGCAGTCTTCGAGACATCCTCCTCCCTGATACGCAACTGATGGTATCCTGACCTCAAGTCAATCTTCGAGAAGAAAGAAGCTCCTCTCAACTGGTCGAATAAGTCATCGATTCGAGGCAACGGATACTTATTCCGTATCGTGACCTTATTCAACTCTCGGTAGTCCACGCACAATCTCAGTGAACCATCCCTCTTCTTCACAAACAAAACTGGAGCGCCCCAAGGTGAGGTACTCCTACGAATAAAGCCCTGCCCTAACAGCTGCTCTATCTGATCCCGTAACTCTCGCATCTCAGCTGGAGCCATACGGTACGGTGCACGTGCTATAGGTCTCGTACCCGGTAGCAAATCAATAACGAAGTCTATCTCTCGACTGGGCGGTAAGCCTGGTATATCCTGAAACACATCTGAATACTCCCTGACAACCGGGATCGAATCTAAAGGAATAACAACCTCCTTAGAGATATCCTCCTCTATGTAATACAGATGAGCGGTCGATCCTCCCTCTGGGCGAGGCATCGCCACTACAAACATCTCTTGCCCCGGAATGGCAAAAACAATGCTCCCGCTGAAGCAATCAATCATGGCCCTATATGCTACGAGCCAATCCATACCGATGATCACATCGTGAATATGCATGTCTAACACTAACATGTCTGCAGGCAATACCAAACCACCGATCTCTACCCCCACTCCCCGGCATATAAAAAAAATAAGTGACCCACTCCCTAATGGTGAGTCGACACACGTCACTGTGCTCTCTGCCGTCGCTAACAATCCTAAAGCTTTCGCGAAGTGTGTAGCTATGAAACAATGTGTAGCACCCGTATCAAACAATACCCGGCCCATAGTGCCATGGATAGGAAACGTACCCTCGATCGCGGGCGGTGCCTGTGGAACTGCAGCCTGGTGAACGTTGTAGACACGTCCATACTGTAGCTGCCCCTGCTGAGCTGGGACTGCTGGAATGGGTGGCAAAGCTGCCATCTGTGGCGGTGCAGGAAGAGCGGCGGGAAACATAGGTCTCTGTGGCTCCTGGCGAGCACCCTGCTGCTGCTGCTGTGGGGCCCTGCCCCTATCAGGACAATCCTGCTTCTTATGGCCAGTCTTGCCACAAGTAAAGAACTTCCCTGGGAAGTTCCCTCCCCTCTGCCCCTGCTGTCCCCGGCCCTGGTGGCCGTTACCGTTCCTCCCTTGGCCCTGCTGGCCCTGATGGAACTGCTGCCCATTCTGCCCCTGCTGGCCCTGATGGCCGTTTGGACCCTGATGGCCCTGACGGAAACCTCCCTGTCCCTGCCTGTAGTTCCCTGACCGGAACCTCTTATTATCCCCCTGCTGGGAGCCCTGCTCAGTCTGTCTCTGCCCTTGATCGGTTTGTGCCCCGTTGGCACCCTGTCCTCCAGTCCTGCCCTGATGGCTAGACTCCCCTGACCGCTTGCCCTCGGCCATATGAAAACGGTGGTCCTGGCAGTGTAATAATGCAGCGTTAACCACATCAAAATACGTGGCCAACGATAGGTTTCCTAGCAGATGCTGACGGATCCTCCAATTCAACCCATCAGTGAACTTCTCTATCTTCTTCTTCTCTGTTGGAATCTCGTCTGGAACGATATTCAACAGGTTAGTGAACTCGGCCTCATACTCGGCCACTGTCTTGCCCTCCTGTTTCAAACTCATCAGCTTCCTCCTCATCTCGGTATGAACTGCGGACGGAAAGTACTTGCGGTCGAACCGCACCCAGAACTCCTGAATCGTGAGGGTATCCCTCTCCTCCGCGGTGGTAATAGACTCCCACCACTGTAGTGCAGATCCCACTAGCTTGAAAGTAGCTAGCACCTGTTTCTGAACATCTGTGCACTCATGCATCCTCAAATGCCTCTGCATGTCTTTCCTCCATTAGCTCGAGACAACCACATCTGAGCTACCTGCAAACTCTGGCGGATGCGCTTTCTGAAAAGCGTCACGTACACGCTCCCAAGCAGACGGGAATGCATTAACCTGTACTGGCGCGGCAACCGGCGCCTGAGGCGGCGCCTGCTGAATCATGGCAATCGCGGCATTTACCGCTTGGGCTACTATAGCAGCAACCTCAGCGGCGTTCAACATACCCTGAACTGGAGCGGGCTGGGGTTCGGGCGTTGCATTCTGGGGAACTCGTCGTGCACGTCGTGGAGGCATCTGAAATAAGAACAAAGTTTATAAGTTCACGGTTTATAAACTTAAAATAGCTAAAGAACGAAGCACACAAAAAGAATACAACAGTCCTAAAATATAGGGCTCTATATCAAAGAAAACGTAGCAGAAACATAATAGCCGTACAGATCCTAAAGGACACTAGAACCTGATGCTCTGATACCACCTGTGACACCCCGACTAATTAAATACCGGGTAGCTACTCCTTTATAAAATTAATTCAAAATGCCAAGTTGGCTCAGTTAATAGCATCACTGTCGAAAACATTTTATTATTACTAACCACCTAGTATTTAAAAAGCAAGTTGCCAAATTTTAATTTAAGTCTGATTAACATGCAACAAAAGTAATGAAGAAATAAATAACACCATTCACCATGCTAAAGTAAAATGAATAACCATCACAAATAGAGTAAATAAAGTCTGGAGGAAAACTCCTCACTACAATCCCATAACTGAAATGAATAACCGAAACTGAAACAAAACATGCTAAAGTCTGAAACTGAAATGTAAATGATGTCTCTAAAGAAATGGGCGACATGCCCTACAACTGATAGATAGTGACTCTGGAATCCAAAGGATAGAAGCGTCTACATGCAAAACCCTGTAGCTTCCACAAGCAGCTACAGCTCGTCACCTGAATGAGTATCCTATGCTTGGTGTCCTTGTGGCTGGGCACCTAAAATGGTTTTACAAAGAAAAAGAGATTTGAAAAGCAAACGGGTCAGAGCCCGAATGTGGAGTTATATTTTAAAAACCTGCAAGTGCTTTAAAAACATTTAAAACATTAAATGCAAAGTACATGTTAGGACGTACACTCACATGATATTCTCACCTCTCGTCTAACTGTGCACTCCTAACGTAAGTACCCATCTATAACGACCCATACTACTAGCTAACTGACAACAAAACTAGCTAGACTGCCAAAGGTTCTATTCATATTACTCGGTTAATTTATTATAACAATGCTCGTAATTAAATGGAGGTTTAACGTAAACTCAGTTACAAAATATGCCATTGATATAACTATCAATTAACTCATTATATAACTCGAAACAATACCGTAATATTTTTACAACATTAACATGAGGATTCTATTAATATAATGTATATTATTCACATCATAAATATACGATACAAGCACCCCGCAATCGAAGCTATGGTGCACACATACTCTGCTATCCATCCCGGTACATCACGTACATAAGGATCACATATTCCGAATCTCTCAGGAATAGTTCAGATAACACAAATCACAAATAGTGGAGGCGAACACAGTCACCATCACATGGGTCACGCACATACCTACGCTCCCATGATCATGCAGACTTATTAATATCACAATAAGTCCTTCTATGACCTATGTTCATCGAGGTAACCAATCTAAATCCGGGCAACACAAGGATAAGAAGGCCCTAAGCGAACGTAAACCTCCCGTGATAGCAAGTATGGTAGGTATGTCATACACATAAGATTTTATGCTAAGCATTCACACATCTTAGATATCTCAATATTAATAAAGTTATACTCTACGTCATTATAACATTATTCCGAATCCATATTTTTCAAGTATCCCGATAATATATAATTTAAATGGTCGACACGTCTCACGTCGTAATTCCTTAAACTTAAAACCTATCTCAAATAGACTATTAAGTCTCCCATAATTCCCACATATGACATCTTTATACCTAAGGTCTTTGCTTCTGCCCCAAACCTTATTTCATTAACTTATTCAAATTTGTACAATTAACCCAAATATTATCTCACATGACAAATTTCATTTATCTAGAATAATTCCTCAAATTACATTCCAAATAAAGTCTCATCTCATAATCATGCCTACTGGTCTTCCTTAAAGTTAAGGGTATTCATAAAGTCTCTAATAATATTATCCAAGGGTTAACACCACTAAAATTCAATTAAGGGAAAACTTCATTTATTCTGGGAAGGTCGATCGATCGACCTTGACCTTCGATCGATCGATTTTGTCGATCGATCGACTGATGAATGTCGATCGATCGATTACACAGGTGTGGTTACGGACTGTTTCGATGTGTAGATTTGAAAACATCTCAAAACTTATTTTTAAAGCATGATTCTCTAATATAACGTTATAGTAATGTCATATAACCATCCTACAATATTACTAACGTCCATAAATCAATATTTCAACAACTAAAGGCTACATATGGATCAATCTTCATCAAAAACCTAGTTTTCTAATTTATCTCAAGAACATTCATAAACCTCATCTTAAATCCGTTTTTGGTATCACAAAAGTCAGTAATTCTCTTAATATGACCTTCCAGTAACATTCTACATGCAACCTATATCCCAAAAATTAAACTAATAACTCCAATCTTATGGGTTTTTCATTATCTTCCAAGAACACATAAAGTTTTTGAATAATCTAACATGGAAGAAGCATTCTCCGAAATTTAAATGGATTAAATCACTTGCCTTGATTGTCTCTGGATTTGGTGTTGGATTTGTAAGCTCTTTCTGCAGATTTTCTGCAGAATTCCTCCTCTTTCCCTTCCTCTCTAAGCTTTCTTCTTCCAAAGGTGGCTATGGTGGCTAGGGTTTCCTTTGGGAGAGTTGGAAGACTAAATGATAACCTACGTAGCTTTCTAGGTTAATAAGGGTTGGTTATGGGCTTAGTGGGTCTTATCCACATCAGATTTAATTAACCAAATTTTCGTCACTTTTAATTCCTCAAAACGTGAAATTACCAAAATACCCTTTAAGTTGCCGGTATGGCCTAAAAATACCCCGGGACCCAAACTATACCCCCGGCTAGTGTTTTCTGACTATCTCGACCCTTCCGGACGCGATGGCGTACTCAAAACGACCATACGGATTATAGATTTTAAATTCACTTTTTATTATCAAAATATTATACCGTGACGCGGCGGTCCCACGCGTCTCAACAAAATTTCTAAAATGTCGTATATAAATCCCACGACAAATTTTATAATACCAAGTACATATATAATCATATATGCACATAATAAAATACCAATACGCATCTCATTAGTATTTATAACCCGGATTAATTTCCAATTAATACGCATTTAATTAATTAATCCCAAAAATAAATATAGCCAAAAGTACGGGGTATTACATTTTCGTGGGTTTAATTACCCAAAAATGCGAAATGTCCAAAACGCCCTCCCGGGGTACCAATTAGGCCTAAAAATGCCCCGAGACCCAAACTAAACCCCCGGGTACACTTTTCTGACTATATCGACCCTTCCGGACGCGTTGGCGCACTCAAGACGACCATACGAATGACTTATAAAATATTCACTTTTATTTATCAATAATTAGTCCCGACGCGACACGGGCGCGTCTCGACTCAAATTTCCAAAATTGTCATTTTATTCTCTCGTGACATTCAATATAATCAATATCATATATTAATTTGCTCATTAGTAATATTCAACAAATTTTCCATAATTACTAACTCTCGTCACGTTAATAATTAGAACATAATTAATTTTCGGATTTTTATTAAATAATTAACTCACATTAAATTTAATAAATTTCCAAATTAATATAGCATAAAAATATTGGTATTACAGCAGGAACATTTTTTTTAAATATTAAAAAATCCTTTTTGAGTTGAGTTTTTTTGTGTGCTATTTAAACAGTTGAAGGGATCTGTGACACCCCGCCTAATTAAATATCGGGTGATCAGTCCTATATTAAATTAAATCAAAGTGTCCGGCTGGTTCATTATTAACATCACTGTTGAAAAATAATTTTCATTATTAATCACCTGATAAATAATTAAGCTAAGTGTCAAAACATTTTTCCATTTAATTATACCCAAATAATCCATTAATAAGTTCCATGCTTTAAGATATAAGCTATTCACATTCCACCAGAATAAATACTGAACACGAATTAAATACTGAAATAAATGAGACTGGATAAAACATTTCAATTCAAAGTCTAAAACAAATAGAATAATAATACTCAATCCATCACGAAAAGAAAAGCGAATAAAAATACAATCTCTGAAATAATTGAACTTGAAACGGGCGACACATGCCCTAGCTGAATGCCTGAACTACGAACTGAATAGAAAGATAGAAGCCTCTAGTATCAATAACCTATAGCTTTCACAACAGTTACAGCTCGTCGAATGATCAACGCGTCTAAGTCTGGTAGTGACCCTGTGGGTGGACACCTGGTATAATATATATATAGCAAGAGAAAAGAAATCTCAAGAAACGGGTCAGAGCCCGATTTGTAAAAATATTTGTTTTAGTAAGTATTTAAAATTGCATTATTGCAATTATTATGTGCATATTAGTTTCGAACTCTCACATGAGATCCTCACTCCTCAATTAATGTGCACACCTAGCGTACGTCTACTCTAACCTAGCTATCCATATTATCCCCATCTAGGTCATAGTCATATATTACTAAACATAGCTCTTAAGAGAAACCCGTATCGCCCATACGATATGTTATTTAATACTTCACTCCCATTAACTGCATTTGATATTCTTTGTTATAGTAGTAAATACTTTATCCCCTTAAGTTAACTTGTTTACCAACATTTACGTTTTCGTTAATTTCACACATTAGGATTATTCAGAAATATAACTATAACTATAATTATATATATATATATATATATATATATATATATATATATAGTTAGTTAGTTAGTTAGTTAGTTAGTCAAATCATCCTTATACATATATATACAAATCATGCACCCCTTGGTTAGGACCACTTGGTGCAATACACACTCTGTTATATAGTCCCGGTGCATCGCTCACTTCATAAAGGACAACTAGTTCGACGTCTCTCACAAACCATAAATCTCATAACATAAATATTGGAGGCGAGCATACTCACCAGCTAAATAGGTCACGCACATACCTACGCTCCCATTCAATCGTCGAAACTATCCTACGTAACAGATAGCACGTATCCAAGTTCATATGCTCTGGGTACAAGTCAAATATCCCCCCATCGGGTCACCCAGGATAAGACTGTCCACTGCGCGAAACCTCCGCTCGATAGCAAGCAACGTAACGATGTTATACACACAATAATGATAAACATATAATAATAAGCATTCCCGAAGCCTTACAAAAACTTAGGTATTCACCCAACCCATATTTATTTTTCTATATGTAGTATATTTCTCTTTACTACTTATGCAATTTATTCGATTATTCACACTCTCGAAATTTCCAAGGTTAATTCACCTATTCAATACCTAAGGTATATTCCTAGGAATGTTTACCAAATAATTTTGTACTAAGCTAATATCAGTAAATGGAAGTTTTCCTAACACATTTAACTGTATAACATGATTGGGGGGAAAATGGAAATTTCTGGGATTTTCAAGGACCTGTCGTTCGAACAAGTTAGCAGGTCGTTTTGTAAAACCAAAAAAATGCGATGTGTGATATCGATTTGAATTAATTCGCAAGTTTCCAATTAAACCTTATTTAATTAGAGTCTATTTATAAAACCAAATAAATTCAGCCCTTAAACATGCAACTATGTGTATACGTGTGTCAACCCATAAATAATTAAAGCATGTGACACAAAATTAAGGAAAAATCCCGAAGGGTAAAACCTTTTATTTCTAGAACTTTGAAGAATTCACAAGACCATTGACTTGCATACAACCTGATAATCGCCCACAAGTGTAACGCACGGTGTCTTCGTCAAACCTTCAAAGCATCGGCTAGAAATCTGCAGTGGTTCACGTGCAGCTATACCACAAGGACCGTAACCTAAAACATTTCGTAGAGACTCTCCCTTCACAATATCACGCAGCTCTCCGGTTGTAGAGTTCTCCCATAAAGAATAAACAACAGCAAAGTAGTGTTCTTGAAAACTAAAACAATTCACCAAAGCATATGAGATTTTTGTGGACTGAAAACAAAAATGGATTAAACCCTAAAAGAATAAGTCAAAAGGATTCTGCTATTTTGCAGTTTTCTGTCTTTCAAAACGCTGGGACTTCTTAATGAAAACGAAACCATTTAATAAGTATTTATTGGAAAACGCACCGCCTCGGTATACGAGCTCGTTTGAACGAGAAGGGGATGTCGCACGAACGAGAAACAGATGTCGTTTGAACGACATCGCGCGACAATGCAATGTCGTTCGAACGACAGTGCAAAGTCGTTTGAACGACTGCTGCGTCAAAAATTAATATTTTAATGTCCGCTCCAATACTTAGAAAAAAATACTCATTCTCAAATTTTGACAAAAAAGTCCGCTTCAACACTTAGAAAATATTTTGTAAAAATATCCCAAAAGATCTAAGTGGAAAGTTAAGGTATTAAAAATATAACCTTGCCAAAGTAAACTTCGCGGAGTCTTTTTGATGAAGAACTTGATTAATTCGGATCCGTCTTTGATGCTTGAATGTTCTCGAATGCTCTTCGACGGTGTAGCGGTATATGACATAATAAATTGATAACAGCCCAATAAATATATGTCCTTACAAATATCCCCCTATGTCTATGCCGGTACATACATAAAAAATCTGAATTATCAAAAATCAAAATGTCTATACAAATCTACCCTCCAATGAATAAATTTGCAAGATCTCAAACTGTTCTTCAAACATCTTCGTCAAATCTCAAAGCTTTTCTCATCAGGGTGTGCAACATAATGATCATCAATCTTTGTACCTACATACATGAGATAAAGTAAAATACCTTTGTGACGCTTCGAGTTTGAAATGATATAAAAATAAATCATTAGTAAATCAAATCTCCCCCATAATGCAACAACTTCCCCATAACATGATAATTCTTGCTCTCCCTTTTTATGATGTCTCCAAATAGACAGATAAGAAGACAAAAATCAAAACATGGAGTGTCACGATAAAATGCATAGCAAACGTGGATCAAACTACGTGCATGCAAAGGTATGTCCCCAAAACTTTCACAAACTATTTTTGATTTTTCAAATTTTTCATACAAAAATAAGATACTAAAAATCACACCATGAATTTAAACTCAAACAACCATGTCATGAAAATGGAATGTATGGGTGCGAACACATTCGATAGGTAAATAAACTCAATCAATCATATGTGCACGATGAATACATGTACTCCTAACGAATGAACATCAAAAGTATCCTTAGGTGTAAAAATTTGTTGACTTTAGATGACATCGTCTTATGCAAATCAACAAATCAAAGTCAAAGTGATTTCCACACCAATAATGTCCAAAACTATTTACCCTTTTTCAAGACTTTTAAGGACGTGCAAACCCGTATTAATTCTCCATCCAAACTCCCTTATATATATTTTCTTTTAGAGGTGTGTAAACTAAATTCTCAAACTTTGGAGAATTGGTGCAAAAACCTAATTGCCCCATAATTGACATGAATTTCTTTTTATTGCCTTTAAATTTTTTTGGGCTCTTTTAAACCTCTTTAGACTCCGGATAATAAAATTCCTCAATTTTCTAGGTCCAATTTAAAAGGTGGCTTAATCGCAAAGGATAAATGAGAATCTTTCGTAGCCCTTCACCGTTTTCACACAAATCCTCACAAACATGGTCCAAAGGTGCACACTTTTTATTGTCTTGTTTATCGCGCTTGGTTCGTTTTAAGGACATGATTGAAGTAAAATACACAACCAACATGTGATAATACAAGCACAATAATCAAACAAATCCGTGCATGTGTGCAATAAAGGAAATCATGAGTCAAACATGTAGGAAGTAACACTTAATTACATTTCAAAGACTCCAAACATTATAAAGCACAAAGATGACATGATATATTGTCTCAAAACACTATCAAATAGTCACATGAAAAATGGAATGATGTTGTGACTCGGTCATCCTAAGTGTCAATCCATAAAAGGTACAAACAAAATACAAAAATCTTTTTGGATTTTCTCACAAATTTTATAAAAAATAAAATCTTTTTGTATTTTTCAAAATTTTTCCAAAAAAATAAAACATACAAAAATGATACATACTAGCAATAGGCAAATAATGTCATCATGAAAAACATCCTATGCTAGTAAACAAGTCAAACCTCAATCGTTAGGTGCAGAGGGATTTTCCAAAGGTGGTGCCAACTTATGAAAAACCTCCATCAAATTTTGTGAAGTTTTGACTAAAAACTTAACTTGCTCACCTAGATGTACAAACTCTCTCATGTAGTCTCCAGGAGCATGTAAAGTATCATGTGTGGGTGCATGCGTAGCAGAAATACGTGTAGTAGCAAAACGTGACACATAACCCAACTTAAAACAAAATTCCCTAAGGTGTCCTCTCCTTTTGCAATGGGAACAAACATATATAGGCCTAGGAACACCTTTCTCAAAAACTCTAGGACGCGCTCTCTTGAAAGGAATGGGACGCCTAGGTGGGTTAAGGTGAGACTCAAGTGAATCTAACACTAAAGTGGGAACCGGCTCGGGTGCTAATTCGAAAGTAAAAGCACCTTCATGACTTATTCCTAACTTCCCACCTTTACCCTTAAGCAACACCTTTTTAACCTTCTTAGGTACGTTCTCAAAATTGACTTTGACCTCCCTGGCACGTTCGAGATCACGCTCGAGTTGGGATACACGTGTCATCAGACTAGACAACGTGTTGGTCAAATCACACTTCTACTTTCTTAAAACCTCCTTCTCTCTCTCCAAATCTAAAACCCGACGACCTAAATCCCTATTATACTTCTTTGTTTTCAAGGCCTCGGTGTACAAATCTCTAAATGCTTTTTGGAGCTCACTTTCATCTCCACTTTCACTCTCGCTTTCTCCCTCACTTGAAGCGCTCAAATCATCACTATCACATTCGTGTGCACTATTGTGGGACAAAGTGGGTGTGCTCACACGACTCGAAAAAGCTAAAAATTTCTCACCACTAGTCTCATCACCCTCACCTTCACTACTATCACTAAGTGTAGCGGGCATGGCTACTTTCTTTCCTTTCTTTCTAAGCCACGTAGGACACTCAAACGACTTATGCCCCTTATCCCCACATTTAAAACAAATCACGTTCTCAAAATTCTCCTCACACTCCTCATCCGAGTCATTCTCTTTTTCCCTCTCACCGCTTTCTTTGGCCTTTCCTTTTTTTTTTCTCAAAAATCTCTTTTTATTGGAAGAATTTTCTTTAGAAATTTTGAGAAACTTTTTGAAATTTTTCGTAAGTAAGGCAAAATCATCAAAGTCTCCCTCAGAATCGGACTCACAAACTTTTTCTTTCTTTTTCTTAAAATGGGTCTTTAAAGCAACGCCTTTATCCTTAGCCTTAATGGTTTGGGGAAACACGTCAATCTCATAGGTTTGAAGATTTCCTACAAGTTCTTCCAACTTAAGTGATTTCAAATTTTTCAAAGAGTTTAAAACTGTGACTTTAGGAATAAAGCGTTTGGGGAGAGATCTTAAAATCTTTTTAACGACACGCGTGTTATCAATCACCTCACCCAAATTAAAGCAGGTGTTAACAATGTCCGACAAACGTGCATAAAAATCAACAAAGCATCAGACTCAGACACGGTGATAGTCTCAAATTGGGTGGCCAAATTTTGTAATTTTAATTCTTTAACCGCACTCATATCCTCATGTGTCAATTTCAAAACATCCCAAGCCTCTTTAGAAGTGGTACACGTCATAATTCGACGAAACTCATCAAGAGTGACAGCTCCAGAAATAGCACTCAGACCACGGGAATTAAAATCAGACATTTTATAATCGTCCTCGGTCCAGTCCAACACAGGTTTCAAAGATGTGATATTATTAATGGTGACCGTGGGAGGATTCCACCCATTTTCACAAAGCAACCAAAAACGCTTGTGAGTAGATTTTAAAATAGATTTCATATGGGCTTTCCAGTAGGCATAATTAGACACGTAAAAAATAGGCATCTGATTATATAAGTGCTCCATAGGAAAAATTGCGATTTTTAACAAAATTGATTTAAATAAATCAATATCACACAAATTTTGCGAAAAATAGGAATACGCGATAAATTAGCGCAACCCGTTCTGATACCAATTTGTAAAATCAAATAAATGCGATGTGTGATATCGATTTGAATTAATTCGCAAGTTTTCAAATTAAACCTTATTTAATTAGAGTCTATTTTTAAACTAAATAAATTCAGCCCCTAAACATGCAACTATGTGTGTGCGTGTGTCAACCCATAAATAAATAACGCATGTGACATAAAATTAAGGAAAAATCCCCGAAGGGAAAAACCTTTTATTTCTAGAACTTTAAATAATTCACAAGACCATTGACTTACATACAACCTAATAATCACCCACAAGTGTAACACACGGTGTCTTCGTCAAACCTTCAAAGCAACGGCTAAAAATCTGCAGTGGTTCACGCGCAGTTATACCCCAAGGATCGCAGCCCAAAACACTCTGTAGAGATTCCCTCCACAATAGCACGCAGCTCTCCGGTTGTAGAGTTCTCCCCATAAAGAATAAACAACAGCAAAGTAGTGTTCTTGAACACCAAAACAATTCACCAAAGCATATGGGATTTTTGTGAATTGAAAACAAAAAGGGATTAAACCCTAAAAGAATAAGTCAAAAGGATTCTGCTATTTTGCAGTTTTCTGTCTTTCAAAACGCTGGGACTTCTTAATGAAAACGAAACCATTTAATAAGCATTTATTGGAAAACGCATCGCCTTTGTATACGAGCTCGTTCGAACGAGAAGGGGATGTCGCGCGAACGAGGAACAGATGTCGTTGAACGACATCGCGCGACAATGCAATGTCGTTCGAACGACAGTGCAAAGTCGTTTGAACGGCTGTTGCGTTAAAAAATAATATTTTAATGTCCGCTCCAATACTTAGAAAAAATACCCATTCTCAAATTTTGACAAAAAAGTCCGCTCCAACACTTAGAAAATATTTTGTAAAAATACCCCAAAAGATCTAAGTGGAAAGTTAAGGTATTAAAAACATAACCTTACCAAAGTAAACTTCGCGGAGTCTTTTTGATGAAGAACTTGATTAATTCGGATCCGTCTTTGATGCTTGAATATTCTTGAATGCTCTTCAACGGTGTAGCGGTATATGACATAATAAATTGATAACGGACCTATAAAAATATTTCCTTACACGTTTTAATGACGCTGACACTTAGTTCGAACGAAACTCCATCTCATTCGAACGAGATGAAGTCTCTCTTTAGTTTGGCCAGACTTGTTACGTTTTTACTGTTCATACTTCGTCTTTCTCAAAATTTCAGTCCTAAAACCTCTAAATTTCTCAACCCCAACACCAAAACAACAATCCTAATTAATGTTCTAACATGTATAAGTGATTTCCCTTAACTTTGTACCATCATTTCATCATAAATCAGTTATAAAATTCAAAATCCCCAATTTAACAATTCGAAACCCTAGTTCATCAAATTTCCATACAAGAACATCAATTTCAATTTCTTCCATCATCATTACTCATCAATTTGGGATTTCTAAACTATCTACATGAGGGATTCATCCTAATTTAATCTCCATATTTTAATAAATGCCATTAATCTTCCAATTTCATCAAAGCTTATGAATCAAATAGTGAATATAATACACCTACACTAATATGAACATACTTGTTGCTATAAATTGGAAGAATTAAACACTTGCCTCGATTCGACGGTCTGATCTGTTGGTGATTTTGGTATAGGTGTGTTCCTCGTCTCGCGATCTACACTTTGGTATAATTTCTTATGTGTGTTCTTGAGTTAGACACCAAGAACACCAATGGCTTCTTCTACCTTTCTTTGTGCCTCTCTCTTTTCTCTCACGTAGGTTTAGAGGTGATAACTCTCCACTAATCCATGTACATCTATCTTTTATTTCCCAATTTTCGTCCATATTATTATTCAAAAATTTCAAAGGACAAAAATACCCCTATGGGGTGCCGGTTAGGCCTAAAATTACCCTGGAGTCCAAATAAAATGCTCGGGTAGAGTTTTTTTACTATCTCGACCCTTTTAGACTCAGTGGCGCACTCAAAATTACCATACGAGTTATACAAAAATAATTTATTTTTTTATTCCATACAATTAGTCCCGACACGACTCACACGCGCGTTCTGACTTAAAATACCAAATTGTCATATTTCGCACTCTAACAATTTATAAAAAAATATATAATTCTACATTACATATACCCACAGTAATAATCAACGATTTTCATCAATATGTATTAACCCTCGGCACGCTAGTTAATAATTATTTTAAATTCGGATTAATTAACGATTAAGGGCCTATTTGATTTGCAACTATAATTCTGTTTTCTTTATTTAAATATAATTCTGATAAAAAAATTCGTTTGGCAACCTGTTTTTAAACATAGAATTATAATATTTGTGTGTTATAATCAAATTTTTTAGAAAATAGGTTTAGGGTGTTTTATAACTTCTGTTTTTTATTTTTCAACTCAGAATTATTCATTCTTACATTAATATGTGTGCAATTCTCATAAATAAAAAATATATATGTACATGTACACAAAATTACGTATGGAATAATATAGAGTTAAATAATATTATCAATAGATACATGATACTTATATATAATTTTATACATGTATTATTAATGTATGGAATAATATAAAATATACATATAGTACACATGTATTAAAAAATATTACCAATTCATATATGTATATAATTTTATAATGAATTATACATGCAATATCATTATATATATAGTTAAACTCCCCAACATACCTCATTAAATTTACCTAAAAATACATGATATTAAATGTACACATATATAATTTATGATGTATGTTTGTATGTATGTATATATGTATATATTCATGTATCATGTATGTATGAAAGTACTCCCTAACATACCTCATTAAATATACCTAAAAATGCATGATATTAAATCTACGTGTATATAATTTATGATGTATGCATGTATGTATATATGTATACATTCATGTATCATATATGTATGAAAGTTTTATGCATGTTTATATATAAATATATATATAGTTATTGTTAAACTCCCCAACATACCTCATTATATATAGCTAAAAATACATAATATTACATGTACATGTATATAATTTATGATGTATGTATGTATGTATGTATGTATGTATGTATGTATACATTCATGTATCATGTATGTATGAAAGTTTTATGTATGTTTACACACACACACACACACACACACACACACACATGTATGATATAAATATACATGTTTGCCAATTTTATTAAATTTTTAAAAAAACTGTATTTAAAAAGAAGTTTACCAAACGCACACCAATAATTATAAACACAAAAAGCTGAATTTTAAAACTGTATTTAAAAATGACGTATAAATCAAGTTTTCTGAATAAAATACCAAATGTGCCCTAAATTTTCTGGCCTTTTTAATTTAATTAATCCAATAATAATAATTAATCCCATAATTATTGAATATCATAAAAATGCAGGGTATTACACGATCCATATAAAACACTCAACTTCAAATAAGGTTTTTTGCTATTTTAAAAAAAGGGTCAAACTTTTGCATCTTTTAAAGTACTTTAAAAGCTGCGAAAATTTGATCGATTTTTTAAAAATAACAAAAAATATTATTTTGAGCTGAATTGTTTTGTACGGGTCCCTGAAATGTTTAAACGACATGTAAAAAAATTTAGCCAACAATTTTTTTTTTACTAATTTAAATAAATCAGTATGTATATTTGGTATGTACTGGAGTCTGTCGAGAGAGAGAGAGAGAGAGAGAGAGAGAGAGAGAGAGAATCTCTCATGCATACATATGGTGTTTAAACATTTTAAGGGACTCTATAAAAATAAATTCAAAATAATTTTTGGGGCTTTTACTATCAAGTCGTTGGACTAACAATTTTGGACTCTAAACCCAGGCCCAACAAATTTTAAACGATTAGGTCCAACATATAAATAACCCCCGAATTGAAAAACACGCGCACTTTATAGAAATTCAAGCGCAAAAAATGTGTATCGTATGTTCGATCAAAACTTCAAAACTATTCCCATTCTCAATCAAATTTTGGTCCAACAACAACCAATTAATACTCTTGAATTCCAAAATAAACACACGTCACAGAAATTCAAGCAATCAAATGTAACACCCCGTAATTTTGAGGATTTAAAATTTAATTATTTTTTGAAGAAACAAAAAATATTTGAATTGGAGAAACTTAAATTTATGATTTGGAGAATTTATTTAAGTGAGAAGAATTATTTATATTTGGCGACTTTAAGTTTAATTGTTCGAAATTTCGTGTGTCGCATTTTGAGGTCAAAATTGGAGAATGTTATAAAGTATTTTGGATGACAATTCTGAGTGCGCGGTTGAGTCCGGATGGGTCGAGACAGTCAAAAAAGAATACTCGGGGTAGTAATCGGGTCTCAGGGCATTTTTTAGCACAGCCGGATCCACACGGGGTGATTCGGGTCATTTTAATTATGCCCATGTGGCAAAAATGGGATTTGGGAATTTAAACCTAATTAATGGAGTGTTAATTGGCAGTTAACAATTCTAAACCTAGGGGTTGAGAGAGGCAGAGAGGAAACAAATCAAGAAGCAAATTGGGGATCTTTTTGGAGACAAATCGAGGGACAAATTAGGTGTTCTTCATCAACACCTTCTCTACACCAATGGATCATACTCTACGAACAATTTCAGGCAAGTGGTTAACTGTTGTGATTCTTAAATTGATGATAATCAATTCATATTATGGGAGGTGTAAACCAAAATTCATTTTCGGGTGGGTATTCATGTAAAATGGGATTTTCGGTAATTTTTATACTTTAATGGGATTAAGGGTGGAATTTATTATATTTATGATTCTGGAATGTAGAGGTATGAATCGTATGTTAAAATCAGTAAGAATTGATGGTAAATTTCTGTTAGTAGGAATGAAAATCGTATTGGAGATTCGAAACCCGAATAAAACCCAAATCGGGAAAACGTTGGAATTAATGGAAATTAGTTGTTATATTAAGATTTTTAGAACGATTAGAACCTGTTTTCATGTGAAAATATCGTTGATTATGACCAGAGAATGTTAAGAGAGAAACTAAAAGCTTGGTTGGGTTAACAATGGCTGAAACAACAAGTCGAAGAAGAAGGGAACCTGTTCGATCGATCGATCAATGGAGGGGATCGATCGATCGATGGTCCCAGAATTCTGGAAGGTCCGCCAGTTTTATATATAAAGGAAAATTAATTTAAGAATTTTCCCCTACTTATTATTTAGTGATAAATGCATATGTAGCACATATTCCTTAGCAATTATAAGGGGATATAATTGGGTTTAGTAGGGTAATAATTGTATGTCACGAGATGAATAAATTTTGAAAAATAATTCGTAAGTATTGATTTTGGACCGAGGGAAAATATTCGGGTATTGTAGTCGAGTGTCACTACATTATTAAAGGAATTTAGGTGTAATTAATTATTTATGGGGCAAAATATAGAATCGGGTATTAACGGTGGTACGGGCCAAGTGAGCGAGTCCGGGTATATTGGTTAAGCGACACCAAGTATTAAATTAATTTATGAGTGAATTAAATAAATTAGAGTCGAACCATAGACTCGGGAAGATGATAAATTAATAAGTGAGAAAATTAATTAAGTTGAGTCGGGACAGAGACTCGGGAAATTTCACGCTAGTGTTACGGGTTTTTGAGTACACGATAAAGTCGGGGTTTATACTATATATATACGGTGTGGTGATAGTATATATATATATATATGTGTGTGTGTGTGTGTGTGTGTGTATTGTGTGCGCTTTTAAATATCAGTGACTAGATATTTAATTAATTTATATACTCTAGTGCTATCAAGGGAGGTTACGCGATGTGGATGAATCCTCTAGCTTGAGGAGTAGGGTGAGTATATCCCCAGGTCATAGCGCCCGGTATATGGGTGAGGGGTTTATCACACTTTCAGGAAAGGAATATGACCGCCTCCACTACGTTTATATTTTGGGCCAGGTTGGTGAGCGATTCCAGCTTGGGTAACTAGGTTACGTGAGCACACTTAGTGAGATAACACTTTAGAGGGAATCATCTGGTGAGGGTATATTTGGAGGGATGGATATACATATGATATATGTGTGGATGTTTTTGGTAAGAGTACGTACATAATGGCTTAAAATATTATATGCGCGTCATAATACGGTATGTGATGTATTTGTTTTATATAACTTGTGTCACAGTTATATGATATTATTTAAAAGGAATTAATTAAGTTAATTGGTGGAATAACTTATAACCCATTAATAATAATACTCGGTTTAGAGTAGAATGGCAAGGGGAGATTATACCATGACTAGTTGGACGGGGTAGTACAACTAGGTGGGGTTAAAGTAACCGTTAGGTGTACACATGAGTGGAGGGGTGAGTATGTCCTCAAGGGAGTGCGACACTAATTTAAATATGAAGCGCATTCATATATTTTTAATTACTGTAGTTAATTCACTTGCTAAATATTTTCAAAATGTTTTGGGTTCTAACCCTTGCTATAAAATTATTTTCAAAACCTGTTAGGTGTCCAGCCACAGGGCCGCCAGGATTGATATTCTATTCCAGGGACGCGGAGCTGGGGCACATGTGGATGCTAGCAGGAGTTTGGTTTAGACGCATCGTTCATTGCTTCATTGAGTAGGAATCAGTTATCAGTTGCAGTTTTACTTCGGGAATGTCGCCCAGAATTTCAGTACAGTTTTCAGATTTATTTATTCAGGTGTTGAATATTTGTATTGGACTATTTACTTTGGTGACTGATGGTTTATTCGGCATGTAGTTTATTATTTATTCAGTTGATTTATTTCAGTCATGGTGTATGACTCATATTATATTTCCGCATGTTAATGGTTGTTTAATTATAAGATAAAATTTGGCACCAGCTTTATGGAATACTAGGTGATTAGTAAGTTTTAAAAAGGTTTTCAACAAAAATGCTAAGGATGAACCAACTGGGATTCCTGTTTTAATTTGGTATAGGACTGATCACCTAGTATTTTATTAGGAGGGGTTTCTCAGATGGTATCAGAGCATCAGGTTCTAGTGTCCTTAGAATCTGTGCGGCTTTTCACGTTTCAGCTTAGCGTTCTTTGATATAGAACCCTGTCATATAATTGTTGTACTCTCATATGTATGCACATTTACGTTCTTCTGCCAATTACTTTATATTTGAGGGTGAACTCATATGATTCGATTCTCATTTCAGATGCCGCCTAGGAGAGATCGAGCAGCTAGGGCAGCAGGGGGAGATGAGACTAGAGAGGCTCATCAGGAGCCATAGATACCGCAACAACTGCCAGAGATGATTTCGGCAGCACGAGTAACTGAATTAGTGGCGCATGAAGTTAAAGCAACAATGATCGGTATGGCAAGGTACTTGCCACGAGATTAGCCACAGGTGTTAGTAGTACCAGATATTCAGGCCCACCCGGGGCCGTTGGGGTGGCAGCAAGTACGAGAGGTTTTTCAAAAAGGGCATTCACTAGAGTTTCAAGGGGTGTCAGATGTGGTGCTAGAGTGTCAGTGGAAGAGAGATATCTAGCGTCACCTACGCATGGTAGATTGCAATGAGGTGCAGAAGCAAATGCTTGCCACTTTTAGGTTAGTGGGAGCAGCGCTAAAGTGGTATATTTAAGTGGGAAGAATTTGTGATTTGAAGAATATGGCGACTTTAAGTTTAATTGTTCGAAACTTCGTGTGTCGCATTTTGAGATCAAAATTTGAAAATGTTATAAAGTATTTCGAATGATAATTCTGAGTGCGCGGTTGAGTCCGAATGGGTCGAGATAGTCAGAAAAGAGTAGCCGGGGGTAGTAATCGGGTCTCGGGGCATTTTTGGGCATAGCCGGGCCCACACGGGTGATTCAGGCCATTTTAATTAGCCCAGGCGGCCAAAAACGGGATTTGGGAATTTAAACCTAATTAAGGGAGTGTTAAACGGTAGTTAACAATTCTAAACCTAGGATTTGAGAGAGGCACAAAGGAAACAAATCAAGAAGCAAATTGGGGATCTTTTTGTGAACAAATCGAGGGACAAATTGGGTGTTCTTCATCAACACCTTTTCTACACCAACAGATCACACTATATGAACAATTCCAGGCAAGTGGTTAACTGTTGTGATTCTTAAATTGATGATAATCAATTCATATTATGGGAGGTGTAAACTAAATTCGTTTTCGGGTGGGTATTCATGTAAAATGGGATTTTCGGTAATTATTATACTTTAATGGGATTAAGGGTGGAATTTATTATATTTATGATTCTGGAATGTAGAGGTATGAATCGTATGCTAAAATCAGTAAGAATCGATGGTAAATTTCTGTTAATAGGAATGAAAATCGTATTGAAGATTCGAAACCCGGATAAAACCCAAATTGCAAAAACGTTAGAATTAATGGAAACTAGTTGTTGGATTAAGATTTTTAGGACGATTAGAACCTATTTTCATGTGAAAATATCATTGATTATGACCAGAGGATGTTAAGAGAGGAACTAAAAGTTTGGTTGGGTTAACAATGGCTGAAACAGCAAGTCGGAGAAGAAGGGTACCTGTTCAATCGATCGATCGATTGATGGTCCCAGAATTTTGGCAGGTCCGCCAGTTTTATATATAAAGGGAAATTAATTTAAGAAATTTCCCCTACTTATTATTTAGTGATAAATGCATATGTAGCACATATTTCTTAGTAATTATAAGGGGATATAATTGGGTTTAGGAGGGTAATAATTGTATGTCACGAAATGAATAAATTTCGAAAAATAATTCGTAAGTATTGATTTTGGACTGAGGAAAAATATTCGGGTATTGTAGTTGAGTGGCACTACATTATTAAAGGAATTGAGGTGTAATTAATTAGTTATGGGACGAAATATAGAATCAGGTATTAACGGTGGTACGGACCAAGTGAGCGAGTCTGGGTATATTGGTTAAGCGACACCAAGTATTAAATTAATTTATGTGTGAATTAAATAAATTAGAGTCGGATCATAGACTCGAGAAGATGATAAATTAATAAGTGAGAAAATTAATTAAGTTGAGTCGGGACAGTGGCTCGAGAAATTTCAAGCTAGTGTTACGGGTTTTTGAGTACACGATAAATCCGGGGTTTTTATATATATATACGGTGTGGTGATAGTATATATATATATGTGTGTGTGTATATATTGTGTGTGCTATTAAATATTATTGACTAGATATTTAATTGATTTATATACTCTATTGCTATCAAGGGAGGTTGCGCGATGTGGGTGAATCCCCTAGCTTGAGGAGTAGGGTGAGTATATCCCTAGGTCATAACGTCCGGTATATGGGTGAGGGGTTTATCTCACTTTCTAGGAAGGAATATGATCGCCTCCACTACGTTTATATTTTGGGCCAAGTTGGTGAGCGATTCCAGCTTGGGTAACTAGGTTATGTGAGCACACCTAATGAGATAACACTTTAGAGGGAATCATTCGGTGAGGGTATACTCGGAGGGATGGATATACATTTGATATATGTGTGGATGTTTTTAGTAAAAGTACGTATATAATGGCGTTAAATATTATATGCGGGTCATAATACGGTATGTGATGTATTTATTTTATATAACTTGTGTCGCAGTTATATGATATTATTTAAAAGGAATTAATTATGTTAATTGGTGGAATAACTTATAACCCATTAATAATAATACTCGGTTTAGAGTATAATGGCAAGGGGAGATTATACCAGGACTAGTTGGAGGGGGTAGTACAACTAGGTGGGGTTAAAGTAACCGTTAGGTATGCACATTAGTAGAGGGGTGAGTATGTCCTCAAGAGAGCGCGACACTAACTTAAATATGAAGCGCATTCATATATTTTTAATTACTGTACTTAATTCACTTGCTAAATATTTTCAAAATGTTTTGGGTTCTAAACCTTGCTATAACATTATTTTCGAAACCTTTTAGGTGTTCAGCCATAGGGACGCCAGGATTGATATTCTATTCCAGGGACGCGAAGCTGCGGCACATGTGGATGCTAGCAGGAGTTTGGTTTAGACGCATCGTTCATTCCTTCTTAGAGTAGGAATCAGTTATCAGTTTTAGTTTTACTTAGGGCATGTCGCCCAGACTTTCAGTATAGTTTTCAGATTTATTTATTCAGGTGTTAAATATTTGAATTGGACTATTTACTTTGGTGACTGATAGTTTATTCGACATGTAGTTTATTATTTATTCAGTTGATTTATTTCAGTCGTGGTGTATGACTCATATTATATTTTCGCATGTTATTGGTTGTTTAATTAAAAGATAAAATTTGGCACTAGCTTTATGGAATACTAGGTGGTTAGTAAGTTTTAAAAAGGTTTTCGATAGTGATGCTAAGTATGAATCAACTGGGATTCCTGTTTTAATTTGGTATAGGACTGATCACCTGGTATTTTATTAGGAGGGGTGTCACAGATGGTATTAGATCATCAGGTTCTAGTGTCCTTAGAATCTGTGCGGCTTTTCACGTTTCAGCTTAGCGTTCTTTGATATAGAACCCTGTCATATAATTGTTGTACTCTCATATGTATGCACATTTATGTTCTTCTGCCAATTACTTTATATTTGAGGGTGAACTCATATGATTCGATTCTCATTTCAGATGCCGCCTAGGAGAGATCGAGCAGCTAGGGCAACAGGGGGAGATGAGACTAGAGAGGCTCATCAGGAGCTAGAGATACCGCAACAACTGCCAGAGATGATTTCGGCAGCACGGGTAACTGAATTAGTGGCGCAAGCAATTGAATCAATTATGATCTCTATGGAAAGGTACTTTCCACGAGATTAGCCATAGGCGTTAATAGTACCAGATGTTCAGGCCCACCCGGGGCCGTCGGGGTGGCAGCAAGTATGAGAGGTTTTTCAAAAAGGGCATCCGCTTGAGTTTCAAGGGGGTTCAGATGTGGTACTAGTGTGTCGGTGGAAGAGAGATATCTAGCGTCACCTACACATGGTAGATTGCAATGAGGTGCAGAAGCAAATGCTTGCCACTTTTAGGTTAGTGGGAGCAGCGCTAAAGTGGTAGGAGTCGTTCACCACATTTGAGGAAAGGGATATATTTACTATTGCAGTGTTTTGGGCTCGATTCGACCGCTAGTATTTCCCGCCACCAGTCGAGGTTGAAATGAGGAGAAAATTCAGTGAGGTGACTCAGGGGGACCGTTCAGTGGCCGATTACGAGGAAGAATTAACTCGTTTGGCAAATTTTGTACCAGATGAGGTACGCAATGAAGAAAGAAAGAAGTCAAGGTTCATGGATGGGTTAGTCTGGAGGATCAGGCAACATCTGATTGGTAATCCTACATTAGTAGCTTATACGGACATCATAAATGCAGCACTCCTGCATTGCGAGGAATATCGCTTCCACATGAAAGGAAGCAAGAGGGGAGTAGTAACCAATCAGTCGAATTAAACGGAAGGGAACAGTACCAGTGGGGTATCCCAGCAGCAGACAGGGGGACATCAGGGGAAGGATTCCCGGTAGGGGAATCAGGCCAAGCGATTTAGGTCTGGAGGCTATCGACAGGATGGCCAGGACTTTCGATAAGGACAGTAAGGAAGGGATCAATGGCAGGGTGAATTTATTAAGAGGTGTTTCGTTTGTGGGGAAGCAGGACACGTGAAGAGAGATTGTCTTAAGCGAGGCAGGGGTCAACTACAGGACGAGGTCCTGGATGTACAACCACTACAACAAGTCATGGGTGCGTTCAGGCAGGGGGGAGCTGCTCAGGAACCCGAGGATCAGCCATTGCAGCTATAGTATGGGGGTAATTATCTTTTCATCCTATGGGCATAGGATATGTTTTGAGTAACAGTAAGGGTGGCTATATAAGAATTATTTTCACTAGAGTTCGCGGGTAAGTCGAATTTAGTGGTTGCGCCGGCTATAGCAGCCATATTACATTATATATATATATATATATATATATATATATATATATATATATATATATATATATATATATATATATATATATATATATATATATATATATTCTGTGGGGTAGTGGATTTCTTTAGTATTAACCACGAGAGAGTGGGGGTGTGCACAGAGAGGGGATTGGTATTATGCGAGGAGTTACTACTTTCGATAATTATTGGAGTAGGGTCGAATTTTTTTCCAAACATCGGCTGGATAGAGATGGATTTGAACTATTGTGGATAGTGAGGGTAAGTTTTGGTGTTCGCGACACCAGGGTGTGGATGATTTCTACTAGGAATCACCTGAGAGGGCGTCTAGCCTATATATATATATATATATATATATATATATATATATATGTTGTATTGTGTAGTGCGATTGACACGTAATGAAGTTTTGTGTTCTCATATTTTATCCCGGTAAGCAGGGATGTCTACTGAAGTGAATCAGGGTGATTATATTTATTTTCGAGCAGGGAGAGATGGTTTGGGATTTATTTTGCGCAAGAACTAGTGATGCAAGGGCGTGGCATATTATGAGGTCTTTTGTAGCATAAGAGTAGGCGTGTATACTTTTGTGTTAAGAGACAAGTATTTGGGGGTATGTACTATGGACTGAGGGTCTAACAGATCTCAACGACCGACAATGTTAGGTAGTAGTGTATCGGGGGGTTCCTTATTTTGATTTCGCTTGCGAAACGTCCCACGCATGAAACTTAGCGCAACGTTGGAAGTGGGGAGATGTTTCGTCGTTAGTACATGGGTTGGGTACCCCGATTATTATTCATATATGTGATATGACTACGGGTTGGAAGTTATATTACAGATCACGACTAGCATAGTCGGGTAACTTTCGTGTGGTTAAGCACGGGGACAGGGTGTATAGGCACCCTGGTTAATTATGGTAACTTTTGTGCGTTAATGCATGGGTAAGGGTGTATGGGCGCCCTGATTAATTAAAATCCTTATTTACGTAACTCTTAGTTAGAAGCGGGAGAGATTGATGTAGGGAGTTTAGAGGCATAATAATAGGGAGTGATATTCGAGACTTGGAGTACTAAGCTTATCGTAATTTCGAGGACGAAATTCTTTTATTAGGGGGGAAGTAAGTAACACCCCGTAATGTTGAGGATTTAAAATCTAATTATTTTTTGGAGAAATAAAAATATTTGAATTAGAGAAACTTAAATTTATGATTTGGAGAATTTATTTGAGTGCGAAGAATTACTTATATTTAGCCACTTTATGTTTAATTGTTCAAAATTTCGTGTGTCCTATTTTGAGGTCAAAATTGGAGAATGTTATAAAGTATTTTGAATGATAATTCTGAGTGCGCGGTTGAGTTCGGATGGGTCGAGATAGTCAGAAAAGAGTAGTCGGGAGTTGTAATCGGATCTCGGGGAATTTTTGGGAACAACCGCGCCCACACGGGGTAATTTAGGCCATTTTAATTAGGCCCGGGTGGCAAAAAATGGGATTTGGGAATTTAAACCTAATTAAGGGAGTGTTAAACGACAGTTAACAATTCTAAACCTAGGGTTTGAGATAGGCACAAAGGAAACAAATCAAGAAGCGAATTGGGGATCTTTTTGGAAACAAATCGAGGGACAAATTGGGTGTTCTTCATCAAAAAATTTTCTACACCAACAAATCACACTCTATGAATAATTCCAGGAAAGTGGTTAACTGTTGTGATTCTTAAATTGATGATAATCAATTCATATTATGGGAGGTGTAAACCAAAATTCGTTTTCGGGTGGGTATTCATGTAAAATGGGATTTTCGGTAATTGTTATACTTTAATGGGATTAAGGGTGGAATTTATTATATTTATGATTCTGGAATGTAGAGGTATGAATCGTATGTTAAAATCAGTAAGAATTGATGGTAAATTTCTGTTAGTAGGAATGAAAATCGTATTGGAGATTCGAAACCCGAATAAAACCCAAATCGGGAAAACGTTGGAATTAATGGAAATTAGTTGTTAGATTAAGATTTTTAGAACGATTAGAACCTGTTTTCATGTGAAAATATCGTTGAATATGACCAGAGGATGTTAAGAGAGGAACTAAAATCTTGGTTGGGTTAACAATGGCTGAAATAGCAAGTCGGAGAAGAAGGGTACCTGTTCGATCGATCGATGGTCCCAGAATTCTGGCAGGTCCGCCAGTTTTATATATAAAGGGAAATTAATTTAATGAATTTCCCCTACTTATTATTTAGTGATAAATGCATATGTAGCACATATTCCTTAGTAATTATAAGGGGATATAATTGGGTTTAGGAGGTTAATAATTGTATGTCACGAGATGAATAAATTTCGAAAAATAATTCATAAGTATTGATTTTGGACCAAAGGAAAATATTCGGGTATTGTAGTTGAGTGGCACTACATTATTAAAGGAATTGAGGTGTAATTAATTAGTTATGGGGCGAAATATAGAATCGGGTATTAACGGTGGTACGGGCTAAGTGAGCGAGTCCGGGTATATTGGTTAAGCGACACCAAGTATTAAATTAATTTATGTGTGAATTAATAAATTAGAGTCGGATCATAGACTCGGAAAGATGATAAATTAATAAGTGAGAAAATTAATTAATTTGAGTCGGGAAAGAGGCTCGAGAAATTTCAAGCTAGTGTTACGGGTTTTTGAGTACACGATAAAGCCGGGGTTTATACTATATATATACGGTGTGGTGATAGTATATATATATGTGTGTGTATATATTATGTGTGCTATTAAATATCAGTGACTAGATATTTAATTGATTTATATACTCTAGTGATATCAAGGGAGGTTGCGCGATGTGGGTGAATCCCCTAGCTTGATGAGTAGGGTGAGTATATCCCTAGGTCATAGCGTCCGGTATATGGGTGAGGGGTTTATCTCACTTTCAAGGAAGGAATATGACCGCCTCCACTACGTTTATATTTTGGTCCAGGTTGGTGAGCTATTCCAGCTTGGGTAACTAGGTTATGTGAGCACACCTAGTGAGATAACACTTTAGAGGGAATCATCGGGTGAGGGTATACTCGGAGGGATGGATATACATATGATATATGTGTGGATGTTTTTAGTAAAAGTACTTATATAATGGCGTTAAATATTATATGCGGGTCATAATACGATATGTGATGTATTTATTTTATATAACTTGTGTCGCAGTTATATGATATTATTTAAAAGGAATTAATTATGTTAATTGGTGGAATAACTTATAACCCATTAATAATAATACTCGGTTTAGAGTAAAATGGCAAGGGGAGATTATACCAGGACTAGTTGGACGGGGTAGTACAACTAGGTGGGGTTAAAGTAACCGTTAGGTGTGCACATTAGTGGAGGGGTGAGTATGTCCTCAAGGGAGTGCGACACTAACTTAAATATGAAGCGCATTCATATATTTTTAATTACTGTAGTTAATTCATTTGCTAAATATTTTCAAAATGTTTTGGGTTCTAACCCTTACTATAAATTTTTTTTCAAAACCTTTTAGGTGTCCAGCCACAGGGATCCCAGGATTGATATTCTATTCCAGGGACGCAGAGCTGCGGCACATGTGGATGCTAGCAGAAGTTTGGTTTAGACGCATCGTTCACTCCTTCCTAGAGTAGGAATCAGTTATTAGTTTCAGTTTTACTTAGGAATTGTCGCCCAGACTTTCAGTACTGTTTTCAGATTTATTTATTCAGGTGTTGAATATTTGTATTGGACTATTTACTTTGGTGACCGATGGTTTATTCGGCATATAATTTATTATTTATTCAGTTGATTTATTTCAGTCACAGTGTATGACTCATATTATATTTTCGCATGTTATTGGTCGTTTAATTAAAAGATAAAATTTGGCACCAGCTTTTTGGAATACTAGGTGGTTAGTATGTTTTAAAATGGTTTTCGACAGTGATGCTAAGGATGAACCAACTGGGGTTCCTGTTTTAATTTGGTATTGGACTGATCACCTGGTATTTTCTTAGGCGGGGTGTCACATCAAAATCCTAATCATGGCAATTCTAACAAACGATTCACATTCTCAATCAAATTCTTCCAAACAAAGCTAAAAGATATAATATATATATATATATATATATATATATATATATATATATATATATATATATATATATATATATATATATATATATATTGTGTGTGTGTGTGTGTATGTATTTGATGTAATTTATTGTGAATTAGATGTAATACTGTGTTCTTAAGTTTTGTTCTTATGATTATGACATACACTTTGTATATGTTGTGTTCTTAGCATTATAGTTGTGATATCATTTGTTTGTCCTTCTATTTTGAGTGTTATGTTGTGTATAACATGTATTATTTTTGTGTACTTAGGTTTTATATAACTTTTTTCTTATTTTATTATGTATTTTGTGTTCTCATATGTATAAATTTTTAGACACTATACTGGACTGATAAAACACTTTGTGTTTGTCGATGATATGAAAAATACAATATGAATCTAACTTGTACATTTGTTGCCCTGATATTAAATGCAAAACACACTTTTTGCATGTTGATTTTTATGCATTTATGTATTTCATCACTATATATTTCTTCCTGTATACATCATTTATTGAGGACTGGAAACATATACATGATTGGAATATGTTCATACTCTTTGAATTTGTATACTTCCTATATTAATTGTGGTCCGCGTCAACGAAATTTATTAAGGACTAGGGAGTATATACAAACTCTGTATATTTTTTATAAGTCGTATTAATTGTGGTCCAAGCCAACAACATTTATTAGTTCGTATATTATTGTGGTAGTATTGGATTGAACAAAATATGCGTGTACTTTATGAAAGTACACTCATAATACATAAAATACATGGAAAAGTTAAAATGATTTGCTCTAATTAAATGTGCATGTACACGCATAATACATAAAGTACACGCATGTAGCAAATAATTTTGGTCAATCAGTAATATGTGTACTTTATGAAAGTACACGCATCATACATAAAGCACACGCACATTGAGATTGATTTTGTACATTCCAAAGTATAAGTACTTTATGGATTATATATGTTGTCTTCATATTTAGTAGATCATATGTTTTTGTGGTTCACGCCAGCGGCATTCGAATGATATTCCACTGTTTGTAAGAAGTATTTAGGTAGTTCTATTATTTAGGAATTACCCATTAACCATGTTCAACTACAAAACTGTTGCTTGCACATTTGATGATCTTAACAATACAAAACCTTCCACATTGACAATCAATACTACCGACGATGACAAAATTTATTTTCTCCTTCGCATCAATTATAAAGCGAAAAAATTACCTAGTTTTTAATACTACTTTGAAGACATTAAATGCACTTTTGATGTACAAAAGCTTCAAGTAACTGAATCGACGGCGAAGGATTTGGCGAAACGAATTGAGCTTAAGAGGTTTTTAAAATGCTGGCGAGTTTATCATGGATCTATTGTAACACTTCTTTTCTGAATATGTTACTAACAGAGAATCTTGTTTTTAAATACTTAGGATGACAAATCAAACATCAATCCCATTCAACTCAGAATTTTCCCCAATATGATTTTCATTAATTCAACCTTCCTATCAAAGTTCTACATGCTCATCATTATAATTCCAGAACTAATTTCCAAATTCTTACGTAATCAATACCAACTAGTATTCAATTCAAATCAGAGATCATTTATCACCTATATCTTTAAATCATTCAATCAATGTTTCAATCTTTACATCTTTAAATCCAAGATCTTTATTATTAACCATGAAAGGGATTAACTATGTATAATTACAATTTAAGGAAAGTAACTATATCTTTATCATTCGAAGTTCTCTACGTTTGATGATGAGTTGAATAGGGAGATAGCCTCTCTTGTTTCTTCTCTAAGCCTTTCTCTCATTCCTTCGTCTTTTTCGGTCCTCTTGAACTCTTTCTAACTCTCAATTGTGCAGAATGTCAAACGTGGGATGCCCTCCACATTCCCAACCTTTAAATACCTCCTTAATTCACCCTGATCACATTTTTTCACTTAACCCTAGGTGTAAAAAGACCCTTCTACCCTTATACGGGTCCTACTATGTCTAAAAAGTCCCCAAAACCAAAACATACACTCGGGTCCCTATTCTAGATTATTTCGACCCTTCCCTGATCATGGGTGCACTCGAAAGATCATCCTATCACCCAACTATGAATATGATAGCATCTCATTAATCGGGACCGACACGTGCATACCATACGCCTCGCATATAAAATATATCGTCCCGCCGATGTAAAACTCTATCGTCATATAATAATAAACCGTCACTTTTACTCATACACGACATATAATATATCATATATCTATTTACTTATCACACGCAAGTAAATATTAATAATAATAAATATTATAACTTTATCTTCCTAAATAATATTTATCGAAACCCAATCTAATTTTCCAAAAAAAATTAATAAAGTTAAGCACATGATAATTAAGTTATAATAAAAGTACGGGATGTTACATTCTTCCCCTAATAATGGAATTTCGCCCCTGAAATTTGAACGTATGTAACAACCCCCATTTTTTCACGTAAAGGTTGGCCAGGCATGCTATGCCAAAGACGGGGCTTGTCTATCAATCAATACCATTCTCAGCACAACGTAATATAAATATTGTTATTTTAAAGGCCGGTACTTTAGCTTTTTGAATATCTCCATGACAATAATTAAACTCAAACTACCACCAACTTAATAATAAATCCAACAGCAAGTAAAAATCACAACTCCAACATAATGTAAAGAAATCTCGGGCTTATTCCCTTACAAATGTTTCCAAGTAAAATAACTAACTCTGGTAGAAAAGCACCTAGGATAGAATCGATATATCTGAAAACTGTTGAGAAAGAGAGACTGCGAGACTATCACAACACCTGGAGGGGGGGGCAATTTAAATTTGGGTCAGAGCCCTAGGTGTGCAAGAATTAACTTATTCAATTTAAGATGCAATAATACAGTTGATACAAAAATGAATAATACCCTTCGTCACTCGCATGCGTTTAACACCTCACCCCTCATCTAAGTGTGATATTATCCATATCCCAATAAGTCCCCAAATGATAATTATGACAACGTGTCAAATTCATAAGAATGGATTTGTTGATAATTAAATGCTTAAGTGCACCGACTACATTTAACTGCCAATGCCCGTAATATCTCAGTATCATAAATTTCATATATTTGGCATAAACATCTATTATGCATTATAGAATCAAAGTTGTAGTTCACGTCCACATTCTTAGACATTTCTAATTTATCTCATATAAAGTTCGGGTAATTATCCATATATGTCCTTCACATATTTGACACACAAAGGCATCTACCATTGATGTCTAGTTCGTGCTCTATCGATAAGTCCAGTGGAATCTCTTATCCTAAGCGGACATCATAAAACACATATAAGTTGGGGGCGGTCCCCACGCAGGATACCTGTTCACGGCCCATACCCAACAGTGACACAGGCTGGATCAGCGTCAACACGTACCTCCTCGTAGATGGAGCCTCCATGTAGTACTTATATGACCTACACAATCACCAAGCCCACCTGTGCCGGCGTGTGGTACCCGGTCTGAACACCCGAACCCCCAGCCGATAGAATAGTCCACGAACATTGGTATGTCCACACAAATACATATAAGTACATATTATTATTTCATTTAATATGTATAGGTAACTACTCAATAATTACCATTAGGAAGTCCCACATAAGATTCACAATTTTTCCATTTATTAATAATTTACCATCTAGTGAATTATTAATTCCGCTCCATTGAATAATTACTTAACCAACGAGTTAATTGTAATTTTCCTTATTTAATGTGGGTACATTTGTATTTTTAATAAATTCTTTATTATCCCAAACTCGGTTCCACTCACTCACTTGGGCTCATAAAAATACTCATAACTAAACCCCAGGCCCAATACCCTCATTAATGTTAATATTCCTTAATACCCTATCTCCCAATACCCTAGGTATTAAACTTCCATCTAATTTTTTCTCTAATTAAATCCCCAAAAATTAGTCCCAAAAGAAATTCAGGAAAAGAAACGAAGGTATCAGATTTTGGCCCTGTCGTTCGAACGACTTGCAATGTTGTTTGAACGACGTGCAAGGTCGTTCGAACGACCTCCAACGTCGTTTGACACTGCGCTGATACTTCTTCTTCTTCTTCCTTTCGCTACTTCTTCCATTTTTGTTCTTCTTAGATCCAAAACTCAAAAACCTAGAAACAGTGCCTTTGAACCCAGAAAGTAAACCCAGAAATGATATATTCAAACCCCAAAATTTAATACCTACTAACGATGTCATCGATTAAAACATTCTCCAATTTCCAATCATATTTAATCCATAATAAGGGCATCTATCATAGGATTTACATCAAAAAATCAGTTCGTAAATCATTAGCAGTATCCTCAACATTAATTAGTCACGATGTCCCAATTTAACTATTAAGACCCCAAGGCATCTACCGTAAATTTCAAGATTTTGATACCTGAATTTCTGGGACCAATTATATGTTAAATTCAGTCCTCCACATGTATAGAATATTTGTTCATCATCAAATTAATCATATCAAACCTAAATCCCAGAAATTTTAAGGGGTTATCATCATGCATCAAGAAAATACATTAATTTTTTTAAATTAAACAAGAGAATTCTTGCTTGTTTTCGATGATGGGTGATGTCTTCCCTGAATTCTCTGTTCTTCCTCCTTTTAGGCCTTTGTTCCTCTATTTGTTGAAGTGGGGTTACTAGGTTTAGGTTATGATTAGTAGTGGTGGAGTTATTTCTCTTCCTCCTAATCTTATGTTGTGCTCTATTCCCGAGTTAGACATATAACCCCATTTTTAAAAAAGTACCACTTAAGGTTTTTAATTCAAGATTAAACGGTCTAAATGGCTCTGAAGAGTTTTTTGAAGAATATCTTTTCTTAAAAGAAGCAGCTAACACAAGATGTGTATAAAAAGAATTATGAACGAGATATTTCAGTTATTATGTATCCAAGTTTTGAAAACCAAAACTAAAATAGTTCTTAAATCAGCACGCCAATAGAATGGGATGAGAGGAAGATTAAGTACGCAAGTGCACACGAATTTTAATGTGGTAAAACCCCCACTCAATTGGGTAAACATCCACGGAGGTCTCTACACCTCAAAACAAAAATCCACTAAAATAGAGTAACATATTATAAACTATTTAACAATCTAAACACACAAGCAGACCTAATCTAAGTTCAAAAATTATACCACTTCCTCTGGATTATTCTGACTTCTCCCAAAGGCTCTGATACCAATTGAAAAAGTACCACTTAAGTTGTTTAATTCAAGATTAAATAGTCTAAATGTCTCCGAACAGTTTTTTGAAGAAACTCTTTTCTTAAAATAAACAGCTAACATAAGATGTGTATAAAAAGAATTATGAACGAGATATTTTAGATTTAGTCAACTTAGAGGTAAAGACAAGATTGGAGGCAGACTGTTTCTTATGGGTCTGTATTAATTGCTTCTTAAACTCTAATTCCATTTCCACAGTTCTTAGCTTGCTGCTGAGGAGTTCAGGGGTAAGGTTTTGATCATCCATCTCCTCAATTGCATAGCACTTATTGTGAAATTTTTGTGTAAGTGACCTTAGAATTTTCGAGACAATTTCTATTCTATCATAAATTATCCCATTAGCATGCAGCTTAGTCACTATGTCTCTCAACCTAATGTATAAGTCATCAAATGACTCAGTCTCAATCATGACTAAAGTGTTGTACTGCTGGATTAACATTTGGGTTTTAACAGCTTTAACACGTGTGTCTCCTTCATGTGCAGTCACTAAGGTGTCCCATGCTTCTTTAGAGGTAGTACAGAAAGATATCCTCTTGAATTCATGCTCATTAATAGACATGAATATAACATTTTTTCCTTTGTTATTGTTAAGGGAAGTCTGTTTTTCTTCTTTAGCGATTTCACTTAGCAACTTCCTAATCCTCACAGTACTTCCTTCAGAGGCTGGTTTAGTAGGAAAAGTATAGACATTTACAATAGCATCCCAAAAATCATCTCCCAATGTCCCTTGGACGAAAGCAACCATCCTCACTTTCCAGTAAGGGAAGTTAGTTCCATCAGGGGGGGGGGGGGGGGGCTTGGACAGGTTACCTAATCTCTCAAATTTCTTGTTCATAGTTTGTTTTGAGAAAATAATTTCAGAAACTCAAGATCTAAAAGAATTTGTAAAACCAAAGCTCTAATACCAATTGAAAAAGTACCACTTAAGTTGTTTAATTCAAGATTAAACAGTCTAAATGGCTCCGAAAGTTTTTTGAAGAAACTCTTTTCTTGAAAGAAACAGCTAACACAAGATGTGTATAAAAAGAATTATGAACGAGATATTTCAGATATTGTGTATCCAAGTTTTGAAAACAAAAAATAAAACATTTTTTAAATCGGCACGCCAATAGAAGGGGATGACAGGAAGATTAAGTAATCAAGTGCACAAGAATTTTAACGTGGTAAAACCCCACCCAATTAGGGGAACATCCACGGAGGTCTCTACACCTCAAAATAAAAATCCACTAAAATAGAGTAACAAATTACAAACTATTTAACAATCTAAACACACAATCAGACCTAATCTAAGTTCAGAAATTATACCAGCTCCTCTGGATTATTCAGACTTCTCCCAAGGCTCTGATGTTGTAGAGGTTCTCTCAGCTTTGTGACTCCACTCCTTTTAGCTTTACGTCGACTCTTAAAGTCCAAAATCTCTCTACCAACACCTTTTAGTGTTGTCATGTGAAAGTGTTGTGATGTGATGTGCGTAACACATGCATGTACCTCACACACACTTATTACAGAAAAAATGATTATCAAATTACAAACAGAGTTCTAATATGCAAAAGAAATTTTCGAACTTATTTTGATCGAAACTCTCAAACATTGTATCTTTAATTTTATCCACAGATCAAGAGGGAATCTTGATATATAAAAGTTCCAAGATCCTAGACACTTTCTTTATTAAAAAATATACATATATTTCACAAAATATGAAATATATGAAAGTGTAAATCCCCAATAAATATCTTAACTAGATCTAAGTATGGATATGCTCAGAAACTGGCATCACAAATGATTTTTTTGGTTTAGGTTTTGAAAGAAACATAAAGGTTTAAAAAACAACCAACAAAATAGAGATTTCTCAAAAGAAGAAATCAAACTCAGTAATATCTACGCGATATGTATCACAGAGTCTGAAATCACAACTTTCTATGAAAGAAAATGAGATCAGGACTTCGTGACTTGGTTGGACAAGAGATTAAGAACTAGAGAGGATGGATCTTCTCAAAACTCAAACTAAATCAACTCGCAGAAGGATTTTCAGGTGAGAATTTGTCCGGAGTTGGTTTAGGGTTCTCTTTCTCTCTCTCTCTCTCCTCTCTTTTTTCTCTCAGAGGTGAAATGATCCAAAGATTGTAAACATTACACAAATGGGTTCTATTTATATTAGAGCATGGAAGGCTCTGGAACATCGAACCAAATCAACGATCAAGATTGAATGTAAAGGATCGAAGTAAATCTAGCATCTGTCTTTGCACCGATATTTAAAACACTCTGATTGGTTCAATAGGTTAACTCTTGGATCGAATTAGAAGACATGCAGACCATTGATAAGATTGATCCAACGGTTTAACTAAGGTCTCAGTTATGTGAGGAAGAGAAAACACAAATCTAGCCGATATAAGACCAACACGTGTAAGGCTACGATGAATTTAAAAACGCGTGTTTTTAAAGTTTGAAAGAATTCAATTTCCCCCCACAATATTAACTAGCGCTTTTGGATTCTACCCAAGCAAAGTTTAGGAACTTAGGGAAATTATAAAACAACCCATAACATTATAAAATACAAATTTAAATTTTTAAAAATTATTTTAAAAATTCCTAAAAATTATTTAAAATATCCCAAAAATTGTAAAAGATTATTTTGATGGGGTTTAACCCCCCCACCCACCCATATTATGAAGAATGCAACACATAAATTCAATCTTAGGTAAGGTGTCGGTGTTCTATCTTTAGGTACTTTTAGAGGAATTCATATGTAGAGTCTGTGGGCTTTTTGGTAGACTAGGGTATGCCTAAATTTTGTCACTATTTTCTAACTAGATGAGCACCTATATAATATAGACTCAAGTGAGTCAAAGATATAGGGTATTTCAATTTTTAAACTCCCAAATGGGACCGAATCCATATTCAAACTAGTCCAAAAGTTCCCCAACTCATATACCTATGATTCGGGACCATTTCTAAATATTTAAAACACTAAACCGAGTCTCTAACGCTTTCCAAAACACGTTTAAATTATTTCTATATTACTTAGACATTTTTATTAACGACACACGCCCATAAATTTATTTATGTGTTATTTATTTTCCACTAGCAAGCCCATTATGTCCAATTGAGTTTTATATTTATGTAATCATGAATAATTATTTATTTAAAAATTAAATTTTTACTCATTTAATTTTAAATCCTCCCAATTTAATTTATTCTCAAAATAAATTCGAAATCATTAAATTTAATTATGTCGTAATATCTTATTGTAAAAATACGGGGTATTACAATGTACCTGCCACGAAGAGCTTTTGATACTTTTTTCGCATGTCATCCTCACACTCAAACGTCGACTCGACAACAATGTTGTGTCCCCACTGCATACACACTAATGGTACCACCTTTGTCCGAATCTTCCGCACTCTACGTCCCAAAATAGCAACAAGTCTCCCCTCATATGAAATATCTGGCTGTAGTTAAATCTCCTCTAATTGTATATGCTGATAAGCCACGTCATCCCCGAGATCCTCTTCAACAACGACACATAAAACACGTCATGAATTCACTGCAAATTCTTCGATAAGGCGAGCCTATATGCAACCGTCCCTTCCCTTTTGATTATGGGAAAAGGCCCCACATAGCTAGGTGCTAACTTCCCCTTCGTTCCGAACTGCATCACTCCCTTCATGGGAAATACCCACAACAACACTTGATCACCCACGTCAAACTCCAAAAATCTTTCATTTGCATCGGCGTAACTAATCTGCCCGTCCTGAGCTACCAGAATACGACTCCTGATCAACTCGATCTTCGCTGACATCTCTTGAATCAATTCCAGAAGTGGGACACAAAGATCCCGATTTAAAACAGTGTTAAGAGACACCCCGTGCAATCTCACTATCTCTGCTATGAACAGTTGTTCACACTTTCCCGTAATATAATCCATTCGAACTAACAAGAAATGGGTTACCTTGGTCAGTCGATCCACAATAACCCAGATAGAATCGTGACCCCTCTGCAATATCGATAATCTTGTGATCAAGTCCATCGAAATACTCTCCCATTTCTATATTGAAATCTCTAATAATTGTACAACCTCAACTGGTCTCTGATGATTAGCCTTCACAGTCTGACAAGTGGCTCACCTGGAGACAAACTCTCCAAATCATTCAATCAAAGTTTCAATCTTTACATCTTTAAATCCCAAATTTTTATCATTAATCATGAAAGTGATTAACTACATCTAATTGCAATTTAAAACAAGTAACTACTTGACTTTGTGGATTTAATCCGAAGTTCTCTATGTTTGATGATGAATTGAATCCTTAGATAGCCTCTCTCTTCTCTTCTCCAAGCCTTTCTCTCCTTTCTTCCTCTTTTCTTTTTTCTTGAACTCTCTCTAACTCTCAATTATGAATAATGTCAAAGGTGGGTTGCCACCCACATCCAAACCTTTATATACCTCCTTAATTAATCCTAATCAAGTTTTTCACTTAACCCTAGGTGTAAAAGGCCCTCCTACCCTTATACGGGTTCTACTATATCTAAAAGTCATCGGAACCCAAACATAACACCCGGGTACCTATTCTAAACTATTTTGACCCTTCTCGGATCACCGATGCACTATAAAAGATCATCCGAGTCACCCAAGTACGAATATGCTAATATCTCATTAATCGAGCCTGACACGTGCGTACCGTACGCATCGCCCATAAAATATATCATCACGCCGACGTAACACTCTATCGACATATAATAATAAATCGTCGCTTTTACTCATACTCAACATATAATAAATCACATATCTATTGACTTATCACACACAACTAAATATTAATAATAATAAATATTAATCATGTATCTTACTAATTAATATTTATCGAAAGCCAATTTAATTTCCCCATTAAATTAATAAAATTAAGCACACGGAAATTAATTAATAATAAAATTAAGTGGTACTACATAATGTTACCAAAAAAAGTTTGAGAGCCAAAACGTTACACTGCCCAAAGTTCATGGCCACTAGTGTAATTTTTTTTTTAAATAATATTTTTTTTTATAATTTTAATTAAGGATTTCTACACAACCATGTCAATTCTATCATGTATTGGTTATGCTACTCTCTTGCGACATTTCAGACTTGGAGCCTCTACGCAAGATGTTTATTATTATCTAAAGAGTTCAAAAACTATTTATTGATTATAACATGGTAGCATATTAGAATGAACCAAAAATTGGTAAATAATATAGTGTATGGAGATCTTAAACTAAAACAAAGATTAAAAATACAAAGTATAACAACAATATATCAAATTTGACAAATTTATGTATAAAAATCATCTACGAGATGACATGAGTACAACGATATTTTCCTCATAATGTTATATAAAAAGTTATGATTCTTTATAGAATTTGACTAATAAATTAAATGAAAAATGCTTTGCTTATCATGCATGTGCACTTACTGCACATGATGAATCCCATTAATTATATAACAGTTTTTTAGTTTTTGAGCTAAAGTGGTTGAACTAGAAAACTTTAGTATTTTATGTGCTAGTTTTGAAACATTAGGGACTAGAGTAATAATTTGAGGGGACCAATTTGCCAATAGACCTATTCATTTTCATAAAAATATATTCATGCATGTAGGATCTTTTGCCCTTTCTCAAACAACCAAAAACTACAATACGGATTGAAACTCTTCTACAAGCTGTTAAAAGACATTCCAGCAATGTAAGCTTTGACGACCCTTAAGTATTCCTTTTTACTTGTAAATTTATTTTCACTTTTATCATTTTTGAGCTATTATTTATGAATAATTGACTTTCAGGACTAATTTAGACTAGTCATCCTTTGGTGGCACAAGGATAGTCACTTTCACACCTTATTTTCCCAAACATACGGAGTTCAGCATGTGCAAAGTATCCAACTGACAAATTTGCATGTGTTACATGACAATCCAACCAACCATTTGGAGTTGGTATAAAAGAGTAATCTCTTTGAATTTAAACAATCACTACAAACCATTTTATTTTAGTAATTTTCTTATAAAAGTTTGTGAAAATAGCAACACTGTGGATTATTGGATGTACAAAATAACTTTGAAATCTTGAAGTGCTTCTATTTTAATTGTTGACATAATAGACCTACATTGAGACAACTAATTTATTTGTAATAAATTAACTTTAATGTTCTCTTCATAAACATTATTCTAAGGGGAAAACTTAATAGGATGGTTCCATAAATGAGCAAATGCCATTCGTCTAAACAGGGACAGAGCCACTTGGGACCTATAGAAGTTTTACCAAAAAAAAAATTACACACATGTTAAAAGAAAAAGTGAAAGGCCAAAATGAAGTTTATAACAAGTTTCAGGTAGATTTTGATAAAGAGTTAATATGTTCTCGTTCTTTCCAAATAACGGGCTCCTCATTCTCTCTTTCTCTTCAATAGGTGAGTTTTGAAATGTTAATAGTTATGTGTATTGTGATTTAAATTGAAATTTTAGAGATTGATGATACTATTTTGGTTATTAAAATAGTAACTTGTGGAAAGGGATATTTTTATTTTGTTAATTTAAAGTTAGAATTATTAGAAATTGAATGAAAATGAAAATTAAATGGATAATCAATATTATAACGTCAATATATTGTATTTTTTATTTTATTTTTAGTAACTAGTTGTGTATTGAATTGTTGAGTATTTGGCCAATTATATGCTCTAAACTTAAAATAACTTCAATATTTTTTTGGCTCGGGGGCTTCTGCCTCCAAGCCCCTAATGTTGGTGATTACTCCCCCACACAATAAAAACCCTGGCTCCATCCCTATGTCTAAATACTGATCATCAAATTGCAAGGTTGACTTTAAAGGCATACCGAAGAGGTCACCCGCACAAGCAATTTGGAATTTTTAAGTGCATCTGTTTCCACCAAAAAGAGTAATCATTATAGGAAAAGAATAATATTTATCGGCGTAATTATTGGTGAAATGCAATTCTTGACTAAAAGTTGCTTCGTGATGAAAATTTGTGCTTGTCTCAAAAGTTAGTAGTCAACAGTGAAATTAGCAACAAAATCATATCTTCGTTTGCAAAATGATTTTTTGCTATAATTTTAAGGTGAAGCTATTAGATCTTCTCTTTAGTACTCTAACATTCCATAAGTGTCATTAAAAGTACCACAAGTGTTTGAAACACGATTTTGAAAAGTGCCATAAAGTTAATTTAGGAATAATATACAATTAGCAACGATGTTTCCCGCAATGTTTTTGGTTGTTTTGCTTTGAAAGATTATCTTCTTTTAGCCAAAATCTTCTTAACAAGTATGTATGTATTGAGAGTGCAAATTTGTTGACCCTACCTAAATGAGGGTTAACACGTTCCTTCAATGTGATTGGCTGAAAAATGAATGATCCAACAATGTACCCTATAATTTTTAATGAGTTATCCATATTTTAAGTAATCACATACGAGGGTATTGTTAACTCTCTTTAGAGGAGGGTCAAAGAAATTGGACTCATGTATCTCTTGTCAATACCTTTCAAGCTTTGGAACATTTGAAGGGCTTTCATTGTGATTTTATGACCCTTTATTACAAACGATCCTCTGATATTCCAAAATAAGTGTTTAGTATTTTTCCTTTGAGACAAAATTAATTGTCAAATAGAATAGGTATGTATGGTTTTATATGATGTTTGATATCCTTATTTTCCATCGCAATTAAGTTATCTCAGGGTGTGTTTGATTGCAAACATAGAAAATGCGTGGAAAAAAGTTCATTTGGATGAGAAGTTAGAAAATGAGTGCAAAAATATACGAGTTTTTGGCCTTCCTATTTTTATTTTTCATGGAAACTAATTATTTGGTGTGTGGATAAGAAAATATATTCCATTAAAAATGAGGTTTGAGATGGAGCACTTGTAATGTGGATGAGTGTCGTTCTTATATGAAGTATTCATAATCAAGGTACTATAAAGGCCAAACATGAGTTAAAATAACTATTTTCCACGGAAAATTTTTCATGTCAATCAAACACACCTTATATTCCAATTTTTTGTGCACGTTTGATTGCATTTATTTTCTTTTGAATTTTTTAGCTTATAGTAAGGTATCTCTCTCATTTTCCAACTGTTGGGTGCATTTGATGATTTTCCAAAGAAACTTTCTTCACCCTATGCTGTTAAACATGCTCTTAATTACTACACTGTTTTTGGAACTGACAAGAGAAACTTGGTCTGCAATTAAAATACCAACTTTACCTCTTGGGTTCCATGATGCCCACCACACCATTAACTAGTAGTTTGTAAACTTCCATCCAATTATGAACTCCCTTAATCTACATTTGTTATAACAAGTATGGTCACATATTGCACGTACATAAGTGTTACTAATTGTTTTGAGGAGAACATAATTCTTTGAGGAGAGTAGATTTTAACAACCCCTAACTTTTTTTAATTAGTTTTAGTTGGGGGGAATTTATAATTTGTTATTGTGAAATGTTATTAGAGTTTCCATAAAAATGAAAGAATATTACATCAAACCATAAACTTTTAGTTAAATAAAAGTCAAACTCTTAAAATTTTTAATCTTTGAGTTGTAATTTTGTTTATTATTGTTTGTTGTTTTTATATTTATGGAGATATTTTGCCAATCAATTTGTTATTTTTTTTAAATTATGGTGTGACATTATAATTTTACAGTATTGATTTTCTTGTATTAAATTGGAAACTTGTTGTCAAGTTTATTGAAATTAGACACGTATTAATATTTATTTGGGATGTCAATTTAACTTTCAGCAAAGAAGTGGGGTGAAACTTTTGGGTCCTCATAGTGTGTGTATGTTGAGATATATCCACATTTATATTTTAGAAGCCCACTATACCACAAATACAAAATAGTTTTAGTTGAAAAATATTAACCCGTGAAATAAAAAATGCGCTAAAACCTTTTTGTCCCAATTTAATGACGACATAAACTTAGTTTAGTGGCAAATTTGGGGTAATTAGTGGCGAACAATTTAGCCTCGAATGACAAAATTTCTCACGAGTTACAAAACCGTCATCATGTTTGAAACTGAGATAAAAAATATAAAAATCACCAAAATAAGTGTTATAACCAATGTCACATATTGTATCGGTTTATCTATAAATTATCATAAACTCCGATCTTTAATTCCATATTCTCCAAGCTGTGAAAAGTTTAGACCATTCGAATCTTTTTGACTTATTTTAAAAATAATGGATTTTCACCATGAGAAATAAAAAATAATTCTAAAAATTACCAAATAAACCATAAGAAATATAAATTACTCCCTCGACCCTAAAAATTATAAATACACCTAATTTTTTAAAATTAATATAATGATAATAGGATGTGTCACAAACATGAATCACAAGTGTGCCATAGGCAAAGTCTTAAATGTACAATTGATACATACGTTTGCTCGTATGTGCATTTGTTATTGGATTATTTTAAGAAACTATCTTCATTTTACCAATTTAAAAGGTAAAACACACAAAATGGAATATTTTACAATTGAAACTGAACGTGTGTCTCATACTTGGCTAATTTCATGAGTTTTTTCAAACCCGACTAATATTTAATCTTCACATGCTCAATATGAATTTGAATTAATCACACAAAAGTTAAAAATGAAAATAGTATAAAAATAGAGTAAATGATGCCATTAATCTTTCTTTATTTGCAGTCAAGTATCTACTTGGAGGTTAACGTTTTCATTCTACCTTTTAAGTTGAAAATAAGAGGAGCTTTTTGTTTTAGTAATTAGAGTGATAGTGTTGTTTGATTTCTCACAAATTTGTTTTATATCTCATGTGCATATCTCGTGGGGTCCAAAGATTGGAACAATTGTAACCAAAAAATTCATCCTTTATTACTAAAAATTTGAGTGCACAAAGCACAAGTTTTGAAGATACAACTAACCATGATAAACAAATAAATAAATGACAAAATAAACAAGCCCATCCTCTACACTTGATACAATAATAATTTAGATGAAAGCATATTAAGAAAAAATAGATTAAAACCCACTTCTAAATCAAGGATACTTGTATCTCGCTAATTAGTCATGCTTTGTCCGAATAAATACACCATTGAAGGATTTTCCAATTGTAGATAATATAAGCACCGCGTCTAAGAAGGTCACCACTGAAATAAAAGTGAATCACTTTATATCATAATTGTTGAAGCTCTTCAATGAAGCGTGGAGGGCCTTATAGAGTACACAAGTTGGATTTGGCAATTTAATTATGATTCTTCTTCTAATGTGGTCTTCCTTTATTGTATAGTTGAGAGAAAAACCTGAAAAGTAAACAAAAGAAATAAATAAGAGAATATAATTGGGTGTTCCAAACATATATCATATCATCATAGTGGATAAAGTTAGATATGTGTAAATGAATCGTTTACTTAAATGACTGCTGGAATAAATTGGCAAAGCTATTGTTGCTTATTAGTGAGTTAGAGGAGGTCGAGAAGCATATATATAGACGGGGGTGGAGGTGATTTCATTGGTGGTGGAGGGGATGTGTAGTGGTACGGGGGTGGAGACGGTAATGGTGGTGGGGGATATTTGTTGACATAAGGAGTAGGGTGAAAGGGAGATGGTGGTGGCAGAGATTTATAGAAGTAAGGTGGAGGAGGAGATGGTGATGGCGGTGGCGGAGGCTTGTAATGGTATGGGGGAGGTGGAGATGGATATAATGGTGGTTGGGATTTGTAGTAGTACAGTGGAGGAGGAGAGGGTGAAGGTGGTGGCGGAGACTTGTAGTAGTAGGAAGGTGGTGGTGATGGAGGTGGTGGGGACTTGTAATAATAGGGTGGAGGAGGAGACATTAATTATGGTGGTGGAGATTTGTAATAGTATGGAGGAGGGGGAGATGGTGATGAACGTTGGAGAGATTTGTAATAATATTGAGGTGTTGGGGATGGTGATGGTGATGGTGGTGGCGGGGATTTGTAATAATAAGGAGGTGGTGGGGATGGTGAGGTGACTTATGATAGTAAGTTGGAGGTGGAGAAGGTGAAGGTGGGGGTGGAGACTTATAGTAGTAGGGTGGAGGTGGGGATGTAGATGGAGTTGGTAGGTACTTGTAGTAATATGGTGGAAGAGGAGACTTCAATGATGGTGAAGGAGATTTGTAATAGTAGGGTGAATGGGGAGGAGATGGTAATGGAGGAGGTGGGGATTTATAGTAGTACGGTGGAGGAGAAGGTGGTTCTAGAGGATGGGGAGTTTGGTAGTAATATAGGGGTAGCGAGGGCGGTGGACGTGATTTATAGTAGTATGGAGTCAAAGGAGAGAGTGTTGGGGGTGGTGGAGATTTGTAGTGGTAAGGAGTTGGTGTAGATTTGGTTGGTGGTGGTGGAGAGTTGTAGACGTAACTTGGTGGTGGTGGGGACTTGTAAACGTAAGTGGGTGGAGAAGGTGGTGGTGACTTGTAAATATAATTATTTGATGGTGGTGGTGGGGAAGTGTAGTAGTAAGGAATTGGGGTTGCCTTTTGTTTCTCACACCCCTTGTAAGTCGTCTTAAAGCCATAGGCTAATGGTTTGGCAGAGAGTACAACTTCATATTTATTATTGGATTTGAGCCTTAGGGTGCCACCCTTCATTCCCCAGTTAAGATTTTTTGGGATGCTTCATTTCGAACGCTTTGATGCCTTATGGAGCTTAGCATTGCATGCCTCGGCTCCTCTATATTTTCCACATTCTAACTCGTCAATGGTGATGTTGTATTTGTCAATAGTCTTAGGGGTACCAAATGCCACAATCTTTTTGTCACCAACTTTGCATGTTACCTTCACAACAACACCTATTTCATATGAAAATAACTAAATTAGATGGGTAACCATGTTGGTTTGCATCGATCATCAACTATTCAAACAATTAATCATATAACACAATATCAAAATGAAGGTAGTTAATCAAGTCGTTATTTATATTTTTCATGCTTGAATTTCTAAATATTTATCCCTTTACCTTAAAAATAGTAGATTTGTACAAGCCAATGTGATCACAAATGAATAATTTCTCTCGAGTCTTCCTTTTAAAGAAAACACACACACACACACACAAAGACATATATTTCTTAATATATATTTTTCATCTTGGGTTATTTGTCCAAAGAGGTCAATTTTTTTTCCTCATAACACAACCACAATTATCAAGTGTTCGTGCCCAATAATTTACGTATAAGATATAAAGACGTAGTAATTAGTACCTAATAATTTCTTAACAACAGCTCGAAGTTGTAAAATAAAGAGAATGGGTCGTTAACATTTTGAAATTTATATATATAAATATTAGTCTTTGACCACAATTTATAATGGAAAATTGAGATTACTATTAATGAGAATGGTTTATGGTGTTTCTTGGCATGGGACTTCTCTCGATATGTCGAATCATAACATCTATGGCAATAAGCTTTTTCGAAAACCTTTAACACCAACTGGTCGTGGTGAGGGTTGTGGGGGGCATATGGTGGAGGAGAGGTGTAGTATGGTGTAGGAGGAGACTTGGTAGGTGGTGGTGGCCAAGTATAATAATAAGGAGATGGAGGGGATTTCAATGGATGTGGTGGATATTTGTAGTAATATGCTGGCGATGGAGACTTGGTTAGAGGTTTTGGAGATTTGTAATAGTATGATGGGGGTTGAGAATGTGCTGGTGGGGGAGGAGACTTGTAGTAGTATGGTGATAGGTTGGAATCAACGGGAGGTGGAGGAGATTTGTAGTAGTATGGTGGTGGCGGCTAGCTAGTAGGTGGGGGAGGGGACTTATAGTAGTAGGGTAGGGGAGAATATTTAACTGAAGGTGGAGTAAATTTATAGTAGTATGGTGCTGGAGGATATTTAACTGGCGGTGGAGGAGATTTGTAGTAGTATGGTGGTGGCGTAGAATGTACAGGTAGGGGTGGGGACTTTATAGTAGTAAGATGGTGGCGGAGACTTGGTCGGTGGTGGCGGATAGTTGGTCGGTGATGGCGGAGACTTGTAGTAGTAAGGTGGTGGTGATGGTGGTAGAGACTTCGATGGAGGTGGTGGAGATTTGTAATAGTATGGCAGAGGTGATGAATGGACAGGTGGTGGGGGGACTTGTAGTAGTAAAGGGGTGGAGAAGATTTAACCGGAGGTGGAGGAGACTTATAGTAGTATGGTTGTGGTGGATAATGTACTGGTGGAGGTGGTGACTTGTAGTAGTAATGTGGTGGCGGTGGAGATTTGTAATAATAAGGTGGTGGTGGTGGAGAAGGTGAAGGTGGTGGCGGATATTTATAGTAGTAAGGTGGTGGAGGAGATGGTGATGGTGGTGGTGGGGACTTATATTCATACGATGGTGGTTGATAGCTTGGACTTTTGTATATTTGTCGTTGTTGTCATGCTAGCTGTAATACCCCGTATTTTTATGCTATATTAATTTGGGGATTTATTAAATTTAATGTGAGTTAATTATTTAATAAAAATCCGAAAATTAATTATGTTATAATTATTAACGTGACGAGAGTTAGTAATTATGGGAAAGTTGTTGAATATTACTATTGAGCAAAGTAATATATAATATTGATTATATTGAATGTCACGAGTGAATAAAATGACAATTTTGGAAATTTGAGTCGGGACACGCCCGTGTCGCGTCGGGACTAAATATTGATAAATAAAAGTGAATATTTTATAAGTTGTTCGTATGGTCATTTTGAGTGCGCCAACGCGTCCGGAAGGGTCGAGATAGTCAGAAAAGTGTACCCGGGAGTTTAGTTTGGGTCTCGGGGGTTTTTTAGGCCTAATTAGTATCCCGGGAGGGCATTTTTGTCATTTTACATTTTTGGATAATTAAACCCACGAAATTAGAGGAGTTATATCAGATACCTAGGTTACCTTCTAGAGTTAGAAACTCTAAACACAAGTGACGGCCATAGGAGAGGAAGGAGAGAGCTCTCAAGGCAAATTCAAGGCACAAAACTCAACGGTTTGCACCGCCGCCACCACCAACGCGTAGATCGTGAGACGGGGAACGCAGCCATACCGAATTCGGCACCAAACCAGACCTCTGAAAATCCCAGGCAAGTGTTTATCTTGCTTATTTCGTTGATGCATCTTTCATATTAGTTTAGGAGTAATTAGGATGGGGTTTAATGGAAGAAAACCCGATTTATGATAGGAAAATCCATGTAGTATTGGTCTAATTGATAATTCTGGAAACCCTTGCCATGTAGAGGTATTTAACCACGAAATTTTGATGATTATAAGAAGGAATTTCTGGAGAAAATTTGATAGAAACCTGTTTAAGAAATTTCTAGAGTTTTTTATAATTGTATAGATCTTGGGTTGTTAATCCATGATTAAATGACAGAAATCCACATGCTTTACGTTGAAAATACCTAATATGATGATATAAGGTTGGTAGCATCAATTCTGGGACGATTGGGATTAAAAAATATGGAAATTGTTGATGATAGGAGATGAAACCCATAACTGCAGAATTTCATTTTTTTTCGCAGACCTGCTTGATCGATCGATCGAAGGTTCGATCGATCGAGCCCCAGACCTCGATCGATCGACCCCTCCTGGCAGACTCCTATTTCCCTTTTTAAATGAGTTAAATTCAATCTATTGTGAGAAAATTCTTGGGCATCATTAATGAAATGTTTTGGGAGATAGGGAAGACCAGTAGGACATGTGAATAGACTTTGGTACCCTTGATGACGGGCAAAGATTATATTTTGGGATAATTACATAAGGGTCGCTGAATTTATGATTTAAAGAGAGAGACACGTGAGGGAGTTACTTTGGGACAAATGCGTATACCTACTGAATTTTATACTTGGGAGGATATAATCCATGAGCGTTATGTAGTAAGTGGAAAAGTTCCTCAAATTAAAATAAGATGTGAATGGTTATACGTGGTAACTAAATAATGAGAAATAAATACAAATGTCGTAAATATGGGAATTGAGAATTTACCCATTATTGATATGGTAATATTAGTATAGTTATATGATTGTGTATGCATATACTATCTATGTGTGAAAATCATGCCCACGCTACTTGCTATCCCTGAGGTTTCCGCGCTGGGATAGTCTTATCTCGATGGGACCTTTATGGGGGATATTGACTTGTACCCTAGAAGATAGATATCCTTGGTACAGGCTATCGGAATGATAGTTCAGACGGTCCTAAGAGATGCGGGTATGTGCTTTCCTCTTAGAGACTTGGAATCTATGCTTCGCCTCATTTTGTTTGTGTATAGGTATCCTTGGTACAGGCTATCGCAGTGATAGTTCAGACGGTCATATGGGACTTGGAATCTATACTTCGCCTCAATATTGTTTGAGTATGTGTTAATACAATTCGAGAGTGATTCCGAATTTGTATTCCCCTTTATGTGAGTGATATGGGGTTTGGATAGTAGTGTATGCCCGCACCATAGTTATTATGCGGGGTGCTGTTTTGATATATATTTTTTCGAGTAGTTAATATATATATATGAAATTATGAGATTTGGAACTGCCTACTGTGATTTGGTAAGTAGGACATTGTTGATGACTCAAATTGTAAATACTTGTTTTAAAAGTATAATATGATCACTGGGAAACTTTATAAATTAATGAAGCTAAAACGAGAGTTGTGCTACTAATTGGAAGTATTTTTTTTAAACAATGATATTTTTCGGTTTTAAAATCTTACGAGTAATTTAAGATAAGCTAAATTATTGGGAAGGTTAGTGTGGTAAAATGATAAGGTAAACCGTTGGGAAGGTTAGTGCGATAGGTGTGCACATTAGAAGAGAGGTGAGAATTTCTCAAGAGAGTGTCGCACTAATATGTTGTTGCATTGGCCTGTATCAATTTAAATACTTGCTAAACGAATTTTAAATCATACACACTATCGGGCTCTGACTCGTTTTTCTCTCTCTCTCTCCCTCTTGTATATATATGTATGTATTACAGGTGCCCAGCCACAGGGGCGTCTTGCTTAGGATCTCTTGGAAGGAACGCGCTGCAGCTTAGGTGGGAGTTGCAGGTCTCTTGATTAGATGACTGCGTTCATTCGGATCCACTCTTAGTACTTTCATCTAGTTGGGCATGTGTAGCTCTTTCCATTATTCCGTTGTTATTGGACATTTGTATTTTAGTTATTTCCAGTATTGTTACTATGGGATTTATTCAGTTTGTATGTGTGACTTTAGATTTCGTATGTTGACATTCGATTGACGAATGTATTAAATTAATTGGACTATGTTGCAGAATTTAATGTGGTGTGATTCTTACTTATTGAATGTTGTTAATAAAATAAATAATTTTTCTTTAAATAAAATTTGGAAAGTATGTATGAAAATGGTTTTGACACTTAGCTTAATTAATTAGGGTGTTAAATTGGAAAAATTTATTTTTCGACAGTGATGCTAAGAATGGACCAACTGTTCACCTTGATTTAATTTAATAAAGGAGTGATCGCCCGGTATTTAATTAGGCGGGGTGTCACACCAGCTAATCAATAATTTCCTTCAATTACCTACACAAAAATATAAGAAACTTGCATAGAGGTAAGTACGGATGTAAATCAAAATCCGAGGAGTGAAACAATTGAAAAGTAATGCAATTCATTTTTTATTTAATATCTTTTTAGTTTTTTTACTTTTTCAATTTTTTTAGCTTTTTTAATAGTAAAACAATTTTCAAGGGTGAATGAAGAATAAACTAAAGGAAAAAATATACTAAACTAGGAGGAAAGTCTAATGAAATAACTAAAAAGTGTGATGAAAAATGATGAATAAAATCTAACACAAAAATAAGAGATAAAGTGAGGAAATAAATGTGAGAACAATCAAGGAGTGAGACTACACCACATATTCTCGTTAATCTAATTAATTCATTAGTTCATTTGAAATCTGCCAAATTTAGTGTTAAAATTGCGACTCAACTCTCGTCAGAAATGAAATTTTAATAATAACCTTTTAGAAAATTAAGTTGAAACCCCCACAACTCTAGAATATAGATTTATACTCCTTTTAATAAATCACAAGCTAGGATCGATTCATCAAAATTCATATAAATCTTAGAAAATAAAATTTAGAGTAGAAATTCATGAAATAATACCACACTTGAGAAACACGTATCTCTAGTTCGATTCTAAAATGGGTAGTATATCTCGAATTTCGATTTTCTCTCGAAAATTATTTACCCTCTCTCGAGGCGTAAATTGAAGGGTGAAGGATCAAAATTAACATTCAAAGGGAATTTCAAATAAACAAACTAATTTATTAAAATAACATTAAATACGGGTTCATCCCACCCCTTGAATGGGGATTTAGCCTAACATGGTAAATAAACACAATAACTAAGCAATCAAAGGCATTAAAATAAAATAGAAGAGATGAGAGAACAAATCTTCAAACAAGTCTCCTTGATTTGTAAAATTGAACTCTAATTCTTCATTGAACTTGAGTATCATCCATCCAATTTGAGCATCCAAACAATTTTCTAATTCAGTACATCACTCAATTGAATCTCTCAACATTTTTTTTTTCTCACTAATCTCTAGAAAAAAGAAAATAAAAACTACACTAAAAAAAACTAAACTTAAAAAGTGTTTCTCTCTCAAGTCTCTCAAATTCTCTTTGCTCTTTTTTTCTTCTTCTCAAAATGGGTCTTGATCTTCTTAAATAGTAGGAACAATGGAGAAAGGGGTATTTTGGATATTGGGAAGGTGCATGTGGATGAAAGGTGTGAGTGGGGGTAATTTAGGGAGATATAAGAGTGCATGTTTAATGCGTGAGGAAAAAAATCTGATTTCCTCATGAGGGTATTTTGGGAATCGGGATAAGTCACTCATTAAACATGTGGGGTTTCTTTATTTGGTTTGGGGTCTTTAGAGTTTTAACAAAAGAGGAAATCAGATAAAGTATTAGGGAGGTATAGTGGGTCTTGGGTTTGGATGAAATGGCTTTGAGGTTTGATTGAAATTATAATAGGTTATGGAGGCAGGTCTTATGTTTGTTCGGTGTTAGGAACCCGAATATGGATCGCGTTGGTGTAGGAGATGGGTATACTCGGGTTTGGGTGGAATGGAGGTCCGGTAATGGGATTTAAGGGTTGACAATAGGTGGGTTAATGGTTTGTGGGGTTTTCGGGTTGCCACGGATTGATTGGGAAGAAACTCGGGTCGAAATGGTTTAGAGATGAGTTGGGGATCCGAGTTTGGAGTTATGGGAGGTCGGGTTCAGGTGGGTATGGAGGAGGATAACATGGGTTTACGGGATTTGTCATTGGCATGTCACGGGTTGGTTGAAGATGTGGGTGTTAATTGAGGTTTAGGTGAGGTGTATGGGACGAGTTTGTAGGTTAGGGAGCGAGTTAGGTGTATGTGAGTGTAGGGGAGTATTGAGTGCGTGTTAGTTTGTACCCAACTAAAAATAAAAATATCTAACTAAAAAAATAAAATAACAAAACTAAAAAATTAAAAATTATAAAAACTAAAAATTAAAACCCTAATAAAATAAAACTAAAGAAAATACAAAACCTAATGAAACTAAAAAAAATTAAATTCCTAGTAAAAGACAAAATAAATCTATCCTAATAAAAAGAAAAACTAAAAATTAAAAATAAAGATCAAATAAAAATAAAACCTACACCTAAATAAAAAGAAATATTAAAAAAATAGTCGACACAAATAAATCTTAAAAATATATAAAAAATTCTAAATAAAATATAAAATAAAACCTAAAAATTAAAAATGACTTAAGTAAAAATAAAAAAAATAATGAAAAATAAAAAAAGGATGCAAACTAAACACACGAGGGTTCGGGGTGGGTTTAGGTGAAGGTTACAGGACAGGGTAAAAGGCACGGGAGTTAGGTTTAAGCTCCTTGAACCACGTAAATGTCGCATTTTCCCTCGAAATATAGCTTTTAAATCTGTAAGTACAAGCAAGCCTACAAAATAGACAAATACCCGCATAAGACCCATTATGTTGAGAATTCTTAGCAATTAAAAATCGTTCATTTGGGGTATTATTGAAACACTTCTGGGTTCTTATCCCACCATCCCCAAAAAGAACATTGCTAGTCCTCGAGCAAAAATAGAGAGAAAGAAATAAAAGAAACCAAAAGTGTGCCATTTTCGCGGGAACTTGCGATTGCACTTAGCATGTGCAACAAGTCTTAGGTTTCCCTACAGGACGAGTGTTGTCTCGTGAGAGTTTGCAGTGAATGTACCTAGAAAATTCAAAAATTTATTGAAAATCAGTCTATTATTTGACGATGAAAAGCTATACAACCCATCTAAAAAGACTTCAAGGATTACAATGTTCAACTATCAATGAATGACATAAAATTACTTAGTACCAAAGGTGTAATCCTTTTAAAAAAACTCAACGTGTGTAATGTGAAACAATCTCAAGTATCATAAGAGTAATTCCTAGATCTCCCTTTATAGAATCAATGCTTTGACTTCAAATCTCACTAGACATTTAAGACATGTACCCTTTATGAAAGATGTTTATAATTATTATTATCTAAAGAGTTCAAAAACTATTTAATGATTATATCATGGTAGTATATTAGATTGAACCAAAAATTAGTAAATAATGTAGTGTATGGTGATCTTAAACTAAAACAAAGACCAAAAATACAAAGTACAAAACCAACATGTCAAATTTAAAAAAATTTATGTATAAAAATCATCTACGCGATTTACTCATAATTTTATTTGAAAAGTTATGATTTTTCAAAGAATTTAACTAATAAATTAAATGAAAACTGTCTCGGTTATCAATCATGCGCACTCATTGCATATGATGTACCCCATTAATTATGTAACGATTTTTTAGTTTGAACTAAAGTGATTAAACTAGCAAACTTTGGTGTCTTATGTGCCAGTTTTGAAACATTAGGGTCTGGAGTAATAATTCGACCAAATTTTAGGGGACCCTATTGCCAATAACCCTATTAGTTTTCATGAAAATATATCCATGCACATAGGATATTTTACTCTATCTAAACCAACCAAGAACTAAAATATGGATTAAAACTCTTTTACAAGCTATTAAAAAACATTCTACAATGTAAGCCTTGCCGAACCCTAAATATTCCCTTTTACGTACTAATTTATTTTCACCTTTATCATTTTTGAGCTAATATTTATGTAAAATTGACTTTTAGGACTAGTTAAGACTAGTTATCCTTAGGTGGCACAAGGTTTGTCAGTTTCACACCTTATTTACCCAAACATTTGTAGTTAAGCATGTGCAAAATATACAAATGAATTTGCATGTGTTGCTTGACAATCCAACCAACAATTTAGAGTTAGTATAAAAGAGCATCCTCTTTGAATTCTAAAAATATGTACAAACTATTTTATTGCGGTGATTTTCTTATAAAAGTTTGTGAAAATAACGACACCGTGGGTTGTTGGATGTACCAAATAACTTTGAAATGTTGAAGTGCTACTACTTAATTATTGACATAGTAAACCTACACTGAGACAACTAATCTATCTGTAAGAATATAACTTCAATGTTCTCTTGACAGACATTTTCTTAAGGGGAAACCCTAATTCGATGGTTCCATAAATGAGCAAATGCCATGCGTCTAAATAGGGATAGAGCCACTTGGGGCCCAATGGGGGCTTGAGCCCCTGTAGAAGTTTTACAAAAAAAATTACACTATTAAAAAAGTGTAAGGTTAAAATGTGGCACCCCGACTAATTAAATACTGGGTAGCTACTCCTTTATTCAAATTAATACAAAATGTCACGTTACGTAGCATCACTGGTGAAAACATTTTTTAAACAATTACTAGCCACCTAATATTTAAAAAGTGAGTTGCCAAATTTTATTAAATTATAAGCTAACTATACCACATCCACATCACAATCACAATAGAATAATAATGGAACAATTAAAATGAGTCTGGAGTAACACTCCCCTGAATAATCCAAATACTAAATAAATCCCAATACAAAGTCTAAATAAATAAACAAATACAAAATTGAAATGAAACTGGAAGTCTGAGAATGCTATCTCTAAATGGAAAGGGGAGACATGCCCTAACTGATAATTGACCCTGAATAGAATCAAATGCAGAATGTGGAGGCGTCTACTACCGAGATCCTGTAACTTCCACAATAGCTACAACACGTTAATGGAATGGAACTCCTATGCTTGTCGTCCCTGTAGCTGGGCACCTAAAAAGGTTTTAAAAGAAAAATAGATTTGAAAGAAAACGGGTCAAATCCCGAGGTGAAAACAGTTTAAAAATATATCAAGTGTTCAATTGCATCAAACAGTGAATATTATATACATGCTAGTTACGTGCTCTTACATGAGTTCCTCACCCCTCAACTAATGTGCACGCCTAACGTATATCCTTAACCCGTCCTAGTTATGCCCTTAACTAACTAGTCTGTACCACTACCTGTCCTCACATAGTAATATAGGGGTTTATTCACATCGTTCTAACATATCCTGCGCGTAACTCACCTTTTCTTTGATAAGATTAATTTATAACAATTACGATAGGAAATACTCAATTTTAATCGCATTCAAGATGTCTCAATTATTTATATTCACACTTTAACAAAGAGTTCATTATAATCACAAGTATATTATTCTCAGCACAAATATACAAATAGGCCACCCCTAGACTAAGCTGCGGTGCACACATACTCTGTTGTCGAATCCCGGTACATCACATACATAAGAACTACGTGTTTCGAATCTCTCAGGAACCGTTTCAATAAGCAAAATCACACATATTAGAGGCGAACATAGTTCACATACCCATGGGTCACACACATACCTACGCTCCCATGGTCAGCTGACTTATTAACTTACAAATAAGCCATTCACAACCCTATGTCCTTAAGGTACCGATCTAAATCCCCCCGTAGGCACACAAAGATTAGATGGCCCTATTCCGAAAGCCGACCTCCCATGATAGCAAGTATGGTAGGTATGTCATACACATAATAATCCATATACTAAGCATTCACACAACTTAGATAACTTGTTATATTATTAAAGGTATATTCTCCGCCCTATACCGTTTGTCTAATTCATACACTATGATTATTCCGGATGATATATAATATATTTCCTCGATACATCTCACGTCGTATAGTTTCGAGTGCTTAAAACATAACCGAAGAGGTTAATAAGTCTCCTATTTTTCTCACATAACAATTCAGTACTCCGAGGTCCTTGTTTATTTCCCAAATTCTAACCTATCACTCCTAAGAATTTAAATCATATTCTCGCATCATAAAATAGGAAATTACTCGTCGAACCCTCGTAAATTCAACACTACCTTCCAACCAAATTCTAATATGTTCCGGGCTTCAAATAAATATCCCTACTGGTCTCCTTCAAGTCCTAATGTATTCACATAATCCCCAACTACAACATTCGATGGCCGGAAAGACTAAAAATCAAAAAGGGAAAAAAGGTCTAAGTTTCTGGGGAGATCGATCGATCGACCTTGAGTATCGATCGATCGAGCCCAGTCGATCGATCGACCTATGAATGTCGATCGATCGATCAAGCAGGTGCAGGCTACTGTTTCCTTCGTTTTCAGTCCCAATTTTTTGTCCCAAATCTTCATTACATGATGTTAAATCCAAAAGTAAACATATTGGGTCATTATACTACCTAATTACATGATTCTTAACGTTCTATAACTCTCAAATCATTATCAAATAGACTTTTCTTGGATCAAATCGTCATATTATCATAAAGACCCTATTTTTCTATTTTCTTCAAGAACCATCGTACTTCTCTTCCTAAATCCGCTTTTAATTCATCAAGGGTTATGATTTTGTTAATGAAAAACTTCCAACATTAAACTACATGCAAAACCTATCCAAAATTTAGGTTTCTTCTCCAAATTTCACGAGTTTCAATCATTGTTCATAGCTATCATCAAATCCTACACTATCATGGACTAATTATTTGCTGAAACTTAATGAAATCAAATCACTTGCCTAGGAATTGATGTTCTGGTCCGTTGGTGATGTTAAGGGTTGGTTCTCTTCCTCTCTCCGATCACAATTTCGACGAATAGTGGTGGCGTGTGGTGGTTATGGCCTTAAGAACTTCTTGTAACTTCCCCTTTTTCTCACGTTGCCCACTCCTTGCTTTTTGACAGATAATGGCCCTAATGGCCCTAATATTGGCTGATAAATAAAGCCTAAAATTCATGGGTGAAAATCCCTTTAAAATTAAAAGGACAAAAATGCCCTCTCGGGTTGCCGGTTTGGCCTAAAAATGCCCCGGAACCCAAACTAAACCCCCGGCTAGTGTTTTCTGACTATTTCGACCCCTCCGGACACGTTGTCGCACTCAAAATGACCATACGAATGATAAAATTATAATTTACTTTAAATCCAATTAAATTAATTCCTGATACGACTCACACGCGCGTCCCAACTTAATTTCTCGAATTGTCGTATTTGTGACTCGCGATAATTTTAATAAATTCAATAATCATATATTACCATATTCACCCAGTAATATTCAACATTATCATCATAATCAAATACCAACTCACGTCTCGCTAGTATTTAAATTCAGATTAATTTCTAATTAATTCCCATTTAATTTTTATTAATCCCATTAAATAAAATCAATAAAATTACGGGGTATTACATAAAATAAAGTTTATAACAAGTTTTAAGCGAGTTTTGGTAAATACTCAAAACTCTTATATTCTCTTTTACCAAAACTCTTATATTCTCCTTCTTTCTAAATAATAGGTTTCTCATTCTCTCTCTCTCTCTCCTCTCTCTCTCTCTCTCTCTCTCTCTCTCTCTCTCTCTCTCTCTCTCTTATATATATATATATATATATATATAAAGAGAGTCAGGCTCATGTGCATACTAAGTTTGCACATTATTTTTTTAAAATAGTAAAAAAAATATTTTTCAGTTGATTTTTTTTATGTTATATTTAGACATTTCAATGTATATATATATATAAAGAGAGCCAGACTCATGTGCATACTAAGTTTACACACTAAGTTTGCACATAATTTTTTTAAAATAGTAAAAAAAACATTTTTCAGTTGATTTTTTTTATGTGATATTTAAACATTTCAACGAATCCATGTAAAAACAAATCAGCTCAAAAAAACTTTTTTTGCTATTTTTAAAAAATCGGTCAAACTTTCACTACTTTTAAGCACTTTAAAAGTTGTGAAAGTTTGACCGATTTTTTAAAATAGCAAAAAATATTTTTTTGAGCTGATTGTTTTTACATGGGTCCGTTGAAATGTTTAAATATCACATAAAAAAGATCAACTAATTTTTTTTAATGCTTTAAAAAAATTGGTGTGCGCCAGCACTTTGCAAACTTAGTGTGCACAGGAGCCTGCCTCTCTCTCTCTCTCTCTCTCTCTCTATATATATATATATATATATATATATATGAGATTAGCGACAAATTTGAACTTATTGTTGATTATTGGTGTTAGTGTTGGTTATATTCTTAGTGTATATATGAAGTATATATGAATTTATACTTCTTGCATCTTTCACATCTTTGAGATTAGATACTTGAATCTTTTTTCATGTGTGGCCACCAGTAGCCCTATTTGATTTCTCAAAATGCAAATTATTTTCCTCATGCATGACTCCCACATATACCATCATGAAGCTCGTTGCGAATTTGCTCGGTGTCTTGCGGGTGGACGCATGGAGGTAAGAACCCGTAAAGGATCTCTTGTAGAGTTTGACTCCTAGATCGAGATAGAAATGGGCTACCTTCACCCTTATTTTGTGAGCCAATTTCCTATCGTCTAGTAGTGTGTCATTCTATAAGTAGGCAGCGATTGGATCCATCCAACTAGGTTCTCTTTCAACGAGAAACATCTGCTCGGTGGTACCTATTTTGTCAATCCTAGGCTAGGCGAGGAACTCCACTTGGATAGTTTTTGTAAGGTCAGAGTCCACTGCCGAACTTAGGGATGCTAATGCATCAGAATGACTATTTTGTCCCCGAGGGAACTACTGAATGTGTACCTCCTCAAATCGTACCATAAGCTCTCTCACCATGGCAAGGTAGGCTGCCATCATGTCATCTTTTGCATTGAAATCTCCGCTCACTTATTTGGAGACCAGTTTGGAGTCGCTGAACACATTGAGGTGCTTTGCCCCCAATAGTTAGACTTTGCACATACCATCTATCAGTGCTTCGTATTCGAATTCTGAATATCTCATAACGTCCTTGGTGGCTGAAAAAATGGTCGGTAACGTTTCGAGGACTTGAAGATAAAATGATTGAGTGTTACGAGCATTCCAATAAGCTTCTACATATCTAGCAATGTCCTTGGTGGCTGGACCCTGTTGATCATGTCAATCTCATTTGGATTGGCCTCAATACTTCTCTTGTCGAAACTGGACACTGAATGATTACTTGCTCGCATTGAGTTTCATTCGATGCTTCCTGAGGATTTCGAAGCAGGCCAGGTTTGCGAGGAAGTCTTTGTCCTTGAACTTGCCCAACTAGTCATCGATGTAGACTTCCCTAGTGTCTCCCATCTACTGCTTGAACATCTTTGTGATCAGCCTCTAATAAGTTTCCCATGAATTCTTCAGGCTGAACTATATGACCTTGTAATAATATATACCTACTGGAGTTATAAAGGATGTCTTGTCGTAATTAGGGACGAACAACGGGATCTGATGCTACCACGAATATGGGTCCAAAAAATTCATTCTCTCATGTGCTATCATGGCGTTAACTAGTTAATCAATATTCGGCAGAGGGAAGATATCTTTTGGGCAGACTCTGTTGATATCAATAAAATTGAAGCAAACTCTCCAGTCACCGTTGGTTTTTTGCACTGCAACTGGGTTGGATTGACACTTTAAGTACTGAACTTCCCAAATGTATCTTGCTCCAGAAGGTTCCTTACCTCATTCTCCAATGCTTTAGCCTTTTCAGGGGCTATTCGATGCCCCTTCTGAGTGATCAGCTTGAATGTTGCGTCAATGTGGAGATAGTGGTAGGCTACGTCGGTATCAATACTAAGGAGATCGTATGGATCCGAATTAAAAACATATAAGTTCTTCTAAAAATGGCAATAAATTATTTCATTTTGTGATCGACAAGAGTAGTCCCGATCAGAAACTTTTTATCGGGAAAGTTGTCATCAACACCAACTTCCTCCAGGCTTTCAATGACCCTATCAGCATGGTGGATCTTGGTCTTCTCCACACCTGGTCTAACATTCCGTAGTTTCTATTTTTAAGGAGTTCCCCTATCATGGGAATCCTCCGAATGAATCTCTGGTTCATTGTTCTTCTCTTTTATGGGTCGATGGCGACGATGATGCACTTCTTGGCTATGGCGTAGTCGCCACGAATATCCACGACTCCTCGATCAGTAACACATTTGAGCTTATTATGTAGGTGGATAGTATGACTTTCATAGCATGGAGCCACCCACTGCCCAGAATGGCATGGTAGGGCAAATATATGTTTACCACCAAAAACTAGATGAAATATTGATCGCCCTTACCGGCAGGACTATCTTTCCCAATTGCATCGTGATTTTCTCTGCGAAGCAAACCAATAGAACTGTATCCTCCTTGAGGTCGACTAAGTTAAGATTTAACTTGTGGAACAACTCTAGGTACATCACCTTCGATGAGCTTCCCTAGTCTACCAGTAATTTTTTGACATTCCAATTTGCGATCCTGAGAGTGATTACAAGTGAATCGTGGCGCGAAGTTCTCACTTCAATCAGATCTTTTTATGTGAAGATGATATATTTGGTGGAGTCAACATCTTCTAGTCATTGGCACTTGCCAACCAGCCTTTTTGCAGTGTCAATCTAGAATGCCTCCATGATAGCTGTGACCTTTTTTAGCTCCATAAGAACAACATTCCCTTTGATCTTCTTCAGGTCAAATGCTCCATGAATCACGACGAACTCGAGTCCCATATCTTCCTTAAGGATATTTTCTAATTTCTAGTCGCCATTGGCTGCGACCTTGTCAATTTTCTTTTCTACGTACTTGTTCAAATGTCCAGCCTGGGCCAACTCTTCCAAGTACGAATTCAGTGCTTTGCAAGTTTCTATCCTTGGATTCCCTCCTTGTGGAATGTGCATCTTAGCACATTATTCCTCTTTGTTAGGTCACCACCCATCTTCTTGGGACACTTGACAGATGGCTTATCCTTGATCTTGCTCAAGATCTTGTAGATTGGTCTTTTATAGACTGTGATAATAGCCTGGAATGCCTTTGAAGGACCGACCTTACTCTCATTCCCGGAGCTCTTCTTTCTCTTTATCTTTCTCCCTTGATTTAGAGTGTCTCTTTTATTTCCTCCTTTGGTTGCCTTTATGTGACTGTTGTCCCCTGGAGTAGAGTGAACCACATCCTTAACCTTGGCATATTTTTTGATACGTGCTATGAGGTTGCCAATGGTGTTTTCCTTTTTCTTCGTTAGGGACTGGTGCAACAGAGATGTGGTCAGAAGAAATTTTTTGTAAAGGATGTTACGACATCCTACTTCGAGCAATCCACCACCTCGTTGAATACCTCCTAGTACCATTTGGCGTAGTTGCGAGGGCTCTCTTGTGGTTTCTTCTTCATAGTGAATAATGAATCCATCCTTTTCAGGTGGTAGCTGCTGGTGATGAAGTGAGCAGTGAAGGTCTCAATGAGGTCCTTGAATCTCTTGATCGACCTGGGTGGGAGCCTCTCGAACCAATTTTGTTCAACGTCACGTAGGTTAGAAGGGAAGACTCGACACATGAGAGCGTCGTTGTGGCGCTACAGAGTCATCGCCTTCTTGTACTACCTATTATGGTTTACGGGATCTGTCTTGCATCATAGATTTTGAATATGGGAATGACGAACTTCTTTTAGGTCTCCCCTTCTTCAATCACCCTTGAAAAAGGGTAATTTCATCTGAATGTTAAGAGCTCTTCTGGCTAGCTATTTAATCAACTTAGCCCCTCGATGGGCTAGGTGTTTATCCATCTCTCTACGCACCAAAATTCTTATGTATTCATCCTGATGATCACTACATCAAGTTGGCAAAAATGTCACTCTTCACCCAGCCAAGGTTGTCATGGTAAAATACCGTGACAAAAGACACACATTTTTTATCACGGACATCTCACTGTCAATGATTGTGACAACTGTATAAATTTGTCACGATCTTTGATCGTGACATGTCTGTGACAACATAATTAAAATATGACACTATCCGCTTTATCCTTTCTTCTTTCCCTTATTTCTTTCCCTCGTAATTCTCTCTCTCTCCCTCTGCATGAACATGCGACCATCTCTCTCTCACTTTCCTCCCACTTATTCGGCCATCTCTCATCTCTCCTCCCTCTCCTTCATTATGGTACGTACATCTCTCTCTCTCTCTCTCTCTCTCTCTCTCTCTCTCTCTCTCTCATGCACAGACACCCCCATACACACACACACACACACACACATACACACCATAAAAACATACACACACAAAAAACACACACACCACACACACACTTACCAAACACATACCACATATACTCACACACCCTAAAATGAAAACCTTAAATGGATTTCAAATGAAAACCCTAATTAATTTGAAAACCCTAAAAAAAAAAAAACACACCACACACACATATACACCCTATAATGAAAACCCAAAAATGATTTCAAATGAAAACTCTAATTAATTTGAAATTAATTTGAAAACCCTAAAAAAAACTACAACCCACACACCACACACACACACCCCTTAGAATGAAAACCCTAAATTGATTTCAAATGACAACCCTAATTAATTTAAAACCTTAAAAATAATTTCAAACATACAGACAAACATATGCACTTATTTAATTTTTTTAATTTATTGTGCTAATTTAAAAATGATATCACCTTATTATTTATTGGGATTCTTGAATTGTTGTTAATTGATGAATTTGAACATTTAGATGGCCATTGAGTTGGTTGGACCTTGGCATTTCTAATATTTCACATTAATTTATAAGTACTTTGAATTACGCATAGTGCGCATAGATACTAGCAATCTAGTTCTTATGCATACGCATTCAATAACTCTTAGACCCGTTCGAGAGTCATTACCCCTGCAATGAGATCTCCAATTATCCCGTTTGCACAACTTGGGACTGTATAGTTTTCGTATAATAATATTCTTAGTATCTTAAACTTGTTACTTTTGGGAGAAGTTCTACTGCTGTCTCTTAATGTTCTCTGAGTACATACTAAATTATGCAGTGTTAAGTGTTATTTCAATTGATAAATTGAAATAACACTTACACTTACGAATCTATGTCGTGTACTTGGAGAACTATAGGGATATGCTGTTGAACTTTTCTCAAATTGAAACAATGTGCAAGAGCTGTAAGTATATTACGAAAATATGTGGTCTTGAATGAGATAGGACCACTCACCCTTTAGAGGAGATGGAGGAAATATGCGGTCTTCAGTGTGTGTATTCTGAAATTAAAATTTGTATATTAAAATTAGAAATTGGTACAAACTAAATATTATGGTAATTGGTAATTGGAATAAATTGATTTATAGTGGGTTTGCCCTTCCAACCCCCCTCTCTCTCTAATTGCAACAACGATGACCCCCTTTCCTCTTCTTCACATATTTCGGTGGCCATCTCTCTCTCTCTCTCCCTCCCCCCATACACATTATACACACACACACACACACACACACACACACACACACACACACACACACACACACACACACACACACACATACACACATATATGTTTGTGCTCATAAATTATGATAGATTCACATTAACTTTGATTTTTGCTACGATTAAAATTGGGTATTGATTTATGTCATGCATTCAAATGAGAATATATGCACGCATGCACCCCTCAAAGCAAGTGTTATATAACAAGTAATGAGGGTGAAATGGTAACAAGTAATCATATAGAAGTTGATTTAGTGTAAATTTACGCCTGCCTAAATTATAGTAATGAGAACCGTAATAGATAGCCATTAGCTCCTATTTCACTCACATATTTGCCATCATAAAGATGATGGCAAATAGGTGAGTGAAGTAGGATCTAATGGCTATCTATTGCGGTTCTCATTACTATAATCTAGGCCAGTATAAATTTATAGTAAATCAACTTGTATACAAGTACTTTATACCTTTTTACCCTCTCTAATTGTTATATAACACTTGCTTTGTGGTAGGGATGGAAATGGTGCGGGTTTGGCAAAACCCTAACCCGCCCCATTTAATAAACGGGGAGGGTCGTGGCTCCAACGGGTTGGATTAATTTAAAAATAGTAAAATTAAAATTATTACATTATAGTCTTAAAGGCCTATAATGTTTTAATATGGGAGAAAATACTCCAATTGTCAATCCATGTTTTCGCATAGATTTTCCAAAAATAACATACAAATAAAGGACTTTTTAGTGTATGTGTGTGTGTGTGTATGGTTTAATTGTAATTAATATACATATAAAGGGTAATTGTGTAGGCATAAGTTAAACGGGTCGGGGAGTTTTGTTTTAACTTGACTCCTAACCCGCCCCATTTAATAAACGGATTTTTTTATCAAACCCATACCCGCTCCTAATTCATTAATCAGGTTTTAAAACCCTCCCCATTTGGTTCGGGTCGGGGCTCCTACGGGCCGGGTTAAATTGCCATCCCAACTTTTGTGTGTGTGTGTGTGTGGGGGGGGGGGGGGGTGCATGCATGCATGTATTCTCATATGAATGCATGACATAGCAGTACTATAACATGATACAATGCTTTTTATATTCTCATGTGCACTTGATAAGTTGTTGATTGGTAGATTTGAACATTTATGCCCATTGAGTTGGTTGGCCCTAGGCATTTCTAATATTTTTCATTATTATTTGAATTGTTGTTTGGGATTCTTGGATTATTGTGGTTGATTAAAACATTTAGATGGCCATTGATTTGTTTATCCCTAGGCATTTCTAATATTTCACATTATTATTTGAATTGTTGTTTGGGGTTCTTGAATTGTTGTTGACTAGTGGATTTGAATATTTAGATGTCCATTGAGTTGGTTGGCCCTAGGCATTTATAACATTTAGGGTTGTGATTCTACTGAATATAAATAAGACATAAATGAAACACACTATAAATTTTAAATGCAAGCTGTTAAATAATTAATAATGTAAAATGAAACATAACTATGTATAAATCATCACTATAAACATTACTACCGAATAAATGAATATACACATTTGTTTATACACTTTTGTTTATACTAATCCATGAATATACACTTCTTACCCATAACATGTGATTGCTTGTAGTAGATGTGATGGGATATCCTAAATACAAAGAGTGGATGGGTGAGACAAATAGACTAGGGGATGTGTTTCACGGAGGTGCTAATGAATTTGTGAAATACGAAAAGAGATGTCATAATGATGAAGAGTTTTCGTTCCCGTGTGCTAAGTGTAGGAATGGTAAGGTGTTTTAGAGGAAAATAGTTGAACTACATTTGTTAAGATGGGGTATGCAAGATAGTTATCAATTTTGAATTTTTCACAGGGAATCGAATGTTCCTTTTATCCCCGAGCAACCTTCACAACAACCTTCAATAAGTAGGATAGATGTACAAGGAAATGAGGAGAATGTAGATCATAATATGCTTGAGGATTTAGTTGATGACGCGCATGGAGTTCATGAAATGGATGAAAATGAAGTCACTAACGATGTACAAGGTTCAAGTGCTCAGGAAGATATTGGGATAAACCTTGACGATGACTACCAAGGTTTAAAATTTAAGGCGATCCGGCTGTTGTACTCTGGCTGTGATAAAGATCAAACAACTTTACATGCCATGGTTAATTTTCATAATTTGAAGACCTAATATGGTTTGTCTAGCACTAACGTGATAGAAATTTTGAATTCGGTGAAGGACTTGCTATCCAACCAGAATACGCTTCCAAATAGCTATCCTACTATGAAGAATAGTTTGAAAGGTTTGGTAATGAATTATAAATCAATTCATGCTTGTGTATATGATTGCATACTATACCGAAAGGAGTGTGAAAATCTCGATCGGTATCCGGTATGCGATGAATCTAGATATGTGCAATATACTGGCAAGGAATGCACAAGCTCAAAACTGCCTAAAAAATTATTGAAATATTTTCCCATTGGGCCTAAATTGAAGCATTTTTTTATAGTTTTATGGATAGCAGTGGCAATGACTTGTCATGCTAGGGCAAAAGTAGGGGATAATCTCATGCGTCATCCTATTGATTTTACAGCTTAGAAGAGGATGAGTTATGAGTATCTCGATTTTACTCGGGAACAACGTAACATTTGTTTGGTAATATCAACAGATAATTTCAATCCATTTGGAAATCTAAGAACCAATCAGAGTGTATGGCCAGTGATCCTAACACCACTCAACCTCCCTCATTCATAGTGTATGAGACCTGAATTTTTGATGCTGTCCTTATTGATACCTAGGCCTAAGGCACCAAGTTAGGACATTGATGTCCACTTTTCTCCTTTGGTAGAAGAATTAAATGAGTTGTGGAAAGTGGGTGTGCAAGAATTTGACTCTTTTGAAAAAGAAGACTTTACACTGAAAGCTATGTTGATGTGGGCAATTCATGATTTTCCTTTTTGTGGGATATTATCCGGTTGTGTAATACATGGTTATTTGGGGTGTTCTATTTATGGAGAGGAGACTGAATTTCTACGTCTCATCAATAGTGAAAAAAATATATACCATTTCCATAGGGGGCTTTTACCCCTGATCATAGTTTTAAATTTGATAAAGGTTCCAATTTTTTATCGGACGGGTTGAACATTGTCTACCTTCGAGAAAACTTTCAGGTTCAAAAATTGAAAGTAGATATTCTAATTCTGACCGTAATATGCCAGGTAAGAATCTTAAATTCAAGAATGTCAAGCATAAAAAGACCCCAACTGGGAATGAAACTGAGACAATAAAGTCATGGTCCAGGAGATCATTTTAATTTGAATTGCCGATACGCACCCAATCACCACCTGCATATGATCCATTTTCCACCTTGACCCCCGTAAAATGGCCTATGTCAATAATCGGTTGGACGAATGTATATTTAATAGACGTCTGGGGTGGAAATCCCATAGCTAGGGGGTTGAGGGACTCGACGCACAACCGGGTAGTGTGGTCCATGTATGTGCATTGCAATATATTGAGGCAAAGGTTCGCGTCACGCATATTGTGCCCGAAAAAGAGAATGAACCTTTGTGGTTGGAAGAGGAATATGGCGTTCAACTAATTAATGGCTGTATTAATTCATACGTAGTATGCCCTACCTTCCTCCTCAGACCTGACCTTTTCGAAACACAAGTCCTTAACATTATTTGTATTATTTCATGTTTATGAATATATTTAATCGGATATTATTTGTACTTATTTCATTTGAATATTGAATGTTGGTTGGTTATGAATATTTGTTGGTTAATTCAAATGTATTTTTTTAATGAATTATTGAATGTTGCTTGATATTTATACTATTTGAACAGGTTTAAACATGCTATAACAGGGAAAAATATACTACTAGGCAACGACTGTGGCTATACCGCCCAACATTTGTTTTTTAATTCTGGCCATATTTGTCACGAATTTTGACCTTGACAAGTTTGTGACAAAGGAAACATTATCATGGACTTGTAAAGGTCAAAGTCCGTGAACATTTTTCCTTTGTCACGGATTTATCACGGTCAAAGTTCGCGAGAATTTTTTCTTTGTCAGGGACTTGTCACAGTAAAAGTTCGTGACAAGTTAAATTCTTATCACGGACTTTGAGTGTGGAAATTCCATGACAAAGAAGTTATCACCCCAATTCTTGTCATGATTTTTGACCGTGACAAGTCTGCCTTGTCACGAATTATGATCGTGACAACTAGGAAGTTTTGGTGTAGTGGATCATTATCTCTATGGCGCCTCTCTAATCGGCCATGCTCTGATCGATCACTCTCTAACCCGTCATACTTAGATCGATCATCGTTAAATCCGGAGCTCCTCCCTTGGTTGTGACTCTTAATCACCTGGGGACTAGGAGACCTATCGCAATGCTTTCTGGTATCTCTATGAAGATCTCTCTCCATCCTTTCAAGTTTCCTCTGTAGGCGAGCATTTTATTCCATCTAGAGGCGTGTTACTTTCTCCTTATCTTGAAGCCGAGCTTCATAACCATCGACCAACTTTGAGATCTAAGTAGACCTAGGTGGTCCATGACTTTCTTCAGAAGGTTTCCTCTCTTGGCGAAACCTGGTATTTGGTGGTTGGCGAATCTCAAACCTGACCCTAGGTGGATCTGCATCCGCCTACACGTCACAAATTTGAGGAATATTGTTGCTATAGTGCGACATCACGGGATTTCTTTGAATAAATGCTTTCGTAGGAAAAAAATGGTTCCTAGAGACGGTGACAATGGTGAGTGCCAGGATGATCACAATAAAAAATCTAGAAAGCAATATCGAGCAAAAAATAAGTAATCACACACAATACCAAATGTACGTGGTTCGACAACTTGCCTACGTCCGCGGAGAGGTTACTGTTTTTTATTAGTGTCTCAAACAATCGAAGTTATAACCCATTTTCCCAGAGTCGGGTAGTGATTGAATTGCACAAATAGCTCAACCAGCTTGTGGATATCTCACAGGTGTCCCTGAATATCTCCCTGAGATTGGTGGTAACTAATTTGAGTCTATCTACAAGCATTTAAGCATATGTTAAATACACGAGTCTAAATTAGATATCTGAGTTGGGTCGGGCAGTCCACTTGTAGGCGGGAGTGGTCGACTGTATCAATGGGCTTGAAGAATAAAGAAGCCCCCATAATTATTTGTTTTCGTTTCTAATTATTCGTATGCTACTTGACGTTATGAGTTATTCAAACTCAATTTTCATCTTCGAGGATGGAAATTTTTTAAAGAGGGTAGAATATAACAACCCCCGTACTTTTGAAATTAATTTTTGTTGGTGGAAATTTATAATTCAATATTGCGATATCTAATTAAGGTATTTCGATTTTTTTTCGTTATAATATTAAATTTAATAAAACATTTAAACTCTTTAAATGGTTTTGCTTATTAGTGGTAATTGTTTAGTGTGGTTTATTATTTTTTTATTTATGTAGATGCTTTTTGAATCATTTAGAACATCAATCTATAAATGAATTATTATTGAGAGGTGGAGAGTAAATGTCAAAATCCCTAATTTCACATCATCAATAATTTTGTAAATGTCAAAAGCCCTAGTTTCACATCATCAACAATTTTGTCCACCCCAAAACCAAAAATTAAATTCGTTTTTCTTCATGTATCAACCCAGATTCATAGCCTCTACATGTGGTAATTCATCTACATTCAATTCCCTACCCAAAAGCTTGATTAACAATTCAATTTCAACCCAGATTTCATCATACCATGTGTATATCATCAATTCTGCACTAACATGTATAATATATGTACTAATTAAAGAAAGATAACCACTCGCCTTGTTGGGAAGGTCTGAATCGTTGAATGAAAGTGGTATAGATGCGTTACTCTCTTCCCGATCTACACGTTGATGGTATTGTTGGTGAAAGATGTGTGGATTTGGTCTTGGAGATCCCACGAATCACTTCTCCTTCTTCCTCTTGGGCTCTCACTTTTCTTCTGCACATAAAAACCTAACTTCTTCCACGAACATGAAGATATATTTCTAACAATAGGGATCGAATCTAGTGAGAATATTACACCCTCAAAAGTCTCCTCCTCAATATAGTATAAATACGTGCTTGACCCTCCCTCTAAACGAGGCATCGCCATAAGAAACATATCCTGCCCTGGAATAACAAGCACGATAGTCCAATTGTAATAGTCCACCATTTCTCTATACATTGCTAACTAGTCCATACCCAGAATAACATCATACTCATCAAGCTCTAAAATGAGCAGATCCACTACTAACCATAATCTCCCCATGTTCATGCCCACCCCCTGCCACATGGAACAAATGAGAGTTTCGCAACCCAACGGTGAATCTACGGTCGTAATAATGTTCGACACTAAATCCACTAAACCCGTCACACGCACAAATCTAATGAGAATAAAAGAATGTGATGCCACCGTGTAAAAAAATACGTGCCCCATCTTCCCATGGATATAAAACATACCCTTAATTACTAGCGGCATTGGTGGTAACACTGGTCCTCGAAGGTGATACACACGCCCAAACTTCCCCTGCCCCTATCCCTTCTCCTGTGAAGGCGGTAGTGTTTGAATTGTCGATGGGGCTAAAAGATACTATAACCGTTGCCCCGGCTGGGAGCCTTGCTCCTAACCTCTACCCTATTCGGGCATGCCTGCTGCATGTGGCCCTGTTCCCTCCCCACAAAACATCTTCCAGTAAAATCTTACTACCTCTGGAACTAATGAGGCTTCCCTTGTCTCTAACCCTGATGGACCTGAAAACCTTGACCTTATTGGCCTCCGATCTGGAACCCTTGGCCCGACTGGCCCTTACTGAAATTTTCATAACTCAGCTTAAATCTCTTACCAGAGTCCCTCTGTTAGGAACCCTACTCCTGTTATCTCCCTTGCTGTTGTGGCTCCCCGTTGGCACCGTTATCCCCGTCTTACCCTGCTGGCTAGAATTTTTGGTCCTCTTCGCTCCTTCCAGATGGAAGCGATGATCCTGATAGTGGAGCAATGAGGTAGTAATGGCCACAATGTAAGTCGACAATTCCAGGTTCCCCAATTAGTACTGACATGTCCTCCAAGTAAGTTCATCAGTAAACATGAGGACCCTCTTTGCCTCAGTGTTCACCTCATCCGACATAAAGTTTGCTAGGCTGGTGAATTCCTCCTTATAATCGACCACAGTCCGAACCTCGTATGAAAAATCTAGGAATCTCCTCCTAATACCCGTCTGAACTTCTTACGAGAAGAACTTGTGGTCAAACCACACCCACTATTCTTGGATAGTCATTATATCTCTCTCTTATGACATGGTCACCGACTCCCACCGCTGAAGAGCTGCTTCGATTGGCTTAAATATAGCTAGTATCTGCTTCTAAGAGCCACTGAACTCAACCATGTGCAAGTGCCTCTGGATATACTCCTTCCATTAGCTATATGCAACCACATCCTCACTCCCCTAGAACTCCGACAGATGGCCCTTCTTGAAGGCCTGTCTGACTCTCTCTCAAATTGATGGCACTAGGTGAGCCTGAACTAGGGCTGCCATTAGTTGTTGTGGTTATCCATTGGGAAAATACTTTGCTGGGGCCGTCATCGTGACATTAACTGCCTATGTGATAATAATTGCGACCTCTTATGTGATCTAAATCCTCTGAGTGGCATGGTACTCCGGCTGAGCCTCTCCCTCTGTGACCCTCCTAACGGCACGTGCAAGTCTACCTCTCGTGGTGTTTGGCATTTGAAACCAAACCAAAATTATATGAGATTCACTTCAATCATATATAATAGTAGAAGAACATAAAGGTGCAATATGAAAAAGTAGTCCTAAATATAGGGCTCTATATCAAAGAAACGCAATGCTGACAACGTAGCAAGTCCGCACAGATCCTAAGGACAGTAGTTACTGATGCTCTGATACGAACTGTGACAACCGACCGACCTATTCAAATACCAGGTGGCCAATATCCTCTACTATAATAAAATAGGAATCTCAGTATGGTTTCATCCTCAACATCACTGTCACAACGACCAATATAAATAATACTAATAAAATCATATAACGATATATTTATAATAATCCACATGCATAGGTAAATAATAAAAGTGAATCGAATAAACCTTCAGTCGCCAAATAATAACATCGACTAAATAAAACTGAATAACAACTGAATAATAAAATAAAATATCCTGGCAGTAATGTAAAATCCTATCCATCTATGGGAGACACGCCCAAACTAAAAACTGGAATGAAATTGAATCCTATAGAACGACTGAGGTGGTTAAGTAAAATCCTGTAGCGTCCATAACTACTGCAGCGGCAAGAATGGATCTATCCCTGTTGTCCCGACTATTGTTACAGCTGCACACCTGGGATTTTAAAAGAAAAACAAGGAATTTTTTTTTTCTCGTGAGTTAATGCCCAAAAATTAGAAATTTTTTTGCAAGTAAATAATTATTTAAATTGATTAAAACTTGTAGTATATTACTTTCATAATGAACCTATCGTATTCACATGAGATAAAACCTCACCTCTTAACTACAATGCGCACCTAATATGTTCATTTTACTATCCTAATTAAACTACCCATTCTAATTAGGATATGTAACTGCTATACAATCCCAAACCCTACTAACACTCACTATTAGCAAATAAGTATAACTACCTTCACTAGGTATAAGTTTGCAAACTATATTTACACACTTGCTATAGTTGAATATTAACGTAACGATAAACATTGTTACGCTCGTGATATAAGTGTGTGTGTGTGTGTGTGTATATATATATATATGCGCGCGCGTGCGCGTGTGTGTGTGCTATCTGGCTCCAGGCATCACGCATCACACTGAGCCACTGGGTCGGAATCTCACCACCGATCCCAAAGGTAAACACATACAATAGAGGCAGTCATAGACATACGTTCGGTAGTCGCAACCATACCACATCACACCCAACTGGTCTATAAACTAATACTTATTTTCACCCATGGATAGTTTCCATGAACATTCCTATGACCCCGGGGATCAATCCAACACATACTGGTCAACGCCAGGGTAGACTGCCCAATACGCACAACCTCTTATGATAGCCCAACGAGTAAGTATGTTCGATATAAACAATGTAGTTATATATACATACATACATATATAAATATATATATATATATATATATATGAAGTACCGAGCTTGTATGCATATCCCACAATGGATCGAGCACCCAATCCCGAAGTTTGAACCAACTTCTAGATTAAATATTTAAATTGCCACTCACTTGAATTCCGATTCTCCTCATAGGAACCCATATGTTCATTGGCCTATCACACATACCAAACCCTAAAAATCATTCTCCATTAATCCCACAATACCCCAGAAGTCCCTACGGTCATTCCCCAAGCTCTAACGGGTCAGAACAACACGAAAGGAAAAATTGAGCAGAGGCCAACAAATTGAACCGATTTGCTAGCAGACCGAACCGATTTAGTCGAGAGAATCGGTTCTCTCCACTAGAGAATTGATTTAGTTTGCTAGGCTGCCTTTCCTATCCTTCCCCGAGTTTTCTCCTCCAAGTCATCCAATGGAGGTCTCGAACCACCCTAAGCATAAAATTGACCTCATTCATCAATATATTAATGTTGCAGAAGAATTATAATACATAATTGACCATGAATCCTTTAAAAAATACCTAGGATTACAAATCAAACATCAATCCCATTGAACTCATAATTTTCCCTAATATGATTTTCATTTCCTATTAAGGTTCTACATGCTCATCATTATAATCCCAGAATTAATTTCCAAATTCTTATGTAATCAATACCAACTAGTATTCAATTCAAATCAGAGATCATTTATCACCCATATCTTTAAATCATTCAATCAATGTTTCAATCTTTACATCTTTAAATCCAAGATCTTTATCATTAACCATGAAAGTGATTAACTACGTATAATTGCAATTTAAAGCAAGTAACTACTTGTCTTTGTAGATTTAGTCCAAAGTTCTCTATTTATCTGATGGGTTGAATTAGAAGATATCATGTCTCTTCTCTTCTCTAAGCCCATCTCCCCTTCCTTCGTCTTATTCTGTTATCTTGAACTCTCTCTAACTCTCAATTGTGCAGAATGTCAAAGGTGGGATGCTGTACACATTCCCAACCTTTAAATACCTCCTTAATTCACCCTAATCACATTTTTTCACTTAACCCTAGGTGTAAAAAGACCCTTCTACCCTTATACTGGTTCTGCTATGTGTAAACAGTCTCTGAAACAAAAACATTACACTCGGGTCCCTATTCTGGATTATTTCGACCCTTCCCTGATCACTGGTGCACTCGAAAGATCATTCGAGTCACCTAACTGCGAATATGATAGAATCTCATTAACTGGGCCCGACACGTGCATACCATATGCATCGCATATAAAATATATCGTTCCGCCAATGTAAAACTCTATCGACAGATAATAATAAACTGTCACTTTTACTCATACGCGATATATAATATATCACATATCTATTTACTTATCACACGCAAGTAAATATTAATAATAATAAATATTAATCCTTTATCTTACTAATTAATATTTACCGAAACCCAATCTAATTTTCCCAAAAAAATTAATAAAATTAAGCACATGAAAATTAAATTATAATAAAATTATGGGATGTTACATTCTTCCCCTAATAATGGAATTTCATCCCTGAAATTTGAACGTAAGTAACAACCCCCATTTTCTCATGTAAAGGCTGTCCAGGCACGATACGCCGAAGATGGGGCTTGTCTATCAATTAATACCATTCTAAGAACAAAGTAATATAAATATTATTATTTTAAAGGCCGGTATTTAACTTTATGTATATTTCCATGACAATAATTAAACTTAAAACCAACACCAACTAAATAATAAATCCAACAGCAAGTAAAAATCACAACTCTAACATAATTTAAAGAAATCTCAGGCTTATGCCCTTACAAATGTTTCCAAATAAAATAACTAACTCCGGCATAAAAGCACCTAGGCTAGAATTGACAAATCTGAAATCTGTTGAGCAAGAGAGACTGCAAGACTATCACAACACAATTCATCTATCCTTATCTAGGAGAACCTCGGGGGGGGGGGGGGGGGGCATTTAAATTTGGGTCAGAGACCTAGGTGTGCAAGAATTAACTTATTCAATTTAAGATGCAATAATACAGTTGATGCAAAAATGAATAATCCCCTTCGTCACTCGCATGCGTTTAACACCCCACCCCTCATTTAAGTGTGATATTATCCATATCCCGATAAGTTCCCAAATGACAAATATGACAACGTGTCAAATTAATAATAATGGATTTGTTGATAATTAAATGCTTAAGAGTACCGACTACATTTAACTGCCAATGCTCGTAATACCTCAGTCTCATAAATTTCACATAAATGGTATAAACATATATTATGCATTATAGAATCAAAGTTGTAGTTTACGTCCACATTCTTATACACTTCCAATTTATCTCAAATAAAGTTCGAGTAAATTATCAATATATGTCTTTTATATATTTGACATACAAAGGCATCTACCGTTGATGTCTAGTTCATACTCTATCGATAAGTCCAGAGGAATATCTTATCCTAAGAGGACATCACAAAACATATATAAGTTGGGGTGGGTCCCTACGCCGGATACCTGCTCACGTCCCATACCCAGAAGTGACACAACCTGGGTCAACGTCAACACCTACCTCCTCATAGATGGTGCCTCCACGTAGTACTTATATGACCTGCACAATCACCAAGCCCACCTGTGCCGCCGTGTGGTACCCGGTCTGAACGCACGAACCCCCGATCCAATAGAATAGTCCATGAACATTGGTATGTCTGCACAAATACATATAAGTACATATTATTATCTCATTTAATATGTATAGGTAACTACTCAATAATTACCATTAGGAAGTCCCACATAAGATTCACAATTTTTCCATTTATTAATAATTTACCATCTAGCGAATTATTAATTTCGCTCCATTGAGTAATTACTTAACTAACTCGTTAATTATAATTTTTCCTATTTAATGTGGGTAAATTTGTATTTTTAAAAAATTCTTTATTGTCCCAAACCCTCTTCCACTCACTCACTTGGGCTCATAAAAATACTCATAACCAAACCCCATGCCCAATACTCTCATTAATGTTAACATTCCTTAATACCCTATCTCCCAATACCCTAGGTATTGAACTTCCATCTAGTTTTTTCTATAATTAAATTCCCAAAAAATAGTCCCAAAAGAAATTCAGAAAATGGAACGAAGGTGTCAGATTACGGCCCTGTCGTTCGAACGACTTGCAATGTCGTTTGAAGGACACGCAGGGTCGTTCGAATGACCTCCAACGTCATTTGACGCTGCACTGCGACTTCTTCTTCCTTCTGCTACTTTCGCTACTTCTTCCATTTGTTCTCCTCAGATCCAAAACTCAAAAACCCAGAAACAGTGCCTTCGAACAAAGAAAGTAAATCCAGAAATGATATATTCATACCCAAAAATTTAATATCTACTAACGATGTTATCGATTAAAACATTCTCCAATTTCTAATCATATTTAATCCATAATAAGGGCATCTATCATTGGATTTACATCAAAAATTCAGTTCATAAATCATCAGTAGTATCCTCTACATTAATTAGTCACGATGTCCCAATTTAACTATCAAGACCCTAAGGGATCTACCGTAAATTTTAAGATTTCGATACCTGAATTTCTGGGACCAATTATATTTTAAATTCAGTCCTCCACATGTATAGAATATTTGTTCATCATCAAATTAATCATATCAAACCTAAATTCCAGAAATTTTAAGGGGTTATCATCATGCATCAAGAAGATACATTGAAAAACTTATATTAAACGAGAGAATTCTTGCCAGTTTTCGGTGATGGGTGATGTCTTCCTTGAATTCTCTGTTCTTTCTCCTCTTAGGCATTTGTTCCTCTCTCTCTTGAAGTGGGGATGCTAGAGTTAGCTTATGATTAGTAGTGGGGAGTTATTTCTCTTCCTCATAATCTTATATTTTACTCAATTCCCGAGTTGGACATTTAACCCCATTTTTGGACCCCCAAATGAGCCTGAATCGATATTCAAACTAGCCCAAATGTTCCCAAACTCATATAGCTATGATCTGGCACCATTTGTAAATATTTAAAACCCTAAACCGAGTCTCTAACACTTTCCAAAATGTGTCCCAATTATTTCTATTTCACTTAGACATTTTTATTATGTTTAATAACACGTGCCCATAAATTTATTTATGTGTGATTTATTTTCCACTAGCAAGCCCGTTATGTCCAATTGAGTTTTATATTTATGTAATCATGAATAACTGTTTATTTTAAATTTAAACTTTCACTCATTTAATTTTAAATCCTCCCAATTTAATTTATTCTCAAAATAAATTTGAAAATTATTAAATTTAATTATGTCGTAATATCTTATTCTAAAAATACGGGGTATTACAATGTACCTTCCACGAAGAGATTTGGATACTTTTTTCGCATGTCATCCTCACACTCCAACGTCGACTCAAAAATAATGTGGTATCTCCATTGTATACACACTAACGGTACCACCTTTGTCTGAATCTTCCGGTCTCTACGTCCCAAAATAGCAACAGGTCTCTCCTCATATGAAATATTTGGCAGTATGTAAATCTCCTCTAATTGTATATGCTGATAAGCCACGTCATCCCCGAGATCCTATTCAATGGTGACACGTGAAACACATCATGAATTCACTACAAATGCTCCGATAAGGCGAGCCTATACGCAACCGTACCTACCCTTTTGATTAAGGGAAAAGGCCCCACATACCTAGGTGCTAACTTCCCCTTCTTCCCGAATTGCATCACTCACTTCATGGGAAATACCCACAGCAATACCTGATCGCCCACGTCAAACTCTAAAAATCTTTCGTTTGCATCGGCGTAACTAATCTTCCGGTCCAGAGCTACTCGAATGCGACTCCTGATCAACTCGATTTTCACTGATGTGTCCTGAATCAATTCCAGAAGTGGGACACAAAGATCCCGATCTGAAATAATGTTGAGAGACACCTTGTAAAATCTCACTATCGCTTCTATGAACAGTTGTGCATACATTCCCATCATATAATCCATTTGAACTGGCAAGAAATGGGTTACCTTTGTTAGTCAATCCACAATGACCCGATGGAATCGTGACCCCTTTGCGATGTCGATAATCATGTGATGAAGTCCATCGAAATACTCTCCTATTTCTATATCAAAATATCCAATAGTTATAGAACCTCAACTGGTCTTCGATGATTAACCTTCACAGTTTGACAAGTGGTTCACCTTGAGACAAACTCTCTAAATCATTCAATCAAAGTTTCAATCGTTACATCTTTAAATCCCAGATTTTTATCATTAATCATGAAAGTGATTAACTACATCTATTTCCAATTTAAAGCAAGTAACTACTTGACTTTGTGGATTTAATTCAAAGTTCTCTACGTTTGATAATGAGTTGAATCCATAGATAACCTCTTTCTTCTCTTCTCCACACCCTTCTCTTCTTTCTTCCTCTTTTCTCTTTTCTTTAACTCTCTCTAACTGTCAATTATGCAGAATGTCAAAGGTGAGCTGCCACCCACATTCAAACCTTTAAATACCTCCTTAATTAATCCTAATCATGATTTTTCACTTAACCCTAGGTGTAAAAGACCCTCCTACCCTTATACAGGTCCTGCTATGTCTAAAAAGTCATCGGAATTGAAACATAACACCCAGGTACCTATTCCAGACTATTTCGACCCTTTCCGGATCACCGATACACTATAAAAGATCATCCGAGTCACCCAGTTATGAATATACTAACATCTCATTAACCTGGCCCGACACGTGCATACCATATGCATCGCCCATAAAATATATCGTCCCGTCGATGTAACACTCTATCGACATATAATAATAAACCGTCACTTTTACTCATACACGACATATAATAAATCACGTATCTATTTACTTATCACACACAAGTAAGTATTAATAATAATAAATATTAATCCTTTATCTTCCTAATTAATATTTATCGAAAGACAATTTAATTTCCCCAATAAAATAATAAAATTAAGCACACATAAATTAATTAATAATAAAAGTAAGGGGTACTACATAATGTTACCAAAAAAATTTTGAGAGCCAAAATGTTACACTGCCCAAAGTTCAGGGCCACTAGTGTAATTTTTTTTAAAATAATTTTTTTTTATAATTTTAATTAAGGATTTCTACACAACCATGTCAATTCTATCATGTATTGGTTATGCTACTCTCTTGCGACATTTAAGACTTGGACCCTCTATGCAAGATGTTTATTATTATCTAAAGAGTTCAAAAACTATTTATTGATTATAACATGGTAGCATATTAAAATGAACCAAAAATTGGTAAATAATATACTGTATGGAGATCTTAAACTAAAACAAAGATTAAAAATACATAGTTTAACAACAATATATCAAATTTGACAAATTTATGTATAAAAATCATCTACGAGATGACATAAGTACAATGATATTTTCCTCATAATGTTATATAAAAAGTTATGATTCTTTAAAGAATTTGACTAATAAATTAAATGAAAAATTCTTTGCTTATCATGCATGTGCACTCACTGCACATGATGAATCCCATTAATTATTTAACAGTTTTTTAGTTTTTGAGCTAAAGTGGTTTAACTAGAAAACTTTAGTATTTTATGTGCTAGTTTTGAAACATTAGGGACTAGAGTAATAATTTGAGGGGACCAATTTGCCAATAGACCTATTCATTTTCATAAAAATATATCCATGCATGTAGGATCTTTTGCCCTTTCTAAACCAACCAAAAACTACAATACGGATTGAAACTCTTCAACAAGCTGTTAAAATACATTCCAAAAATGTAAGCTTTGACGACCCTTAAGTATTCCTTTTTACTTGTAAATTCATTTTCACTTTTATCATTTTTGAGCTATTATTTATGAATAATTGACTTTAAAGACTAATTAAGACTAGTCATCCTTTGGTGTCACATGGATAGTCACTTTCACACCTTATTTTCCCAAACATATGGAGTTAAGAATGTGCAAATTATCCAACTAACAAATTTGCACGTGTTGCATGACAATTCAACCAACCATTTGGAGTTGGTATAAAGAGTAATATCTTTGAATTTAAACAATCAATACAAACTATTTTATTTTAGTGATTTTCTTATAAAAGTTTGTGAAAATAGCGACACTGTGGATTATTCGATGTACAAAATAACTTTGAAATCTTGAAGTGCTTCTATTTTAATTGTTGACATAATAGACCTACATTGAGACAACTAATCTATTTGTAATAAAATAACTTTAATGTTCTCTTAATAAACATCATTCTAAGGGGAAAAATTAATATGATGGTTCCATAAATGAGCAAATGCCATGCGTCTAAACAGGGACAGAGCCACTTGGGACCTATAGAAGTTTTACCAAAAAAATAAATAAAAATTACACACATGTTAAAAGAAAAAGTGAGGCCAAAATGAAGTTTATAAAAAGTTTCAGGTAGATTTTGATAAAGTGTCAATACTCTTATATGTTCTCGTTCTTTCCAAATAACGGGCTTCTCATTCTCTCTTTCTCTTCAATAGGTGAGTTTTGAAATGTTAATAGTTATGTATATTGTGATTCAAGTTGAAATTTTAGAGATTGATGATACTATTTTGGTTATTAAAATAGTTAACTTATGGAAAGGGATATTTTTATTTTGTTAAATTAAAATTAGAATTATTAGAAATTGAATGAAAATGAAATGGATAATCAATATTATAACGTCAACGTATTGTATTTTTTTATTTTATTCTTAGTAACTAGTTGTGTATTGGATTGTTGAGTATTTGGCCAATTATATGCTCTAAACCCAAAATAACTTCAATTTTTTTTGGCTCGGGGGCTTCTGCCCCAAAACCCCTAGTGTTGGTGATTACTCCCCCACACAATAAAAATCCTGTCTCCATCCCTACGTCTAAATACTGATCATCAAATTGCAAGGTTGACTTTGAAGGCATACCGAAGAGGTCACCCGCACAAGCAATTTGGAATTTTTAAGTGCCTCTGTTTCCACCAAAAAGAGTAATCATTATAGGAAAAGAATAATATTTATCGGCGTAATTGTTGGCGAAATGCAATTCTTGACTAAAAGTGGCTTCGTGATGAAAATTTGTGCTTGTCTCAAAAGTTAGTAGTCAACAGTGAAATTAACAACAAAATCATATCTTCGTTTGTAAAATTATTTTTTTGCTATAATTTTAAGGTGAATCTATTAGATCTTCTCTTTAGTACTCTAACATTCCATAAGTGTCATTAAAAGTACCACAAGTGTTTGAAACATGATTTTGAAAAGTGCCATAAAGTTAATTTAGGAACAATATACAATTAGCAACGACGTTTCCCGCAATGTTTTTGGTTGTCTTGCTTTGAAAGATTATCTTCTTTTAGCCAAAATCTTCTTAACAAGTATGTATGTATTGAGAGTGAAAATTTGTTGACCCTACCTAAATGAGGGTTAACACGTTCCTTCAATGTGATTGGCTGAAAAATGAATGATCCAACAATGTACCCTATAATTTTTAATGAGTTATCCATATTTTAAGTAATCACATACGAGGGTCTTGTTAACTCTCTTTAGAGGAGGGTCAAAGAAATTGGACTAATGTATCTCTTGTCAGTACCTTTCAAGCTTTGGAACATTTGAAGGGATTTCATTGTGATTTTATGACCCTTTATTACAAACGATCCTCTGATATTCCAAAATAAGTGTTTAGTATTTTTCCTTTGAGATAAAATTAATTATCAAATAGAATAGGTATGTATGGTTTTATATGATGTTTGATATCCTTATTTGCCATCGCAATTAAGTTATCTCAGGGTGTGTTTGATTGCAAACATAGAAAATGTGTGGAAAATTGTTCATTTGGATGAGAAGTTGGAAAATGAGTGCAAAAATATACGAGTTTTTGGCCTTCCTGTTTCTATTTTCCATGGAAACTAATTCTTTAGTGTGTGGATAAGAAAATATATTCCATTAAAAATGAGGTTTGAGATGGAGCACTTGTAATGTGGATGAGTGTTGTTCTTATATGAAGTATTCATAATCAAGGTACTATAAAGGCAAAACATGGGTTAAAATAATTATTTTCCACGAATTTTTTTTCATGTCAATCAAACACACCTTATATTCCAATTTTTTTAGGCACGTTTGATTGAATTTATTTTCTTTTGAATTTTTTAGCTTATAGTAAGGTATCTCTCTCATTTTCCAACTGTTGGGTGCATTTGATGATTTTCCAAAGAAACTTTCTTCACCCTATGCTATTAAACATGCCCTTAATTACTATGCTATTTTTGGAACTGACAAGAGAAACTTGGTCTGCAATTAAAATACCAATTTTACCTCTTGGGTTCCATGATGCCCACCACACCATTAACTAGCAGTTTGTAAGCTTCCATCCAATTATTAACTTCCTTAATCTACATTTGTTATTACAAGTATGATCACATATTGCACGTACATAAGTGTTACTAATTATTTTGAGGAGAACATATTTCTTTGAGGAGAGTAGATTTTAACAACCCCTAACTTTTTTAATTAGTTTTAGTTGGGGGAAATTTATAATTTGTTATTGTGAAATGTTATTATAGTTTCCATAAAAATAAAAGAATATTACATCAAAACATCGACTTTTAGTTAAATAAAAGTCAAACTCTTAAAATGTTTAATCTTTGAGTGGTAATTTTGTTTTTGTTTTTTTGTTGTTTTTATATTTATGGAGATATTTTGCCAATCAATTTGTTATTTTTTTTAATTATGGAGTGACATTATAATTTTACAGTATTGATTTTCTTGTATTAAATTGGAAACTCGTTGTCAAGTTTGTTGAAATTAGACACGTATTAATATTTATTTGGGATGTCAATTTAATTTTCAGTAAAGAAGTGGGTTGAAACTTTTGGGTCCTTATAGTGTGTGTATGTTGAGATATATCCACATTTATATTTTAGAAGCCCACTATACCACAAATACAAAATAGTTTTAGTTGAAAAATTTTAACTCGCGAAAGAAAAAATGCGCCAAAACCTTTTTGTCCCAATTTAGTGACGACATAAACTTAGTTTAGTGGCAAATTTGGGGTAATTAGTGGCGAACAATTTAGCCTCAAATGACAAAATTTCTCACGAGTTACAAAACCGTCATCATGTTTGAAACTGAGATAAAAAATATAAAAATCACCAAAATAAGTGTTACAACCAATCTCATGTATTGTATCGGTTTATCTATAAATTATCGTAAACTCCGATCTTTAATTCCATATTCTCCAAACTGTGAAAAGTTTAGACCATTCGAATCTTTTTGACTTATTTTAAAAATAATGGATTTTCACCATGAGAAATAAAAAATAATTCTAAAAATTACCAAATAAACCATAAGAATTATAAATTACTCCCTCGACCCTAAAAATTATAAATCCATCTAATTTTTTAAAATTAATATAATGATAGTAGGATGTGTCACAAACATGAATCACAAGTGTGCCATAGGCAAAGTCTTAAATGTACAATTGATACATTCGTTTGCTAGTATGTGCATTTGTTATTGGATTATTTTAAGAAACTATCTTCATTTTACCAATATAAAAAGTAAAACACACAAAATGGAATATTTTACAATTGAAACTGAACGCGTGTCTCATACTTGGCTAATTTCATGAGTTTTTTCAAACCCGACTAATATTTAATCTTCACATGCTCAATATGAATTTGAATTAATCACACAAATGTTAAAAATGAAAATAGTATGAAAATAGAGTAAATGATGCCATTAATCTTTCTTTATTTGCAGGCAAGTATCTACTTGGAGGTTAACGTTTTCATTCTACCTTTTAAGTTGAAAATATGAGGAGCTTTTTGTTTCAGTAGTTAGAGTGATAGTGTTGTTTGATTTCTCACAAATTTGTTTTATATCTCATGTGCATATCTCGTGGGGTCCAAAGATTGGAACAATTGCAACCAAAAAATTCATCCTTTATTACTAAATATTTTAGTGCACAAAGCACAAGTTTTGAAGATACAACTAACCATGATAAACAAATAAATAAATGACAAAATAAACAAGCCCATCCTCTACACTTGATACAATAATAATTTAGATGAAAGCATATTAAGAAAAAATAGATTAAAACCCACTTCTAAATCAAGGATACTTGTATCTCGCTAATTAGTCATGCTTTGTCCGAATAAATACACCATTGAAGGATTTTTCAATTGTAGATAATATAAGCACCGCGTCTAAGAAGGTCACCACTGAAGTAAAAGTGAATCGCTTTATATCATAATTGTTGAATCTCTTCAATGAAGCGTGGAGGGCCTTATAGAGTACACAAGTTGGCTTTGGCAATTTTAATTGTGATTCTTCCTCTAATGTGGTGTTACTTTATTGTATAGTTCAGAGAAAAACCTGAAAAGTAAACAAAGGAAATAAATAAGAGAATATAATTGGGTGTTCCAAACATAGATCATATCATCATAGTGGATAAAGTTGGATATGTGTAAATGAATCGTTTACTTACATGACTGCCGGAAGAAATTGGCAGAGCTATTGGTGCTTATTAGTGAGTTAGAGGAGAAGGAGAAGCATATATATAGACGGGAGGTGGAGGTAATTTCATTAGTGGTTGAGGGGATTTGTAGTGGTATGGGGGTGGAGACGGTGATGGTGGCGGGGGAGATTTGTAGGCATAAGGAGTAGGGTGAAAGGGAGATGGCGGTGGAAGAGATTTATAGAAGTAAGGTGGAGGAGGAGATGGTGATGGTGGCCGCGGAGACTTGTAATGGTATGGGGGAGGTGGAGGTGGATACGATGGCGGTCGAGATTTGTAGTAGTACAGTGGAAGAGGAGAGGGTGAAGGTAGTGGCGGAGACTTATAGTAGTATGAAGGTGGTGGTGATGGAGGTGGTGGGGACTTGTAATAATAGGGTGGAGGAGGAGACATTAATTATAGTGGTGGAGATTTGTAATAGTATGGAGGAGGGGGAGATGGTGATGAAGGTGGGGGAGTTTTGTAATAATATTGAGGTGTTGGGGATGGTGATAGTGATGGTGGTGGCGGGGATTTGTAATAATATGGAGGTGGTGGGGATGGTGAGGTGACTTATAATAGTAAGGTGGATGTGGAGATGGTGAAGGTGGTGGTGGAGACTTATAGTAGTATGGTGAAGGTGTGGATGATGATGGAGGTGGTGGGTACTTGTAGTAGTATGGTGTAAGAGGATACTTTAATGATGGTGGAGGAGATTTGTAATAGTAGGGCGAATGAGGAGGAGATGGTAATGGAGGAGGTGGGGATTTATTGTAGTACGGTGGAGGAGGAGGTGGTTCTAGAGGATGGGGAGATTTGTAGTAATATAGGGGTAGAGACGAGGGGGAGGGCAGTGGAGGTGATTTATAATAGTATGGAGGCAAATGAGAGAGTGTTGGGGGTGGTGGAGATTTGTAGTGGTAAGGAATTGGTGTAGATTTGGTTGGTGGTGGTGGAGAGTTGTAGACGTAACTTGGTGGTGGCGGGAGCTTGTAAACATAAGTGGGTGGAGAAGGTGGTGGTGACTTGTAAATATAATTATGTGATGGTGGTGGAGGGCAAGTGTAGTAGTAAGGAATTGGGGTTGCCTTTTGTTTCTCACACCCCTTGTAAGTCGTATTAGAGCCATAGGCAAATGGTTTGGCAGAGAGTAAAACTTCAAATTTATTCTTGGATTTGAGCCTTAGGGTGCCACCCTTCATTCCCCAATTGAGATTTTTTGAGATGCTTCATTTCGAACACTTTGGTGCCTTGTGGAGCTTAGCATTGCATGCCTCGGATCCTCCATATTTTCCATATTCTAAGTCGTCAACGGTGATGATGTATTTGCCATTAGTCTTAGTGGTACCAAATGCCACAATCTTTTTGTCACCAACTTAGCATGTTACCTTCACAACAACACCTGTTTCATATGCAAATAATTAAATTAGATGGGTAACCATGTTGGTTTGCATCGATCATCAACTATTCAAACAATTAATCATATAACACAATATCAAAATGAAGGTAGTTAATCAAGTCTTTATTTCTATTTTTCATGCTTGAATTTCTAAATATTTATCCCTTTACATTAAAAATAGTAGATTTGTAAAAGCCAATGTGATCATAAATGAATAATTACTCCCGAATCTTCCTTTTAAAGAAAACACACACACACACACATACACAAAGACATATATTTCTTAATATATATTTTTCATGTTAGGCTATGTGTCCAAAGAGGTCAATTTTTGTTTCTCATAACACAACCACAATTTTCAAGTGTTTGTGACCAACAATTTACTTATGAGATATAAAGACGTAGTAGTTAGTGCCTAATAATTTCGTAACAATAGGTCGAAGTTGTAAAGTAAAGAGAATGGGTCGTTAACATTTTGAAAATTAGATATATAAATATTAGTGTTTGACCACAATTTATAATGGAAAATTGAGATTATTATTAATGAGAATGGTTTATGGTGTTTCTTGGCATGGGACTTCTCTGGATATGTCGAATCATAACATTTATGGCAATAAGCTTTTTCTAAAACCTTTAACACCAACTGGTGGTGGTGAGGGTTGTGGGGGGCATGCGGTGGTGGAGAGATGTAGTATGGTGTAGGAGGAGACTTGGTAGGTGGTGGTGGCCAAGTATATTAATAAGGAGATGGAGGGGATTTCAATGGAGGTGGTGGAGATTTTTAGTAATATGGTGGCGGTGGAGACTTGGTTGGAGGTGTTGGAGATTTTTAATAGTATGATAGGGGTTGAGAATGTGCTGGTGGGGGAGGAGACTTGTAGTAGTAAGGTGATGGGTTGGAATTAACGGGAGGTGGAGGGGATTCGTAGTAGTATGGTGGTGGCGGTGAATTAGTAGGTGGGGGAGGGGACTTATATTAGTAGGGTGTGGGAGAAGATTTAACTGGAGGTGGAGTAGATTTAGAGTAGTATGGTGTTGGAGGAGATTTAACTGGCGGTGGAGGAGATTTGTAGTAGTATGGTGGTGGCGTAGAATGTGAAGGTGGGGGTGGGGACTTATAGTAGTAAGATGGTGGCGGAGACTTGGTCGGTGGTGGCGGAGACTTGTCATAGTAAGGTGGTGGTGGTGGTGGTGGAGATTTATAATACTATGGCAGAGGTGGTGAATGGACAAGTGGTGGTGGGGACTTGTAGTAGCAAGGGGGTGGCGAAGATTTAACCGGAGGTGGAGGAGACTTATAGTAGTATGGTTGTGGTGGATAATCTACTGGTGGAGGTGGTGACTTGTAGTAGTAAGGTGGTGGCGGTGACTTAGTTGGTGGCGGTGGAGACTTGTAATAATAAGGTAGTGGTGGAGATGGTGAAGGTGGTGGGGGAGATTTATAGTAGTAAGGTGGTGGAGGAGATGGTGATGGTGGGGACTTATATTCTTACGGTGGTGGTTGATAACTTGGACTTTTTTATATTTGTCGTTGTTGTCAAGCGAAGCTAATCAATAATTTCCTTCAATTACCTACACAAAATATAAGAACTTGCATAGAGGTAAGTACGGATGTCAATCCCAATCTGAGGAGTGAAACGATTGAAAAGTAATGCAATTCATTTTTTATTTAATTTCTTTTTAATTTTTTACCTTTTCAATTTTTTTAGTTTTTTTAATAGTAAAAAAATTTTCAAGGGTGAATGAAGAATAAACTAAAGGAAAAAATATACTAAACTAGGAGGAAAGTCTAATGAAATAACTAAAAAGTGTGATGAAAAATGATGAATAAAATCTAACACAAAAATAAGAGATAAAGTGAGGAAATAAATGTGAGAACAATCAAGGAATGGTACTACACCACATATTCTCGTTAATCTAATTAATAAATTAGTTCATTTGAAATCTGCCAAATTTAGTGTTAAAATTGCGACTCAACTCTTGTCAGAAATGCAATCTTAACATTAACCTTATAGAAAATTAATTTTAAACCCCCAGAAATCTAGAAGATAGATTTATACTCCTTTTAATAAATCACCAGGTATAATCGATTCATTAAAGTTCACATAAATCTTAGAAAATAAAATTTAGGTAGAAAATCATGATATAATACCACACTTGAGAAACCCCTATCTCTTGTTCGATTCTAAAATGGGTATTATATCTCGAATTTTGATTTTCTCTTGAAAATCATTTACCCTCTTTCGAGGCGTAAATTGAAGGGCGAAGGATCAAAATTAACATTCAAAGGGACTTTCAAATAAACAAACTAATTTATTAAAATAACATTAAATACGGGTTCCTCCCACCCCTTGAAAGGGGTTTTAGCTTAACATGGTAAATAAACACAATAACCAAGCAATCAAAGGCATTAAAATAAAATAGAAAAGATGAGAGAACAAATCTTCAAACAAGTCTCCTTGATTTGTAAAATTGAACTCTAATTCTTCATTGAACTAGAGTATTATCCATCCAATTTGAGCATCCAAACAATTTTCTAATTCAATACATCACTCAATTGAATCTCTCAACAATTTTATATCTCATTAATCTCTAGAAAAAAGAAAATAAAAACTACACTAAAAAAACTAAATTAAAAAAGTGTTTCTCTCTCATGTCTCTAAAATTCTCTTTGCTCTTTGTTTTTCTTCTCAAGATGGGTCTTGATCTTCTTAAATAGTAGGAATAATGGAGCAAGGGGTATTTTGGACATTGGGAAGGTGCATGTGGATGAAAGGTGTGAGTGGGGTTAATTTAGGGAGAGATAAGAGTGCATGTTTAATGGGTGAGGGAAAAAAAGCTGATTTGCTCATGAGGGTATTTTGGGAATAGGGACAAGTCACTCATTAAACATGTGGGGTTTCTTTATTTGGTTTGGGGTCTTTAGAGTTTTAACAAAAGAGAAAATCGGGTAAAGTATTAGGGAGGTAAAGTGGGTCTAGGGTTTGGATGAAATGGCTTTGAGTTTTGATTGAAATTATAATAGGTTATGGAGGCAGGTCTTATGTTTGTTCGATTTTAGGAACCTGAATATGGATCGGGTTGGTGTCGGAGATGGGTATACTCGGGTTTGGGTGGAACGGAGGTCCGGTAATGGGATTTAAGGGTGGACAACAAGTGGCTTAATGGTTTATTGGGTTTTCGGGTCGCCACGGATTGATGGGGAAGAAACTTGGGTCGAAATGGTTTAGAGATGAGTTGCAGATCTGTGTTTGGAGGTATGGGAGGTCGGGTTGAGGTGGGTATGGAGGAGGATAACAGGGGTTACGTGTTTTGTCATTGGCATGTCACGGGTTGGTTGAAGATGTGGGTGTTAATGGAGGTTTAGGTGAGATGTATGGGATGAGTTTGTAGGTTTTATTGAGTTCGTGTTAGTTTGTACCAAACTCAAGATAAAAATATCTATCTAAAAAAATAAAATAACAAAACTAAAAAATTTAAAACTATAAAGACTAAAAATTAAAACCCTAATAAAATAAAACTAAAGAAAATACAAAACCTAATGAAACTAAAAAAAAATAAATTCCTAATAAAAGACAAAATAAATCTATCCTAATAAAAAGAAAAACTAAAAACTAAAAAATAAAAAATAAAAAATAAAAAATAAAAAATAAAAAATAAAAAATAAAAAATAAAAAATAAAAAATAAAAAATAAAAAATAAAAAATAAAAAATAAAAAATAAAAAATAAAAAATAAAAAATAAAAAATAAAAAATAAAAAATAAAAAATAAAAAATAAAAAATAAAAAATAAAAAATAAAAAATAAAAAATAAAAAATAAAAAATAAAAAATAAAAAATAAAAAATAAAAAATAAAAAATAAAAATAAAGATCAAATAAAAATAAAACTTACACCTAATTAAAAAGAAATATTAAAAAAATAGTCGACACAAATAATTCTTAAAAATATATAAAAAAATCTAAACAAAATATAAAATAAAACCTAAAAATTAAAAATGACTTAAGTAAATATAAAAAAAATTAATAAAAAATAAAAAAGGGTGCAAACTAAACACACGAGGGTTCGGGATGAGTTTAGGTGAAGCCATGACAGGGTAAAAGGCACGGGAGTTAGGTTTAAGCTCCTTGAACCACTTAAATGTCGCATTTTCCCTCTAAATATAGCTTTTAAATTCGTAAGTACAAGCAAGCCTACAAAATAGACAAATACCCGCATAAGACACATTTTGTCGAGAATTCTTAGCATTTAAAAATCGTCTATTTGGGGTATTATTGAAACGCTTCTAGGTTCTTATCACACCACCCCCAAACATAACATTGCTAGTTGTCGAGCGAAAATAGAGAGAAAGAAATATAAGAAACTACAAGTGTGCCATTTTCGCGGGCACTTGCGATTGCACTTAGCATGTGCAACAAGTCTTTAAACCTATAGGTTGCCCCACAGGACGGGTGTTGTCTCGGGAGAGTTTGGAGTGAATGTACGTAGAAAATTCAAAAATTTATTGAAAAGCAGTCTATTATTTGACAATGAAAAGCTATACAACCCATCTAAAAAGACTTCAAGGATTACAATGTTCAACTATCAATGAATGACATAAAATTACTTAGTACCAAAGGAGTAATCCTTCTAAAAAAACTCAGCGTGTGTAGTGTGAAATAAACTCAAGTATCATAAGAGTAATTCCTAGACCGCCCTTTATAGAATCAATGCTTTGACTTCAAATCTCACTGGATATTTAAGACTTGGGCCCTTTATGAAAGATGTTTATAATTATTATTATCTAAAGAGTTCAAAACCTATTTAATGATTATATCATGGTAGTATATTGTATTGAACCAAAAATTAGTAAATAATGTAGTGTATGGTGATCTTAAACTAAAACAAAGACTAAAAATACAAAGTGCAAAACCAACATGTCAAATTTAACAAATTTATGTATAAAAATCATCTACGCGATTTGCTCATAATTTTATTTGAAAAGTTACGATTTTTCAAAGAATTTAACTAATAAATTAAATGAAAATTGTCTCGGTTATCAATCATGAGCAGTCATTGCATATGACGTACCCTATTAATTATGTAACGGTTTTTTAGTTTGAACTAAAGTGATTAAACTAGAAAACTTTGGTGTCTTATGTGCCAGTTTTAAAACATTAAGGTCTGGAGTAATAATTCGACCAGATTTTAGGGGACCAAATTGCCAATAACCCTATTAGTTTTCATGAAAATATATCCATGCACATAAGATATTTTTCCCTGTCTTAACCAACCCAGAACTAAAATATGGATTAAAACTCTTTTACAAGCTGCTAAAAAACATTCTACAATGTAAGCCTTGCCAACCCCTAAGTATTCTCTTTTACGTACTAATTTATTTTCACTTTTATCATTTTTGAGCTAATATTTATGTAAAATTGACTTTTAGGACTAGTTAAGACTAGATATCCTTAGGTGGCACAAGGTTTGTCACTCTCACACCTTATTTACCCAAACATTTGGAGTTAAGCATGTGCAAAGTATACAAATGACTTTGCATGTGTTGCATGACAATCCAACCAACCATTTAGAGTTGGTATAAAAGAGCATCTTCTTTGAATGTAAAAATTTGTACAAACTATTTTATTGCGGTGATTTTCTTATAAAAGTTTGTGAAAATAACGACACCGTGGGTTGTTGGATGTACCAAATAACTTTGAAATCTTGAAGTGCCACTACTTAATTGTTGACATAATAAACGTACACTGAGGCAACTAATCTATCTATAAGAAGAGAACTTCAATGTTCTCTTGATAAACATTTTCGTAAGGGGAAACCCTAATTCGATGGTTCCATAAATGAGCAAATGCCATGCGTATAAATAGGGATAGAGCCACTTGGGGCCCAATGGGGGCTTGAGCCCCTATAGAAGTTTTTCAAAAAAAATTACACTATTAAAAAAGTGTAAGGTTAAAATAAAGTTTATAACAAGTTTCAAGTGAGTTTTGGTAAATACTCAAAACTCTTATATTCTCTTTTACCAATACTCTTATATTCTCCTTCTTTCTAAATAATAGGTTTCTCATTCTCTCTCTCTCTCTCTCTCTCTCTCTCTCTCTCTCATATATATATATATATATATATATATAAGAGATTAGCAACAAATTTTAATTCATTGTTGATTATTGGTGTTAATGTTGGTTATATTTTTAGTGTATATATGAAGAGTATATGAATTTATACTTCTAGCATCTTTCACATCTTTGAGCATAGATACTTGCATCTTTTTTCATGTGTGGCCACCAGTAGCCCTATTTGATTTCTCGAAATGCAAATGATTTTCCTCATGCATGACTCCTATATATACCATCATGAAGCTCGCTGAGAATTTGCTCGGTGTCTTGCGGGTGAATGCATTAGAGGTAAGAACCTGTAAAGGATCTCTTGTAGTGTTTCACTCCTAGACCGAGATAGAAATGGGCTACCTTCACCCTTATTTTGTGAGCCAACTTCCTATCGTCTAGTAGTGTCTCATTCTATAAGTAGGCAGCGATTGGATCCATCCAACTTGGTGCTCTTTCAACGAGAAGGATCTGCTCGGTGGCCACTGTTTTGTTAATGCTAGGCTAGGTGAGGAACTCCACTTGGATAGTTTTTGTAAGGTCAGAGTTCACTACTGAACTTAGGGATGCTAAGGCTTCAAAATGACTATTTTTCCCTTGAGGGAACTACTAGATGTGTACCTCCTTAAATCGTACCATAAGCTCTCTAACCATGGCAAGGTAGGGTGCCATTCCGTCCTCTTTTGCATTGAAATCTCCGCTCACTTATTTGGAGACCAGTTTGGAGTCGCCGAACACATTGAGGTGCTTTGACCCCAACAGTTGGACTTTGCACAGACCAGCTATCAGTGCTTCGTATTCGAGTTCTGAATGTCTCACAACGTCCTTGGTGGCTAAAAAAAATGTTCGGTAGCATTTAGAGGACTTGAAGATAAAATGATTGAGTGTTACGAGCATTCCAATAAGTTTCTAAATATCTCGCAATGTCCTTGGTGGTTGGACCCTGTTGATCACGTCAATCTCATTTGGATTGGCCTCAATACTTCTCTTGTCGACTAGGTAACGCAAAAATTTTCCTTACTGGACACTGAAGGTGTACTTGCTCGCATTGAGTTTCATTCGATACTTCATGAGGATTCGAAGGTTTTGGCCAGGTCTACGAGGAAGTCTTTGTCCTTGAACTTGACCAACTAGTCATCGATGTAGACTTCCCTGGTGTCTCCCATCTACTACTTGAACATCTTTGTGATCAACCTCTGAGAAGTTTCCCATGCGTTGTTCAGGCTGAACTACATGACCTTGTAATAATATATACCTACTGGAGTTATGAAGGATGTCTTGTTCTAGTCGGGGCCGAACAGCGGGATCTGATGCTACCCCAAATAGGGGTCCAAAAAATTCATTCTCTTGTGTGCTCTCGTGGAGTCAACTAGCTGATCAATCTTTGGTAGAGGGAAGATATCTTTAGGGAAGGCTCTGTTGAGATCAATAAAATTAAAGCAAACTCTATAGACACTTTAAGAATTGAACTTCCTAAATGAATCTTGCTTCCAGAAGGTTCCCTTCCTCATTCTCCACTAATTTAGCCTTTTTAGGGGCTATTCGACACGCCTTCTGAGTGATCAGCTTGAATGTTGCTTCAACGTGGAGATGGTGGAAGACTATGTCGGTATTAATACTAGGGAGATCGTATGGATCCGAATTAAAAACATATAAATTCTTCTAAAAAATGGCAATCAATTTTTTCTTTTTATGATCGATAAAAATAGGCCCGATCAGAAAATTTTTATCTGGCAAGTTGTCATCAACACCAACTTCCTCCAGGATTTTAATAACCCTATCAGCAGGGTGGATCTTGGTCTTCTCCACCCTTGGTCGAACATTCCGTAGTTGATATTTTTAAAGAGTGCCCCCATCATGGGAATCCTCCGAATGAACCTCTGGTTCATTCTTCTTCTCTTTTCGGGTGGCATCGATGAAGCACTTCTTGGCTATGGCTTAGTCGCCACGAATATCCATGACTCCTCGATCAGTAACACATTTGAGATTATTATGGTAGGTGGATAGTATGACTTTCATAGAATGGAGCCACCCCCTGCCCAAAATGGCATGGTAGGGCAACTCTATGTTTACCACCAAAAACTAGATGAAATATTGACCGCCCTTACCGGCAGGTCTATCTTTCCCAATTGCATCGTGATTTTCTCTGCGAAGTCAACCAAAAGAACTGCGTCCTCCTTGAGGTTGGCTAAGTTAAGATTTAACTTGTGGAACAACTCTAGGTACATCACCTTCGATGAGCTTCCCTGGTCTACCAGTAATTTTTTGTCATTCCATTTTGCGATCTTGAGAGTGATTACGAGTGAATCGTGGTGCGGAGTCCTCACTCCAATCAGATCTTCCTATGTGAAGATGATACATTTGGTGTAGTCAACATATTCTAGTCATCTGCGCTTGCCAACCTGCCTTTTTGCAGTGTCAATCTAGAATGCCTCCATGACAATTGTGACCTTTTTTACCTCCATCAGAACAACATTACCTTGGATCTTCTTCAGGTCGAATGCTCCATGAATCACCACGAACTTCTGTCCCATGTCTTCCTCAAGGATATTATTCAGTTTCTAGTCGCCATTGGTCGTGATCTTGTCAATTTTCTTTTCTAAGTACTCGTTCAAATACCCAGCCTGGGCCAACTCTTCCAAGTACGACTCCAGTGTTTTGAAAATTTCTATCCTTGGCTTCCCTCCTTGTGGAATGTGCATCTTAGCACATTATTACTCTTTGTTGGGCCACCAACCATCTTCTAGGGACGCTTGAGAGATGGCTGATCCTTGATCTTGCTCAAGATCTTGTAGATTGGTTCTTTAAAGACTGGGATAATAGCCTAGAATGCCTTTGAAGGATCGACCTTACTCTCATTCTCGAAGATCTTATTTCTCTTATTCTTGCTCCCTTTATTTAGAGTGTCGCTTTTGTCTCCTCCTTTGGTTGCCTTTGTGTGACCGTTGTCCCCTGGAGTGGAGTGAACCACATCCTTAACCTTGGCGTATTTTTTGATACGTGCTATGAGGTTGTCAATGGTGTTTGACTTTTTCTTCGTTAGGGACTGGTGCAGTAGAGATGTGGTTGAAAGAAAAATCTTAAAGGATGTTACAACATCCTACTTCTAGCAATCCTCCACCTCGTTGAATACCTCCTAGTACCATTTGGCGTAGTCGCGAGGGCTCTCTTGTGGTTTCTTCTTCATAGTGAGTAATGAATCCATCCTTTTCGGGTGGGAGCTGCTGGTGATGAAGCGATCAGTGAAGGTCTCAATGAGGTCCTTGAATCTCTTGATCGACCTAGGTGGATGCCTCTCGAACCATTTATGTGCAACGTCTCGTAGGTTATAAGGGAAGACTCGACACATGAGAGCGTCGTTATAGCTCTACAGAGTCATTGCCTGCTTGTACTACCTAAAATGGTTTATGGGATCTGTCTTGCCATCATAGATTTTGAATATGGGAATGATGAACTTCTTTTAGGTCTCCCCATCTTCAATCACCCTTGAAAAAGGATAATTTCATATGAGTGTTAAGAGCTCTTCTGGCTAGCTATTTAATCAACTTCACCCCTCGATGGGCTGGGTGTTGATCCATCTCTCTACGCACCAAAATTCTTATGTCTTCATCCTGATGATCACTACATCAAATTGGCAAAAATGTCACTCTTCACCCAACCAAGGTTGTTATGGTAAAATACCGTGACAAAATACATGCATTTTTTGTCACGGACATGTCACCATCAAAGATTGTGACAACCATATAAAGTTGTCATGGTCTTTGACCGTGACAACATAATTAAAATATGACACTATCCTCCTTATCCTTTATTCTTTCCCTCATTTCTTTCCCTTGTAATTATTTCTCTTTCCCTCTGCACGAACATGCGACCATCTCTCTCTCACTCTCCTTCCTCTTATTCGACCATCTCTCATCCATCCCCCCTCTCCTTCATTCTGGTACGTACATGTCTCTCTCTCTCTCTCTCTCTCGCGCGCGCGCACGCACAGACACCCCCATACACACACACCCCATAGAAACATACACACACACACAAAAAACACCACACACACACATACCAAACACACACACACACACACACACACACACCCTAAAATGAAAACTTTAAATTGATTTCAAATGAAAACCCTAATTAATTTGAAAACCCTAAAAAATACCCACAACACACACACACATACACCCTATAATGAAAACCCAAAAATGATTTCAAATGAAAACTCTAATTAATTTGAAAACCCTAAAAAAAACCGCACACCAGACACCACACACACACACACACCTTATAATGAAAACCCTAAAATGATTTCAAATGAAAACCCTAATTAATTTAAAATCTTAAAAATAATTTCAAACATATAGACAAACATATGCACTTATTAAATTTTTTAATTTATTGTGCTAATTTAAAAATGATGTCACCTTATTATTTATTGGGATTCTTGAATTGTTGTTGATTGGTGAATTTGAACATTTAGATGGCCATTGAGTTGGTTGGCCCTAGGCATTTCTAATATTTTGCATTAATTTATAATTACTTTGAATTACTCATAGTGCGCATAGATACTAGCATTCTAGTTCTTATGCATACGCATTCAATGGCCCTTAGACCCGTTCGAGAGTCATTACCCCTGCAATGAGATCTCTCGAATTGTCCCGTTTGGACAACTTGGGAGTGCATAGTTTTCGTATAATAATATTCTAAATGGCTTAAACTTGTTACTTTTGGGGGAAGTTCTACTGCTGTCTCTTAATGTTCTCTAAGTACATACTAAATGATGCGGTGTTAAGTGTTATTTCAATTGATAAATTGAAATAACACTTACACTTACGAATCTATGTTGTGTACTTGGAGAACTATAGGGATATGCTGTCGAACTTTTTTCAAATTGAAATAATGTGTAAGAGCTGTAAGTATATTATGAAAATATGCGGTCTTGAATGAGATAGGACCACTCACCCTTTAAAGGAGATGGAGGAAATATGCGGTCTTCAGTGTGTGTATTCTGAAATTAAAATTTGTATATTGAAATTGGTAATTGGTATAAACTAAATATTATGGTAATTGGTATAAATTGGTAATTAGAATAAATTTATTTATAGTGGGTTTGCCCTTACAGCCTCTCTCTCTCTCTCTCTCTCTCTCTCTCTCTCTCTCTCTCTCTCTCTCTCATTGCAATAGCGATGACCCCCTTTCCTCTACTTCACATATTTCGGCGGCCATCTCTCTCTCTCTCTCTCTCTCCCTATACACATTATATATATATATATACACACACACACACACATACACACACACATACATACATATATGTTTGTGCTCATAAATTATGATAGATTCACATTAACTCTGATTTTTGATATGATTAAAATTGGGTATTGATTTATGTCATGCATTCAAGTGAGAATATATGCACGCATGCACCCCTCAAAGCAAGTGTTATATAACAAGTAACGAGGGTGAAATGGTAACAAGTAATCATATAGAAGTTGATTTAGTGTAAATTTACGCTGCCTAAATTATAGTAATGAGAACCGTAATAGATAGCCATTAGCTCTTATTTCACTCACCTATATGATGGCAAATAAGTGAGTGAAATAGGAGCTAATGGCTATCTATTGCGGTTCTCATTACTATAATTTAGGCAAGTATAAATTTACAGTAAATCAACTTATATACGATTACTTATTAATTTTTTACCCTCGTTACTTGTTATACAACACTTGCTTTGGGGTAGGGATGGCAATGGGACGGGTTTGGTAAAACACTAACCCGACCCATTTAATAAACGGGGCGAGGCAGGGCGGGTCAATTTTTATTTAAATTAATTCCTAACCCGCCCCATTTAATAAACGGGGAGGGTCATGGCTCCTATGGGTTGGATTAATTTAAAAAATAGTAAAATTAAAATTATTACATTATAGTCCTAAAGGCCTATAATGTTTCAATATGGGAGAAAATCCTCCAATTGTCAATCCATGTTTTCGCATAGATTTTCCAAAATTAACATACAAATAAAGGATTTTTTAGTGTATGTGTGTGTGTGTATGGTTTAATTGTAATTAATATACATATAAAGGGTAATTGTGTAGGCATAAGTTAAACGGGTCGGGTCGGGGCGGTTTTATTTAACTTGACTCCTAACCCGCCCCATTTAATAAACGTATTTTTTATCAAACCCATACCCGCTCCTAATTCATTAATCATATTTTAAAACCCTCCCCATTAGGGTCGGGTCGGGGCGGGGTCCTACGGGTCGGGTTAAATTGTCATCCCTACTTTTGTGTGTGTGAGGAGGGGGGGGGGTGCATGCATGCATGTATTCTCATATGAATGCATGACATAGCAGTACTGTAACATGATGCAATGCTTTTTATATTCTCATGTTCACTTGATAAGTTGTTGATTGGTAGATTTGAACATTTAGATGCCCATTGAGTTGGTTGGCCTTAGGCATTTCTAATATTTTGCATTATTATTTGAATTTTTGTATGCTATTCTTGGATTATTGTGGTGGATTAAAACATTTAGGTGGCCATTGAGTTGGTTATCCCTAGGCATTTCTAATATTTCACATTATTATTTGAATTGTTGTTTGGGATTCTTGAATTGTTGTTGACTAGTAGATTTGAATATTTAGATGGACATTGAGTTGGTTGGCCCTAGGAATTTATAAAATTTAGGGTTGTGATTCTACCGAATATAAATAAGACAGAGATGAAACATACTATAAATTTTAAATGCTTGATGTTAAATAATTAATAATGCAAAATGAAACATAACTATGTATCCATCACTATAAACATTACTACCGAATAAATGAATATACACTTTTGTTTGTACACTTTTGTTTATACTAATCCATGAATATACACTTCTTACCTATAACATGTGATTGCTTGTAGTAGCTGTGATGGGATATCCTAAATACAAAGAGTGGATGGGTGAGACAAATAGACTTCGGGATGTGTTTCGCAGATGTGCTAATGAATTTGTGAAATACGGAAAGAGATGTCATAATGACGAAGAGTTTCCGTGCCCGTGTGCTAAGTGTAGGAATGGTAAGGTGTTTGAGTGGAAAACAGGTGAATTACATTTGTTAAGATGGGTTATGCAAGATATTTATCAATTCTGAATTTTTCACGGGGAATCGAATGTTCCTTTTGTCCCCGAGCAAGCTTCACAACAACCTTCAACAAGTAGGATAGATGTACAAGGGAATGTAGATCACAATATGCTAGAGGATTTAGTTGATGCCGCGCATGGAGTTCATGAAATGGATGAAAATGAGGTCATTGACGATGTACAAGGTTCAAGTGCAAATGAAGATATTGGGATAAACCTTGACGATGACTACCAAGGTTTAAAATTTAAGGCGATCCAGCTGTTGTACTCTGGATGTGACAAAGATCAAACAACTTTACATGTCATGGTTGGTTTTCATAATTTGAAGACCCAATATAGTTTGTCTAGCAATAACGTGATAGAAATTTTGAATTGGGTGAAGAACTTGCTATCAAAGCTGAATACGCTTCCAAATAACTATCCTACTTTGAAGAACAGTTTGAAAGGTTTTGGAATGAATTATAAATCAATTCATGCTTGTGTGTATGACTGCATACTTTACCGAAAGGAGTGTGAAAATCTCGATCGATATCCGGTATGCGATGAATCTAGATATGTGTAATATACTGGCAAGGAATGCACAAGCCCAAAACTGCCTCAAAAAGTGTTGAAATATTTTTCCATTGGGCCTAAATTGAAGCCTTTTTCACAGTTTTATGGTTAGCGGAGGCAATGACTTGTCATGCAAGGGAAAAAGTAGGGGATAATCTCATGCGTCATCCTATTGATTTTACATCTTGAAAGAGGATGAGTTATGAGTATCTCGATTTTGCTCGAAAACAACGTAACATTTGTTTGGTAATATCAACATATAATTTCAATCCATTTGGAAATCTAAGAACCAACCACAGTGTATGGCCAGTGATCCTAACACCACTCGACCTCCCTCAATCACAGTGTATGAGACCTGGATTTTTGATGCTGTCTTTATTGATACCTAGGCCTAAGGCACTAAGTGCATCGATGTCTAATTGTCTCCTTTGGTAGAAGAATTAAACGAGTTATGGGAAGAGGGTGTGCAAGAATTTGACTCTTTTGAAAAAGAAGACTTTACAATGAAAGATATGTTGATGTGGGCAATTCATGATTTTCCAGTTTATGGGATATTATCCGGTTGTGTAATACATGGTTATTTGGGGTGTTCTATTTATGGAGAGGAGACTGAATCTCCGTGTCTCTTCGATAGCAAAAAAAATATATACCATTGACATATGAGGCTTTTACCTCCTTATCATAGTTTTAAATTTGAGAAAGGTTCCAATTTTTTATCTGGTGGGTTGAACATTGGCTACCTCCGAGAAAAATTTCAGGTTCAAAAATAGAAAGTAGATATTCTAATTGTGGCCCTAATATGCCAGGTAAAAATCTTAAATTCAATAATGTCAAGCATAAAAAGACCCGAACTGGGAATGAAACTGATAAAAATAAACGCATGGTCTAGGAGATCATTTTTATTTGAATTGCCGATACGCACCCACTCACCACCTGCATATGATCCCTTTTCCACCTTGACCCCCATCAAACGGCCTATGTAAATAATAGGTTTGCCAAATGTGCATTTAATAGACCTCTGGGGTAGCAATCCCATAGCTAGGGGGTTGAGGGACTCGGACGCACAACCGGGTATTGGGGTTCATGGACGTGCATTGCAATATATTGAGGCAAAGGTTTGTGTCACGCATATTATGCCCGAAAAAGAGAATTAACCTTTGTGGTTGGAAGAGCAATACGACACGTTCGATGAATTAATGGTTGTATTAATTGATATGTAGCATGGCCTATCTTCCTCCTCAGACCTGACCTGTTCAAAACTGAAGTCCTTGACATTATTTTTATTATTTCATGCTTATGAAATTTTTTATCGGATATTATTTGTATTTATTTCATTTGAATATTGAATGTTGGGTGGTTAATTCATATGTATTTTTTTTATGAATTATTGAATGTTGCTTGATATTTATACTATTTGAACAGGTATAAACATGCTGTAACAGGGTTAAATATACTACTGGGCAACGACAGTGGCTATACTACCCAACATTTGTTTTTTAATTCTGGCCATATTTGTCACAAATTTTGACCTTGACAAGTTTGTGACAAAGGAAACATTATCACGGACTTGTCATGGTCAAAGTCCGTGAAAATTTTTCTTTATCACGAACTTATCATGGTCAAAGTTCGTGATAATTTTTTCTTTGTCATGGACTTGTCATGGTAAAAGCTCGTGACAAGTTAAATTCTTGTAACGGACTTTGAGTGTGGCAAGTCCATGATAAAGAAGTTGTCACCCCAATTCCGGTCATGATTTTTGACCGTGATAAGTCTGCCTTGTCGCGAATTTTGATCGTGACAACTAGGAAGTCTTGGTGCAGTGGATCATTATCTCTATGGTGCCTCTTTGATCGGCCATGCTCTGATCGATCACGCTCTAACCCGTCATGCTCAGATTGATCATCGTCGCATCTGAAGCTCCTACCTTGGCTACGAGTCTTACTCACCTGAGGACTAGGAGACCTAGCGCAACGCTTTCTGGTATCTATATGAATATATCTCTCCATCCTTTTAAGTCGCCTCTGTAGGCGAGCATTTTCTTCCGTCTAGAGGCGTGTTAATTTCTCCTTCTCCCGAAGCCGAGCTTCATAACCATCGAACAACTTTGAGATCTAAGTAGACCTAGGTGGTCCATGGCTTTCTTTAGAAGGTTTCCTCTCTTGGCAAAACCTGGTATTTGGTGGTTGGCGAATCCCAGACCTGACCTTAGGTGAAACTGGATCTGCCTACACGTCGCAAATTTGAGGAAGATTGTTTCTATTTTGAAACATCACGGGCTTTCTTTGAATAAATGCTTTCGTAGGAAAAAATGATTCCAGGGACGACGCCAATGGTGAGTGCAAGGATGATCACAATAAAAAATCTAGAACGCAATATGGAGCAAAAAATAAGTTATCACACACAACACCAAATACACACGGTTTGACAACTTGCCTACGTCCGCGGAGAGGTTACTGTTTTCTATTAGTGTGTCTCAAACAATCGAAGTTATAACCCCTTTTCCCCGGGTCAGGGTAGTGTTTGAATTGTACAAATAACTCAACCAACTTGTGGATAGCTCGTAGGTGTCCCTGAATATCCCCCCCGAGATTGTTGGTAACTAATTTGACTTTATCTACATGCATTTAAGCATATGTTAAATACACGAGTCTAAATTAAATATCTGAGTTGGGTCGGGCAGTCCACTTATAGGCTGGAGTGGTCGACTGTATCAATTGGCTTGAAGAATGAAGAAGCCCCCATAATTATTTGTTTTCTTTTCTAATTGTTCATATGCTACTTGACGTTATGAGTTATTCAAACTCAATTTTCATCTTCGAGGATTAAAATTCTTTAAAGAGGGTAGAATCTAACAACCCCCATGCTTTTGAAATTAGTTTTTGTTGGTGGAAATTTATAATTCAAGATTGCGATATCCAATTGAGGTATTTCGAAAAGATTTTTTTTCCGTTGCAATATTAAATTTAATAAAATATTTAAACTCTTTAAATGTTTTAGCCTTTTAGTGGTAATTGTTTAGTGGAGTTTGTTATTGTTTTATTTATGTATATGCTTTATGAATCTTTGAGAACATCAATTTCTAAACGAATTATTATTGAGAGGTGGAGATTAAGTGTCAAAATCCCTAGTTTCACATCATCGATACTTTTGTAAATGCCAAAAGCCTCAGCTTCACATCATCAATAATTTTGTCCACCCAAAACCAAAAATTAAATTCATTTTTTTTCATGTATCAACCCATATTCGTAGACTCTACATATGGTAATTCATCTACATTTAATTCCCTACCCAAGAGCTTGATTAACAATTCAATTTCAACCTAGATTTCATCGTATCATGTGTATATCATCAATTCTGCACTAACATGTATATTATATGCACTAATTAATGAAATATAACCACTTTCCTGGTTGGGAAGGTTTGAATTGTTGAATGAAAGTGGAATAGATGCGTTCCTCTCTTCCCGCTCAACACGTTGATGGTATTCTTGGTGAAAGATGGGTGAGTTTGGTCTTGGAGCTCCCAAAAATCTCTTGTCCTTCTTCCTCTTGGGCTCTCACTTTTCTTCTGCAGATAAAAACCTAACTTCTCCCACGAACATGCAGATATATTCCTCCAATTTTCCTCCATTAATTAGCCCCATCTTTTCAAAAGACAAAAATACCCCTCCGGAGTGTCGGTTTGGCCTAAAACTATCCCGAAATCCAAACTAAACCCCAGTAGACTTTTCTAACTATTTCAACCATTCCGAACACGTTGGCGCATTCAAAATGATCATTTGGCTGATGTATATATATTTTCCTTTTTATTATATTAATTTAGTCCCGACACGACCCACACGCGCGTCCCGACTTAAATTCCATAATTGTCTTATTTCTTTCTCGTGATAATTTTCATAAATTCATAATCACATTAAGAATCATATATTACTTTATTCGCTCTGTAATATTCAATGTAATTCCCAATAATAAATACTAACTCTTATCTCACGAGTTAATATTTATTTTATTCCAGATTAATTATTAATTAATTCTTCTCACATTTAATTCAATTAATCCCACAATTAAAATCAATAAAATTACGGGGTATTATAGTAGGTCAATCTCCTCTAATGGTATATATCAATAAGCCATTTCATCCCTGAGATACCTCCTCTATGATGACACATGGAACACGTCATGAATTCACAACAAATGCTACGACAAGGAGAGCCTTCCGTAACCGGCCTTACCGTCTCGATGTTGGAAAAAGCCCCCACATACCTAGGTGCTAACTTCCCCTTATTCCTGAACTACAATAATCTCTTCATGGGAGATACCCGTTGCAATACCTAATCAACCACATTAAATCCTAAAAATCTTCGATTTGTATCGGCGCAACTCATTTACTAGTTCTGAACTACCCGAATGCAACTCCTGATCAACTCAATCTTTGCTGACGTCTCTTGAATCAATTTCGCCCCGAGAAGCTTGTTATCCCTCGCCTCTAACCAATAATTTGGTGAACGACCAGGTCTCCCGTAAAAAGTCTCAGACAGTGCCATGCTAATAATGAACTGATAAGAGTTGTAATACGAAAATTCTTCTAATGGAAAATACTTCTCCCAACTATCCTTAAAGTGTAGAATACACATCGTCAACATATCCTCCAACATTTGATTCACCCTCTCTGTCTACCCATCGATCTGCAAGTGATATGCCGTACTCAATCGCCACTCCATCCCCATCGCCTCCTGAAAGATCTGCCAAAAGTGGGACACAAAGATCCTGATCTCAAAAAATGTTGAGAGGCACCCCATCCAATCTCACTATATCTGCTATGAATAACTGTCATACTGCCTCGTCGTGTAATCCATTCAAACTAGAAAGAAATGGGATACCTTGGTCAGCCAATCCATAATGAACTAGATGGAATCATGATCCCTCTGCAATGTCGGTATCCTTATGATGAAGTCCACCAAAATACTCTCCCATTTCCATATCAGAATCTCCAATGGCTATGGAACCTCGGTTAGTCTCTGATGATCAACCTTTGCTATCTAATAAATGGTTTAGCTAATGACAAACAATTCCATGCCCCACTTCATACCAGCCCTCCAATACTATTGTCTCATATCATGGTACATTTTATCATGATCCATGTACCTCCACCATAATTGTGCACCGTGGGTCCTCATCGTCTGGGATAATCAACCTCTTATTAAAGCGTAAGCCACCCTCAGATTGACTGAGTAAGACTCCTCTTCTTCTGCCAGTAACTGCTTAATCCTCTCCTGACAAGACGGATCCCATGTCTGTGCCTTCACAACCCTCAAAATGATCTCAGATGTGACGATAATCACTTTTATGTATGCCTGGACCACATCATCCTCCTAACGAAGCTTAACCCACTTAGGCTTCCTCACTGCTGCCAACTACCGTGCCGGTATGTATCCCAATACCTCTGCCACTACGTTAGCCTTCTCCGAATGATACTAGATGTCAAACTGATAATCCTTCACGAGCTCAAGACACCTATGTGCCTCATGTTCAACTCCTTTCGTGTGAAAAGATATTGAAGTGAATTGTGTTCCATGAATAATCAAAACTTCTCTCCCAGTAGATAGTGCCTCTAAATCTTTGAGATAAAAATGGATGCTGCTAACATCAAGTCATCAGTGGGATAATTCTACTCATAGGGCTTAAGATTACAATATGCATAAGATATATTTAGCTCTTCCTGCTATAGAACTACCCTAAGTTCTTGTAAGGACGTATCTATAAAAACAAAGTACTCCACTCCTCTCCCTGGCAAAGAGAGTACCGGTGCTGAAGTTAACTTGTCCTTTAGCTCATCGAAAGCTAACTGACAATGGTCATCCCGTAAAAATGACTGTCCCTTACAAGACAAATTCATTAAGAATTTCGTAATCTTCAAAAATCCTGTGATAAATTGGCAATAGTACCCTGTTAACCCTAGAAAATTATGTACCTTCATCGGTGTCGTGTGGCCCTTCTCCCTCACTATTGACACATTAATCGAATCCATAGAATTCCCTCTCTCACAGATAATGTGACCCAAGAAAGTCGCCTCCCATAACTATAATCCACATTTATCAAACTTGGCATACAACTAGTGGTCCAATAAAGTTGGAAGAACCATACATTGATGTCTGCGTGATCACCCTTTGTCTGAGAATAGATCGAGATGTCATCTATGAACACAATGACAAACTGATTCAACAAAACCCTAAAAACCCTGTTCATGAGATACATGAAAATTACTGGCGCATTGGTTAGCCCAAACAGCATAATTGTAAACTCATCAAAGTTGTGTCTTAGTAAAAACACGATCTTAGGGACATCCTGCTCCCTGATATGCAAGTGATGGTACCATAATCTCAAATCAATCTTAGAGAAGAAGGTTTCTTGTGACAACCCGGATATAATTATGATAAATTATATTTAAATCATGCTTATCTTATGTGATATGAATAAGGTGTTATTAGTATATCTAATGTTAAGTTATCATGATTATTATAATCCTACATTCATAAATCATGAAAGGTCGAATTATTTACAAACACAAAATTTTGTTATTTTGGATAGAAATGTTCCTGTTAGAGACTAGTTTTGACCCTTATAACATTACAATTGACTTGAAGTAAAAACTAGATAGTTGTATACATGTGAGTTAGGGTTGTAACACAATAAACGGTGCATCAAACGGATGTACGAGTAAGAAGTTAGGTCAAATTTATGAACAAGGGGCAAATATGTCAATTCCCTTTAAGTGGTAAGTTGTCTTTTATTAAATCAAATGGTTTAATTTGATTGGTTGGCTTGGGAGGTAGCCTTGGCCTACCTTATAACCCTGAAATAGCCTTATCCTTCAGCCAAAATCAGCCATGAAAGGGTTTTACCTTGAGGAAAGAGAATGAGGGAGTTTAGGAAGGAAAAGTAAGGAGAAAAAGTGTAGAAAAATCCATAGAAATTACGTCAAAGTCCCGAAGGTAATACTAATTGCAAATCTTGTATTTTTCTTATATTATTGATTTATATGATATAAATCATCATAAGTTTACGAAAGTTTCAGCCCTTTATATATATGTATGGTTAGATGCAAGTTTATGTTAAGTTGAATGTTGAAACCCTTAAAATTGCTTTGCATTGAAACCCCTTATATTCAAACTTGCATATCTCTTTGTGTGATTACTGGAATTGAGAAATTCCAATTGGACATGAAAGTAGACTCATATATTCATATTATACCGAAAATTAGAATTTATTACCTTGTGGTTAGGCCGTAATGATGATTTCAAGTTAGTACATAGTTTCTGTTTGTATACTTCATTTCGGTATGCCCTGAGTTTAGTCAAGCTTTTGAGATAGAAAATGAAGTCAAACAATTATGAAACTTTGATTCTGTACTATTCAGTATGTGTACTAAAAATGAGTTGAAAATCATGGAAAGTTATGCTGGAGAAAAATTATGAAAATTCTTGGAAGTTGAAGGAACAATAGAGGAGCTTGTAGGGAAGATTTCTTGTGTTGTAAAGAAATGGTCATAACTTGATCTAGGAAGCTTGAAAAATTACACCGTCACTTGTATTGGAAAGTATATTCATATATGTTTTCATATTGATAAGGTTGGACCTATGTATTTGTACAATTTAGGAATATAGGATGGTTAAGTATGTAGGACAATAATTTCAGACCATACTGGATACCCCTTGAATGAATGTTTGTATTTCGTCATTACAAAGGGTGCTTTGAGTACATGTTTCATGTGTATATACATTGAGAAGTATAATTTCATGTTTAATTGACTTTGGTTATAAATTCCTTATGAGGTATTTTCTACGGTTGAATGTTCATAACTTTATCAATATGTGCACTATTGTTTTGTCTTTACTCATGTTTCATGGAATGTGACTTAAGTGGAATTATATGGTCATTGTATAGTCATGGAAAGTTACATAATTATATTAGGATGATGCTTACGATTGAGATTCAGTTCTAATTTAGTTGGATTAACGGGTGTAAGGTCTGATCAACCCAGTTCAGCTCCTCCCGAAGGAAACGTGAATACGTAGTTGACAACTCAAGGTGAGTGTACTCACTGGAAAGAGATATTTTTATCGTGTTGTTGATATGATCAGAATATAATGAATATGAAATTGTTCATTTCGGTTTACCGAAATGGGAGGTTACTCCCCGACCCGGAATGGGGGAGATTTGTCTATTAATGACAAGGGGTTACTCCTCGACCAGGAATGGGGGAGAATTGTCTATTTAGACAGGATATGTGAATCATGATTCGAAAAAGTTGGTCATTCATGATGAATGATCCGGATAAGTTAATACATAATTATATGTACATTATTTATTGCATTTAAATTCATGAAGTAGTATAGTAGTGATGCATTCACTGGGCTATTTTGCTCACGATTCCTATGTTCACATTTTTCAGGTAATGCGATGTCACTGTCAAATCTAGGAGGTCGGGTTGGGTTAGCCAGGAATGGGAGAAACAATGATTTTGTGTAAATGTAAATGATGTAATTAAGTTATCTTATCCTTCAAGAAAGTTTTTATGGACATGACTACTCTGATGTTGTAAAAAGGCATTCAGTTATATGGTTTTACAATGATAACTCTAAAATTTAAAACACGTGTTTATGTTTGGTTAAATTAATTATGGTTTGACTCACTTTGACTTTCAGACTTAATTATAAGTAACTAGGTTGGGGTGTGTCAGCTTTGGTATCAGAGCCTAGGTTTTAGAGGTTCTGAAGTGAGAAGAGTCTAGATATGGCAGTGAATGTTAAAAATATATTTTATTTGATACTAACGATTATGTTAGGAAATATATGTATATCTGCATGTTGTTATATCTTTGATTCATTTCAGATATAAGAGAATGGAACGAGGGAATGTAAATGTGAGAATAGAAGATGAGGCTTCAAATATTCCAGCAAAAGCGGAGTTTGAGCAACCTGTTCAGATAAATGTGGAACTCGAGCCAGAACAGCTGACAGATATGCAAAAAATGGCACGTGCTATGAAGCTAATGGCAGAGCAGCAAGCTAGATTTATGGCTCAGATGGAAGAACAACAGACCAGGAAACTGGAGGCACAAGCCTTAGCTAGGTCTGAGGAGGTGATACACTGGGAAGAAGGAAGTACTTCACATGAGAAATTTATTAAGATGAACCCACCATCGTTCGAAGGAGCAGTTGATCCCGCAGAGGCAGAAGTCTGGGTTAAAGAGATTGAACTTGTCTTTGGGGTGATGAGGATGCATGAAAATCAACGAGTGACCTTGGCGACGTATATGCTGAAAGGAGAAGCTAAATATTGGTGGGATGCCACAAAACATTTGTTCATTACTCCAGAAGGTGGGAATGTGATCTCATGGGATGATTTTGTCAAAGCTTTATATGATAAGTATTTCCCCCAATGTATCGAAAATAAAAGGAGAAGGAATATTTCATGTTGAATCAGGGGAGTATGACAATTAGAGAATACGAAGCTAAACTTACAGCATTATCTCGATTTGCTTCGAGGTTTATACGAAATGAGGAAGATATGTGCAGCCGATTTCTCGATGGGGTTGAGTTAGTCATTAAATCTAGATTGTCGGCTTTAGAGACTTCTAACCATTAAGCCATGGTGAACAAAGCCATGCTAGTAGAAAGGGATGTGAATAAAGCTAGAGGGAATCGAGAACGAGGTGTAAAGAGAAGCAGATTCGATCCAAGTTATCAAAAGGGTAGTGATACAAAATATTCAAGACTTGGAGGAAAGAAATTCCAGTATGGTAGAGGCATGGGAAGTAGTTTTTAAAGGGGTGAAGCAAGTGGTGGAAGAGGTTCAGGAGTTTCAGCACAAGGAGATCCGAATGTTTGTTTCTTTTGTAGGACATCGGGTCATATAAAGAGAAATTGCCCAAAGTTACAGAATATAAAATGTTTTAACTATCATCAGAAGGGCCATCTGAGAAAGAATTGCCTTATGTTATCCAGAGTGATTTTAGTCAGGAGTGTGGGGCCTCATAAAGGATCCTCTCCAGGCAGTGCCACCAGGGGAAGAGGTACAGAACAAGCAGCTGGATCGAGGGCAGGAGGAAGAGTGTTTGCGATGACGCTGCAAAATGCCCATGCTACACCTGAAGTGGTTACAGGTAAACTTTCTATTGCAAACAAAGATTTATATGCGCTCATTGATCCTGGAACTACGCATTCATTTGTGGCATTAGATATTGTTTCATATTTGGGTAGACCATGTTCATTTCTCAATTGTGCCTTATATATTTCTACCCCAATGGAAAGTGTGATTCTGGTTGAGCATGTTTATAAAGATTGTATCTTATGAATGGGGGAACGAGATTTCTATGTTGATTTGATACCGTTGGCCATTCGAGATTTTGATATTATATTGAGGATGGATTGGTTATCATCATATCATGCTTCCATTGATTGTTTTCGCAAAGAAGTTACATTTCATTTGCCTGGTGAACCCGAGTTCCAGTTTATAGGAGAAAGGAATGTTGTCCCTAATTGTCTTATCTCAGCAATTAAGAGCAGAAAGTTATTGAGTAAAGGTTGTACAAGGTATTTAGCTTATGTTGTTGATACTAATAAAAAGACAGTTAAAATTCAAGATATACTCGTGGTTAGAGAGTTTTCTGAAGTCTTCCCAGAGGAATTGCCAGGATTTCCACCCGATAGGGAAGTAGTGTTTTCTATTGAATTAATTCCAAGTACTGGTTCAATTTCTCTTGCTCCATATAGAATGGCACCAGCGGAGTTGAAAGAATTAAAAGTTCAATTACAAGATCTGATAAGCAGAGGTTTCATTCGGCCTAGTGTTTCGCCATGGGGAGCACTAGTGTTATTTGTAAAAAAGAAAGATGGGACAATGCGATTATGTATTGATTATCGGCAGTTGAATAAGGTGACCATTAGAAATAAGTACCCTCTACCTCGTATCGATGACTTGTTTGACAGGGGGCCACAATATTTTTGAAGATTGATTTGAGATCGGGTTACCACCAATTGAAAATAAAGGATAGTGATATTTCCAAAATGTCTTTTCGGACTCGATATGGGCACTATGAGTTTTTGGTGATGCCATTTGGATAAACTAATGCTCCAACAGTGTTTATGAATTTGATGAACTAGGTATTCCACCCTTTCATTGATTCATTCGTGATTGTATTCATAGACGATGTGTTGATTTATTCGCGTAGCATGGAGGAACATGAGAAACATTTGAGACTTGTATTGCAGATTTTGAGAGAGAAGAAATTATTTGCTAAATTTAGCAAGTGTGAGTCTTGGTTGAATGAAATTGTGTTTTTAGGGCATGTTGTCTCCGGAAATGGGATATATGTTGATCCAAAGAAGGTGGAAGCAATCGTTGAATGGGAAAGTCCTAAGAATGTGACAAAAATTAGGAGTTTCCTAGGATTGGCAGGCTACTATCGTAGATTTATTAAAGGGTTTTCATCAATAGCATTACCATTGACAAAGTTGACTCGCAAAGAAGTGAAGTTTGTATGGGATGAAGAATGTAAGAGGAGTTTTAAAGAATTAAAGAAGCGGTTGGTTTCAGCCCCTATACTTACTATTCTATGTGGGAATGAGTCTTTTGTGATCTATACAGATGCTTCATTTCAAGGGTTAAGATGTGTTCTTATGCAGAATGGGAAGGTAATAGCATATGCTTCCAGATAATTAAAGACGCATGAACGAAACTACCCTACACACGATTTGGAGCTAGCAGCCATTGCCTTTGCTTTAAAGTTGTGGCGACATTACTTGTATGGAGAAACTTGTGAGATATTTACGGATCATCAAAATTTGAAATACATGTTTACACAGAAAGAACTGAATTTGAGACAGGGCGTTGGATAGAGCTGATTAAAGACTATGACTGTACCATTCATCATCATCCGGGGAAGGCTAATGTAATAGCAGATGCTTTGAGTAAAAAATCATCAGGGATTCTTGGTTCCATACAGTGTGCCCGTGTTGGAAATGTTATTGACTTGGCATAGATGGGGATTGAATTGAAGTTTTCAAAAAGTGGAGGATTATTAGCACATGTCACAGTGAGACCTTTATTGGCCGAACGCATACGAAATTTGCAGACCAGTGATCCATTCCTTGAGAAGAAGAAACAAGAAGTTCGGGATGGTAAAGAGAGTGACTTTGAGATTAAGAATGATGAATCATTGTGTTATAAAAACAGGATTTGTGTACCAAATGATCTTCCCTTAAAGAAAGATATATTAGAAGAGGCACATAGTTCTATTTACTCTATGCATCCGGGAGGTACCAAAATGTACAGAGATTTGAAAGTGTATTACTGGTGGAACAATATGAAACGTGAGATTGCAGAGTTCGTAGCTAAATGTTTAGTATGCCAGCAAGTAAAGGCGGAGCATCAGAAGTCGACGGGATTATTATAGTCATTGCCTATTCCAGAATGGAAGTGGGAGCATATAACGATGGACTTTATTATAGGATTACCCCGGTCACCAAAGGGGCATGATTCTATTTGGGTGATTATAGATTGATTGATGAAGTCAGCTCATTTTCTTCCAGTTAAGACCACCTACACCATTGACAAGTATGCACGTATGTACGTTGATGAGATTATCCGTTTACATGGGGCACCAGTGTCAATTGTATCAGATAGAGATCCAACGTTCACTTCTAAGTTTTGGCCTCGTCTCCAGAATGCCACGGGCACAAGTTTGAAGTTCAATACTGCGTTTCATCCACACTCTGATGGGAAATCAGAAAGGACGATTCAAATATTAGAAGACATGTTACGAGCCCGTGTATTTGACTTCAAAGGTAGTTGGGATGATCATTTTCCATTGATGGAATTTTCATATAATAATAGTTATCAGTCAACTATTGGTATGGCTCCTTATGAATCTTTATATGGGAGGAGATGTAGAACGCCTTTGTATTGGGAGGAAGTGGGTGAAAGGAAAATATTAGGTCCTGAATTAATAGATGTGACGACTGAAAAAATCAAAATGATTCGGAAACGGATAAAGATAGCACAACCCGGATATAATTATGATAACCCGGATATAATGTTTGGTAAGTGACCTTTCTATTAAATTTCGGGGACGAAATTTTCTAGGGGGAAGTTGTGAAAACCCGGATATAATTATGATAAATTATATTTAAATCATGATTATCTTATGTTATATGAATAAGGTGTTATTAGTATATCTAATGTTAAGTTATCATGATTATTATAATCCTACTTTCATAAATCATGAAAGGTCGAATTATTTACAAACACAAAATTTTGTTATTTTTAATAGAAATGTTCCTGTTAGAGACTAGTTTTGACCCTTATAACATTACAATTGACTTAAGGTAAAAACTAGATAGTTGTAGACATGTTATTAGGGTTGTAACACAACAAACAGTGCATCAAACGGATGTACGAGTAAGAAGTTAGGTCAAATTTACGAACAAGGGGCAAATATGTCAATTCCCTTTAAGTGGTAAATTGTCTTTTATTAGACCAAATGGTTTAATTTGATTGGTTGGCTTGGGAGGCAGCCTTGGCCGACCTGATACCCTGAAATAGCCTTATCCTTCAGCCAAAATCAGCCATGAAAGGGTTTTACCTTGAGGAAAGAGAATGAGGGAGTTTAGGAAGGAAAAGTAAGGAGAAAAAGTGCAGAAAAATCCGTAGAAATTACGTAAAAGTCCCAAAGGTAATCCTAATTGAAAATCTTGTTATTTTTCTTATATTATTGATTTATATGATATAAATCATCACAAGTTTACGAAAGTTTCAGCACTTTATATATATGTATGGTTAGATGCAAGTTTATGTTAAGTTGAATGTAGAAACCCTTAAAATTGCTTTGTATTGAAACCCTTCTACATTACATATACCCACAGTAATAATCAACGATTTTCATCAATAAGTATTAACCCTCGGCACGCTAGTTAATAATTATTTTAAATTCGGATTAATTAACGATTAAGGGCCTATTTGATTTGCAACTATAATTCTGTTTTCTTTATTTAAATATAATTCTGATAAAAAAATTCGTTTGGCAACCTGTTTTTAAACATAGAATTATAATATTTGTGTGTTATAATCAAATTTTTTAGAAAATAGGTTTAGGGTGTTTTATAACTTCTGTTTTTTATTTTTCAACTCAGAATTATTCATTCTTACATTAATATGTGTGCAATTCTCATAAATAAAAAATATATATGTACATGTACACAAAATTACGTATGGAATAATATAGAGTTAAATAATATTATCAATAGATACATGATACTTATATATAATTTTATACATGTATTATTAATGTATGGAATAATATAAAATATACATATAGTACACATGTATTAAAAAATATTACCAATTCATATATGTATATAATTTTATAATGAATTATACATTCAATATCATTATATATATAGTTAAACTCCCCAACATACCTCATTAAATTTACCTAAAAATACATGATATTAAATGTACACATATATAATTTATGATGTATGTTTGTATGTATGTATATATGTATATATTCATGTATCATGTATGTATGAAAGCACTCCCTAACATACCTCATTAAATATACCTAAAAATGCATGATATTAAATCTACGTGTATATAATTTATGATGTATGCATGTATGTATATATGTATACATTCATGTATCATATATGTATGAAAGTTTTATGCATGTTTATATATAAATATATATATAGTTATTGTTAAACTCCCCAACATACCTCATTATATATAGCTAAAAATACATAATATTACATATACATGTATATAATTTATGATGTATGTATGTATGTATGTATGTATGTATGTATGTATGTATGTATGTATACATTCATGTATCATGTATGTATGAAAGTTTTATGTATGTTTATACACACACACACACACACACACATGTATGATATAAATATACATGTTTGCCAATTTTATTAAATTTTTAAAAAAACTGTATTTAAAAAGAAGTTTACCAAACGCACACCAATAATTATAAACACAAAAAACTGAATTTTAAAACTGTATTTAAAAATGACGTATAAATCAAGTTTTCTGAATAAAATACCAAATGTGCCCTAAATTTTCTGGCCTTTTTAATTTAATTAATCCAATAATAATAATTAATCCCATAATTATTGAATATCATAAAAATGCAGGGTATTACACGATCCATATAAAACACTCAACTTCAAATAAGGTTTTTTGCTATTTTAAAAAAAGGGTCAAACTTTTGCATCTTTTAAAGTACTTTAAAAGCTGCGAAAATTTGATCGATTTTTTAAAAATAACAAAAAATATTATTTTGAGCTGAATTGTTTTGTACGGGTCCCTGAAATGTTTAAACGACATGTAAAAAAATTTAGCCAACAATTTTTTTTTTACTAATTTAAATAAATCAGTATGTATATTTGGTATGTACTGGAGTCTGTCGAGAGAGAGAGAGAGAGAGAGAGAGAGAGAGAATCTCTCATGCATACATATGGTGTTTAAACATTTTAAGGGACTCTATAAAAATAAATTCAAAATAATTTTTGGGGCTTTTACTATCAAGTCGTTGGACTAACAATTTTGGACTCTAAACCCAGGCCCAACAAATTTTAAACGATTAGGTACAACATATAAATAACCCCCGAATTGAAAATCACGCGCACTTTATAGAAATTCAAGCGCAAAAAATGTGTATCGTATGTTCGATCAAAACTTCAAAACTATTCCCATTCTCAATCAAATTTTGGTCCAACAACAACCAATTAATACTCTTGAATTCCAAAATAAACACACATCACAGAAATTCAAGCAATCAAATGTAACACCCCGTAATTTTGAGGATTTAAAATTTAATTATTTTTTGAAGAAACAAAAAATATTTGAATTGGAGAAACTTAAATTTATGATTTGGAGAATTTATTTAAGTGAGAAGAATTATTTATATTTGGCGACTTTAAGTTTAATTGTTCGAAATTTCGTGTGTCGCATTTTGAGGTCAAAATTGGAGAATGTTATAAAGTATTTTGGATGACAATTCTGAGTGCGCGGTTGAGTCCGGATGGGTCGAGACAGTCAAAAAAGAATACTCGGGGTAGTAATCGAGTCTCAGGGCATTTTTTAGCACAGCCGGATCCACACGGGGTGATTCGGGTCATTTTAATTATGCCCATGTGGCAAAAATGGGATTTGGGAATTTAAACCTAATTAATGGAGTGTTAATTGGCAGTTAACAATTCTAAACCTAGGGGTTGAGAGAGGCAGAGAGGAAACAAATCAAGAAGCAAATTGGGGATCTTTTTGGAGACAAATCGAGGGACAAATTGGGTGTTCTTCATCAACACCTTCTCTACACCAATGGATCATACTCTACGAACAATTTCAGGCAAGTGGTTAACTGTTGTGATTCTTAAATTGATGATAATCAATTCATATTATGGGAGGTGTAAACCAAAATTCATTTTCGGGTGGGTATTCATGTAAAATGGGATTTTCGGTAATTGTTATACTTTAATGGGATTAAGGGTGGAATTTATTATATTTATGATTCTGGAATGTAGAGGTATGAATCGTATGTTAAAATCAGTAAGAATTGATGGTAAATTTCTGTTAGTAGGAATGAAAATCGTATTGGAGATTCGAAACCCGAATAAAACCCAAATCGGGAAAACGTTGGAATTAATGGAAATTAGTTGTTAGATTAAGATTTTTAGAACGATTAGAACCTGTTTTCATGTGAAAATATCTTTGATTATGACCAGAGAATGTTAAGAGAGGAACTAAAAGCTTGGTTGGGTTAACAATGGCTGAAACAACAAGTCGAAGAAGAAGGGAACCTGTTCGATCGATCGATCAATGGAGGGGATCGATCGATCGATGGTCCCAGAATTCTGGAAGGTCCGCCAGTTTTATATATAAAGGAAAATTAATTTAAGAATTTTCCCCTACTTATTATTTAGTGATAAATGCATATGTAGCACATATTCCTTAGCAATTACAAGGGGATATAATTGGGTTTAGTAGGGTAATAATTGTATGTCACGAGATGAATAAATTTTGAAAAATAATTCGTAAGTATTGATTTTGGACCGAGGGAAAATATTCGGGTATTGTAGTCGAGTGTCACTACATTATTAAAGGAATTTAGGTGTAATTAATTATTTATGGGGCAAAATATAGAATCGGGTATTAACGGTGGTACGGGCCAAGTGAGCGAGTCCGGGTATATTGGTTAAGCGACACCAAGTATTAAATTAATTTATGAGTGAATTAAATAAATTAGAGTCGAACCATAGACTCGGGAAGATGATAAATTAATAAGTGAGAAAATTAATTAAGTTGAGTCGGGACAGAGACTCGGGAAATTTCACGCTAGTGTTACGGGTTTTTGAGTACACGATAAAGTCGGGGTTTATACTATATATATACGGTGTGGTGATAGTATATATATATATATATATATATATATATATATATATATATATATATATATATATATATATATATGTGTGTGTGTGTGTGTGTGTGTGTGTGTATTGTGTGCGCTTTTAAATATCAGTGACTAGATATTTAATTAATTTATATACTCTAGTGCTATCAAGGGAGGTTACGCGATGTGGATGAATCCTCTAGCTTGAGGAGTAGGGTGAGTATATCCCCAGGTCATAGCGCCCGGTATATGGGTGAGGGGTTTATCACACTTTCAGGAAAGGAATATGACCGCCTCCACTACGTTTATATTTTGGGCCAGGTTGGTGAGCGATTCCAGCTTGGGTAACTAGGTTACGTGAGCACACTTAGTGAGATAACACTTTAGAGGGAATCATCTGGTGAGGGTATATTTGGAGGGATGGATATACATATGATATATGTGTGGATGTTTTTGGTAAGAGTACGTATATAATGGCTTAAAATATTATATGCGCGTCATAATACGGTATGTGATGTATTTGTTTTATATAACTTGTGTCACAGTTATATGATATTATTTAAAAGGAATTAATTAAGTTAATTGGTGGAATAACTTATAACCCATTAATAATAATACTCGGTTTAGAGTAGAATGGCAAGGGGAGATTATACCATGACTAGTTGGACGGGGTAGTACAACTAGGTGGGGTTAAAGTAACCGTTAGGTGTACACATGAGTGGAGGAGTGAGTATGTCCTCAAGGGAGTGAGACACTAATTTAAATATGAAGCGCATTCATATATTTTTAATTACTGTAGTTAATTCACTTGCTAAATATTTTCAAAATGTTTTGGGTTCTAACCCTTGCTATAAAATTATTTTCAAAACCTGTTAGGTGTCCAGCCACAGGGCCGCCAGGATTGATATTCTATTCCAGGGACGCGGAGCTGGGGCACATGTGGATGCTAGCAGGAGTTTGGTTTAGACGCATCGTTCATTGCTTCATAGAGTAGGAATCAGTTATCAGTTTCAGTTTTACTTCGGGAATGTCGCCCAGAATTTCAGTACAGTTTTCAGATTTATTTATTCAGGTGTTGAATATTTGTATTGGACTATTTACTTTGGTGACTGATGGTTTATTCGGCATGTAGTTTATTATTTATTCAGTTGATTTATTTCAGTCATGGTGTATGACTCATATTATATTTCCGCATGTTAATGGTTGTTTAATTATAAGATAAAATTTGGCACCAGCTTTATGGAATACTAGGTGATTAGTAAGTTTTAAAAAGGTTTTCAACAAAAATGCTAAGGATGAACCAACTGGGATTCCTGTTTTAATTTGGTATAGGACTGATCACCTAGTATTTTATTAGGAGGGGTTTCTCAGATGGTATCAGAGCATCAGGTTCTAGTGTCCTTAGAATCTGTGCGGCTTTTCACGTTTCAGCTTAGCGTTCTTTGATATAGAACCCTGCCATATAATTGTTGTACTCTCATATGTATGCACATTTACGTTCTTCTGCCAATTACTTTATATTTGAGGGTGAACTCATATGATTCGATTCTCATTTCAGATGCCGCCTAGGAGAGATCGAGCAGCTAGGGCGGCAGGGGGAGATGAGACTAGAGAGGCTCATCAGGAGCCATAGATACCGCAACAACTGCCAGAGATGATTTCGGCAGCACGAGTAACTGAATTAGTGGCGCATGAAGTTAAAGCAACAATGATCGGTATGGCAAGGTACTTGCCACGAGATTAGCCACAGGTGTTAGTAGTACCAGATATTCAGGCCCACCCGGGGCCGTTGGGGTGGCAGCAAGTACGAGAGGTTTTTCAAAAAGGGCATTCACTAGAGTTTCAAGGGGTGTCAGATGTGGTGCTAGAGTGTCAGTGGAAGAGAGATATCTAGCGTCACCTACGCATGGTAGATTGCAATGAGGTGCAGAAGCAAATGCTTGCCACTTTTAGGTTAGTGGGAGCAGCGCTAAAGTGGTATATTTAAGTGGGAAGAATTTGTGATTTGAAGAATATGGCGACTTTAAGTTTAATTGTTCGAAACTTCGTGTGTCGCATTTTGAGATCAAAATTTGAAAATGTTATAAAGTATTTCGAATGATAATTCTGAGTGAGCGGTTGAGTCCGAATTGGTCGAGATAGTCAGAAAAGAGTAGCCGGGGGTAGTAATCGGGTCTCGGGGCATTTTTGGGCATAGCCGGGCCCACACGGGGTGATTCAGGCCATTTTAATTAGCCCAGGCGGCCAAAAACGAGATTTGGGAATTTAAACCTAATTAAGGGAGTGTTAAACGGCAGTTAACAATTCTAAACCTAGGATTTGAGAGAGGCACAAAGGAAACAAATCAAGAAGCAAATTGGGGATCTTTTTGTGAACAAATCGAGGGACAAATTGGGTGTTCTTCATCAACACCTTTTCTACACCAACGGATCACACTATATGAAAAATTCCAGGCAAGTGGTTAACTGTTGTGATTCTTAAATTGATGATAATCAATTCATATTATGGGAGGTGTAAACTAAATTCGTTTTCGGGTGGGTATTCATGTAAAATGGGATTTTCGGTAATTATTATACTTTAATGGGATTAAGGGTGGAATTTATTATATTTATGATTCTGGAATGTAGAGGTATGAATCGTATGTTAAAATCAGTAAGAATCGATGGTAAATTTCTGTTAATAGGAATGAAAATCGTATTGAAGATTCAAAACCCGGATAAAACCCAAATTGCAAAAACGTTAGAATTAATGGAAACTAGTTGTTGGATTAAGATTTTTAGGACGATTAGAACCTATTTTCATGTGAAAATATCATTGATTATGACCAGAGGATGTTAAGAGAGGAACTAAAAGTTTGGTTGGGTTAACAATGGCTGAAACAGCAAGTCGGAGAAGAAGGGTACCTGTTCAATCGATCGATCGATTGATGGTCCCAGAATTTTGGCAGGTCCGCCAGTTTTATATATAAAGGGAAATTAATTTAAGAAATTTCCCCTACTTATTATTTAGTGATAAATGCATATGTAGCACATATTTCTTAGTAATTATAAGGGGATATAATTGGGTTTAGGAGGGTAATAATTGTATGTCACGAAATGAATAAATTTCGAAAAATAATTCGTAAGTATTGATTTTGGACTGAGGAAAAATATTCGGGTATTGTAGTTGAGTGGCACTACATTATTAAAGGAATTGAGGTGTAATTAATTAGTTATGGGACGAAATATAGAATCAGGTATTAACGGTGGTACGGACCAAGTGAGCGAGTCCGGGTATATTGGTTAAGCGACACCAAGTATTAAATTAATTTATGTGTGAATTAAATAAATTAGAGTCGGATCATAGACTCGAGAAGATGATAAATTAATAAGTGAGAAAATTAATTAAGTTGAGTCGGGACAGAGGCTCGAGAAATTTCAAGCTAGTGTTACGGGTTTTTGAGTACACGATAAATCCGGGGTTTATATATATATATATATATATACGGTGTGGTGATAGTATATATATATATGTGTGTGTATATATTGGGTGTGCTATTAAATATTATTGACTAGATATTTAATTGATTTATATACTCTATTGCTATCAAGGGAGGTTGCGCGATGTGGGTGAATCCCCTAGCTTGAGGAGTAGGGTGAGTATATCCCTAGGTCATAACGTCCGGTATATGGGTGAGGGGTTTATCTCACTTTCTAGGAAGGAATATGATCGCCTCCACTACGTTTATATTTTGGGCCAGGTTGGTGAGCGATTCCAGCTTGGGTAACTAGGTTATGTGAGCACACCTAATGAGATAACACTTTAGAGGGAATCATTCGGTGAGGGTATACTCGGATTGATGGATATACATATGATATATGTGTGGATGTTTTTAGTAAAAGTACGTATATAATGGCGTTAAATATTATATGCGGGTCATAATACGGTATGTGATGTATTTATTTTATATAACTTGTGTCGCAGTTATATGATATTATTTAAAAGGAATTAATTATGTTAATTGGTGGAATAACTTATAACCCATTAATAATAATACTCGGTTTAGAGTATAATGGCAAGGGGAGATTATACCAGGACTAGTTGGAGGGGGTAGTACAACTAGGTGGGGTTAAAGTAACCGTTAGGTATGCACATTAGTAGAGGGGTGAGTATGTCCTCAAGGGAGCGCGACACTAACTTAAATATGAAGCGCATTCATATATTTTTAATTACTGTACTTAATTCACTTGCTAAATATTTTCAAAATGTTTTGGGTTCTAACCCTTGCTATAACATTATTTTCGAAACCTTTTAGGTGTTCAGCCATAGGGACGCCAGGATTGATATTCTATTCCAGGGACGCGAAGCTGCGGCACATGTGGATGCTAGCAGGAGTTTGGTTTAGACGCATCGTTCATTCCTTCTTAGAGTAGGAATCAGTTATCAGTTTCAGTTTTACTTAGGGCATGTCGCCCAGACTTTCAGTATAGTTTTCAGATTTATTTATTCAGGTGTTGAATGTTTGAATTGGACTATTTACTTTGGTGACTGATAGTTTATTCGACATGTAGTTTATTATTTATTCAGTTGATTTATTTCAGTCGTGGTGTATGACTCATATTATATTTTCGCATGTTATTGGTTGTTTAATTAAAAGATAAAATTTGGCACTAGCTTTATGGAATACTAGGTGGTTAGTAAGTTTTAAAAAGGTTTTCGATAGTGATGCTAAGTATGAATCAACTGGGATTCCTGTTTTAATTTCGTATAGGACTGATCACCTGGTATTTTATTAGGAGGGGTGTCACAGATGGTATTAGATCATCAGGTTCTTGTGTCCTTAGAATCTGTGCGGCTTTTCACGTTTCAGCTTAGCGTTCTTTGATATAGAACCCTGTCATATAATTGTTGTACTCTCATATGTATGCACATTTATGTTCTTCTGCCAATTACTTTATATTTGAGGGTGAACTCATATGATTCGATTCTCATTTCAGATGCCGCCTAGGAGAGATCGAGCAGCTAGGGCAACAGGGGGAGATGAGACTAGAGAGGCTCATCAGGAGCTAGAGATACCGCAACAACTGCCAGAGATGATTTCGGCAGCACGGGTAACTGAATTAGTGGCGCAAGCAATTGAATTAATTATGATCGCTATGGAAAGGTACTTTCCACGAGATTAGCCATAGGCGTTAATAGTACCAGATGTTCAGGCCCACCCGGGGCCGTCGGGGTGGCAGCAAGTACGAGAGGTTTTTCAAAAAGGGCATCCGCTTGAGTTTCAAGGGGGTTCAGATGTGGTACTAGTGTGTCGGTGGAAGAGAGATATCTAGCGTCACCTACACATGGTAGATTGCAATGAGGTGCAGAAGCAAATGCTTGCCACTTTTAGGTTAGTGGGAGCAGCGCTAAAGTGGTAGGAGTCGTTCACCACATTTGAGGAAAGGGATATATTTACTATTGCAGTGTTTTGGGCTCGATTCGACCGCTAGTATTTCCCGCCACCAGTCGAGGTTGAAATGAGGAGAAAATTCAGTGAGGTGACTCAGGGGGACCGTTCAGTGGCCGATTACGAGGAAGAATTAACTCGTTTGGCAAATTTTGTACCAGATGAGGTACGCAATGAAGAAAGAAAGAAGTCAAGGTTCATGGATGGGTTAGTCTGGAGGATCAGGCAACATCTGATTGGTAATCCTGCATTAGTAGCTTATACGGACATCATAAATGCAGCACTCCTGCACTGCGAGGAATATCGCTTCCACATGAAAGGAAGCAAGAGGGGAGTAGTAACCAATCAGTCGAATTAAACGGAAGGGAACAGTACCAGTGGGGTATCCCAGCAGCAGACAGGGGGACATCAGGGGAAGGATTCCCGGTAGGGGAATCAGGCCAAGCGATTTAGGTCTGGAGGCTATCGACAGGATGGCCAGGACTTCCGATAAGGACAGTAAGGAAGGGATCAATGGCAGGGTGAATTTATTAAGAGGTGTTTCGTTTGTGGGGAAGCAGGACACGTGAAGAGAGATTGTCTTAAGCGAGGCAGGGGTCAACTACAGGACGAGGTCCTGGATGTACAACCACTACAACAAGTCATGGGTGCGTTCAGGCAGGGGGGAGCTGCTCAGGAACCCGAGGATCAGCCATTGCAGCTATAGTATGGGGGTAATTATCTTTTCATCCTATGGGCATAGGATATGTTTTGAGTAACAGTAAGGGTGGCTATATAAGAATTATTTTCACTAGAGTTCGCGGGTAAGTCGAATTTAGTGGTTGCGCCAGCTATAGCAGCCATATTACATTTTATATATATATATATATATTTCTGTGGGGTAGTGGATTTCTTTAGTATTAACCACGAGAGAGTGGGGGTGTACACAGAGAGGGGATTGGTATTATGCGAGGAGTTACTACTTTCGATAATTATTGGAGTAGGGTCGAATTTTTTTCCAAACATCGGCTGGATAGAGATGGATTTGAACTATTGTGGATAGTGAGGGTAAGTTTTGGTGTTCGCGACACCAGGGTGTGGATGATTTCTACTAGGAATCACCTGAGAGGGCGTCTAGCCTATATATATATATATATATATATATATATATATATATATATATGTTGTATTGTGTAGTGCGATTGACACGTAATGAAGTTTTGTGTTCTCATATTTTATCCCGGTAAGCAGGGATGTCTACTGAAGTGAATCAGGGTGATTATATTTATTTTCGAGCAGGGAGAGATGGCTTGGGATTTATTTTGCGCAAGAACTAGTGATGTAAGGGCGTGGCATTTTATGAGGTCTTTTGTAGCATAAGAGTAGGCGTGTATACTTTTGTGTTAAGAGACAAGTATTTGGGGGTACGTACTATGGACTGAGGGTCTAACAGATCTCAACGACCGACAATGTTAGGTAGCAGTGTATCGGGGGGTTCCTTATTTTGATTTCGCTTGCGAGACGTCCCACGCATGAAACTTAGCGCAACGTTGGAAGTGGGGAGATGTTTCGTCGTTAGTACATGGGTTGGGTACCCCGATTATTATTCATATATGTGATATGACTACGGGTTGGAAGTTATATTACAGATCACGACTAGCATAGTCGGGTAACTTTCGTGCGGTTAAGCACGGGGACAGGGTGTATAGGCACCCTGGTTAATTATGGTAACTTTTGTGCGGTAATGCATGGGTAAGGGTGTATGGGCGCCCTGATTAATTAAAATCCTTATTTCCGTAACTCTTAGTTAGAAGTGGGAGAGATTGATGTAGGGAGTTTAGAGGCATAATAATAGGGAGTGATATTCGAGACTTGGAGTACTAAGCTTATCGTAATTTCGAGGACGAAATTCCTTTATTAGGGGGGAAGTAAGTAACACCCCGTAATGTTGAGGATTTAAAATCTAATTATTTTTTGGAGAAATAAAAATATTTGAATTAGAGAAACTTAAATTTATGATTTGGAGAATTTATTTGAGTGCGAAGAATTACTTATATTTAGCCACTTTATGTTTAATTGTTCAAAATTTCGTGTGTCCTATTTTGAGGTCAAAATTGGAGAATGTTATAAAGTATTTTGAATGATAGTTCTGAGTGCGCGGTTGAGTTCGGATGGGTCGAGATAGTCAGAAAAGAGTAGTCGGGAGTAGTAATCGGATCTCGGGGAATTTTTGGGAACAACCGCGCCCACACGGGGTAATTTAGGCCATTTTAATTAGGCCCGGGTGGCAAAAAATGGGATTTGGGAATTTAAACCTAATTAAGGGAGTGTTAAACGACAGTTAACAATTCTAAACCTAGGGTTTGAGATAGGCAAAGGAAACAAATCAAGAAGCGAATTGGGGATCTTTTTGGAAACAAATCGAGGGACAAATTGGGTGTTCTTCATCAAAAAATTTTCTACACCAACAGATCACACTCTATGAATAATTCCAGGAAAGTGGTTAACTGTTGTGATTCTTAAATTGATGATAATCAATTCATATTATGGGAGGTGTAAACCAAAATTCGTTTTCGGGTGGGTATTCATGTAAAATGGGATTTTCGGTAATTGTTATACTTTAATGGGATTAAGGGTGGAATTTATTATATTTATGATTCTGGAATGTAGAGGTATGAATCGTATGTTAAAATCAGTAAGAATTGATGGTAAATTTCTGTTAGTAGGAATGAAAATCGTATTGGAGATTCGAAACCCGAATAAAACCCAAATCGGGAAAACGTTGGAATTAATGGAAATTAGTTGTTAGATTAAGATTTTTAGAACGATTAGAACCTGTTTTCATGTGAAAATATCGTTGAATATGACCAGAGGATGTTAAGAGAGGAACTAAAATCTTGGTTGGGTTAACAATGGCTGAAACAGCAAGTCGGAGAAGAAGGGTACCTGTTCGATCGATCGATGGTCCCAGAATTCTGGCAGGTCCGCCAGTTTTATATATAAAGGGAAATTAATTTAATGAATTTCCCCTACTTATTATTTAGTGATAAATGCATATGTAGCACATATTCCTTAGTAATTATAAGGGGATATAATTGGGTTTAGGAGGTTAATAATTGTATGTCACGAGATGAATAAATTTCGAAAAATAATTCATAAGTATTGATTTTGGACCAAAGGAAAATATTCGGGTATTGTAGTTGAGTGGCACTACATTATTAAAGGAATTGAGGTGTAATTAATTAGTTATGGGGCGAAATATAGAATCGGGTATTAACGGTGGTACGGGCTAAGTGAGCGAGTCCGGGTATATTGGTTAAGCGACACCAAGTATTAAATTAATTTATGTGTGAATTAATAAATTAGAGTCGGATCATAGACTCGGAAAGATGATAAATTAATAAGTGAGAAAATTAATTAATTTGAGTCGGGAAAGAGGCTCGAGAAATTTCAAGCTAGTGTTACGGGTTTTTGAGTACACGATAAAGCCGGGGTTTATACTATATATATACGGTGTGGTGATAGTATATATATATGTGTGTGTATATATTATGTGTGCTATTAAATATCAGTGACTAGATATTTAATTGATTTATATACTCTAGTGATATCAAGGGAGGTTGCGCGATGTGGGTGAATCCCCTAGCTTGAGGAGTAGGGTGAGTATATCCCTAGGTCATAGCGTCCGGTATATGGGTGAGGGCTTTATCTCACTTTCAAGGAAGGAATATGACCGCCTCTACTACGTTTATATTTTGGTCCAGGTTGGTGAGCGATTCCAGCTTGGGTAACTAGGTTATGTGAGCACACCTAGTGAGATAACACTTTAGAGGGAATCATCGGGTGAGGGTATACTCGGAGGGATGGATATACATATGATATATGTGTGGATGTTTTTAGTAAAAGTACTTATATAATGGCGTTAAATATTATATGCGGGTCATAATACGATATGTGATGTATTTATTTTATATAACTTGTGTCGCAGTTATATGATATTATTTAAAAGGAATTAATTATGTTAATTGGTGGAATAACTTATAACCCATTAATAATAATACTCGGTTTAGAGTAAAATGGCAAGGGGAGATTATACCAGGACTAGTTGGACGGGGTAGTACAACTAGGTGGGGTTAAAGTAACCGTTAGGTGTGCACATTAGTGGAGGGGTGAGTATGTCCTCAAGGGAGTGCGACACTAACTTAAATATGAAGCGCATTCATATATTTTTAATTACTGTAGTTAATTCATTTGCTAAATATTTTCAAAATGTTTTGGGTTCTAACCCTTACTATAAATTTTTTTTCAAAACCTTTTAGGTGTTCAGCCATAGGGACCCAGGATTGATATTCTATTCCAGGGACGCAGAGCTGCGGCACATGTGGATGCTAGCAGAAGTTTGGTTTAGACGCATCGTTCACTCCTTCCTAGAGTAGGAATCAGTTATTAGTTTCAGATTTACATAGGAATTGTCGCCCAGACTTTCAGTACTGTTTTCAGATTTATTTATTCAGGTGTTGAATATTTGTATTGGACTATTTACTTTGGTGACCGATGGTTTATTCGGCATATAATTTATTATTTATTCAGTTGATTTATTTCAGTCACAGTGTATGACTCATATTATATTTCCGCATGTTATTGGTTGTTTAATTAAAAGATAAAATTTGGCACCAGCTTTTTGGAATACTAGGTGGTTAGTATGTTTTAAAATGGTTTTCGACAGTGATGCTAAGGATGAACCAACTGGGGTTCCTGTTTTAATTTGGTATTGGACTGATCACCTGGTATTTTCTTAGGCGGGGTGTCACATCAAAATCCTAATCATGGCAATTCTAACAAACGATTCACATTCTCAATCAAATTCTTCCAAACAAAACTAAAAGATATATAATATATATATATATATATATATATATATATATATATATATATTGTGTGTGTGTGTGTGTATGTATTTGATGTAATTTATTGTGAATTAGATGTAATACTGTGTTCTTAAGTTTTGTTCTTATGATTATGACATACACTTTGTATATGTTGTGTTCTTAGCATTATAGTTGTTATATCATTTGTTTGTCCTTCTATTTTGAGTGTTATGTTGTGTATAACATGTATTATTTTTGTGTACTTAGGTTTTATATAACTTTTTTCTTATTTTATTATGTATTTTGTGTTCTCATATGTATAAATTTTTAGACACTATACTGGACTGATAAAACACTTTGTGTTTGTCGATGATATGAAAAATACAATATGAATCTAACTTGTACATTTGTTGCCCTGATATTAAATGCAAAACACACTTTTTGCATGTTGATTTTTATGCATTTATGTATTTCATCACTATATATTTCTTCCTGTATACATCATTTATTGAGGACTGGAAACATATACATGATTGGAATATGTTCATACTCTTTGAATTTGTATACTTCCTATATTAATTGTGGTCCGCGTCAACGAAATTTATTAAGGACTAGGGAGTATATACAAACTCTGTATATTTTTTATAAGTCATATTAATTGTGGTCCAAGCCAACAACATTTATTAGTTCGTATATTATTGTGGTAGTATTGGATTGAACAAAATATGCGTGTACTTTATGAAAGTACACTCATAATACATAAAATACATGGAAAAGTTAAAATGATTTGCTCTAATTAAATGTGCATGTACACGCATAATACATAAAGTACACGCATGTAGCAAATAATTTTGGTCAATCAGTAATATGTGTACTTTATGAAAGTACACGCATCATACATAAAGCACACGCACATTGAGATTGATTTTGTACATTCCAAAGTATAAGTACTTTATGGATTATATATGTTGTCTTCATATTTAGTAGATCATATGTTTTTGTGGTTCACGCCAGCGGCATTCGAATGATATTCCACTGTTTGTAAGAAGTATTTAGGTAGTTCTATTATTTAGGAATTACCCATTAACCATGTTCAACTACAAAACTGTTGCTTGCACATTTGATGATCTTAACAATACAAAACCTTCCACATTGACAATCAATACTACCGACGATGACAAAATTTATTTTCTCCTTCGCATCAATTATAAAGCGAAAAAATTACCTAGTTTTTAATACTACTTTGAAGACATTAAATGCACTTTTGATGTACAAAAGCTTCAAGTAACTGAATCGACGGCGAAGGATTTGGCGAAACGAATTGAGCTTAAGAGGTTTTTAAAATGCTGGCGAGTTTATCATGGATCTATTGTAACACTTCTTTTCTGAATATGTTACTAACAGAGAATATTGTTTTTAAATACTTAGGATGACAAATCAAACATCAATCCCATTCAACTCAGAATTTTCCCCAATATGATTTTCATTAATTCAACCTTCCTATCAAAGTTCTACATGCTCATCATTATAATTCCAGAACTAATTTCCAAATTCTTACGTAATCAATACCAACTAGTATTCAATTCAAATCAGAGATCATTTATCACCTATATCTTTAAATCATTCAATCAATGTTTCAATCTTTACATCTTTAAATCCAAGATCTTTATTATTAACCATGAAAGGGATTAACTATGTATAATTACAATTTAAGGAAAGTAACTATATCTTTATCATTCGAAGTTCTCTACGTTTGATGATGAGTTGAATAGGGAGATAGCCTCTCTTGTTTCTTCTCTAAGCCTTTCTCTCATTCCTTCGTCTTTTTCGGTCCTCTTGAACTCTTTCTAACTCTCAATTGTGCAGAATGTCAAACGTGGGATGCCCTCCACATTCCCAACCTTTAAATACCTCCTTAATTCACCCTGATCACATTTTTTCACTTAACCCTAGGTGTAAAAAGACCCTTCTACCCTTATACGGGTCCTACTATGTCTAAAAAGTCCCCAAAACCAAAACATACACTCGGGTCCCTATTCTAGATTATTTCGACCCTTCCCTGATCATGGGTGCACTCGAAAGATCATCCTATCACCCAACTATGAATATGATAGCATCTCATTAATCGGGACCGACACGTGCATACCATACGCCTCGCATATAAAATATATCGTCCCGCCGATGTAAAACTCTATCGTCATATAATAATAAACCGTCACTTTTACTCATACACGACATATAATATATCATATATCTATTTACTTATCACACGCAAGTAAATATTAATAATAATAAATATTATAACTTTATCTTCCTAAATAATATTTATCGAAACCCAATCTAATTTTCCAAAAAAAATTAATAAAGTTAAGCACATGATAATTAAGTTATAATAAAAGTACGGGATGTTACATTCTTCCCCTAATAATGGAATTTCGCCCCTAAAATTTGAACGTATGTAACAACCCCCATTTTTTCACGTAAAGGTTGGCCAGGCATGCTATGCCAAAGACGGGGCTTGTCTATCAATCAATACCATTCTCAGCACAACGTAATATAAATATTGTTATTTTAAAGGCCGGTACTTTAGCTTTTTGAATATCTCCATGACAATAATTAAACTCAAACTACCACCAACTTAATAATAAATCCAACAGCAAGTAAAAATCACAACTCCAACATAATGTAAAGAAATCTCGGGCTTATTCCCTTACAAATGTTTCCAAGTAAAATAACTAACTCTGGTAGAAAAGCACCTAGGATAGAATCGATATATCTGAAAACTGTTGAGAAAGAGAGACTGCGAGACTATCACAACACCTGGAGGGGGGGGGCAATTTAAATTTGGGTCAGAGCCCTAGGTGTGCAAGAATTAACTTATTCAATTTAAGATGCAATAATACAGTTGATACAAAAATGAATAATACCCTTCGTCACTCGCATGCGTTTAACACCTCACCCCTCATCTAAGTGTGATATTATCCATATCCCAATAAGTCCCCAAATGATAATTATGACAACGTGTCAAATTCATAAGAATGGATTTGTTGATAATTAAAGGCTTAAGTGCACCGACTACATTTAACTGCCAATGCCCGTAATATCTCAGTATCATAAATTTCATATAATTGGCATAAACATCTATTATGCATTATAGAATCAAAGTTGTAGTTCACGTCCACATTCTTAGACATTTCTAATTTATCTCATATAAAGTTCGGGTAATTATCCATATATGTCCTTCACATATTTGACACACAAAGGCATCTACCATTGATGTCTAGTTCGTGCTCTATCGATAAGTCCAGTGGAATCTCTTATCCTAAGCGGACATCATAAAACACATATAAGTTGGGGGCGGTCCCCACGTAGGATACCTGTTCACGGCCCATACCCAACAGTGACACAGGCTGGATCAGCGTCAACACGTACCTCCTCGTAGATGGCGCCTCCATGTAGTACTTATATGACCTACACAATCACCAAGCCCACCTGTGCCGGCGTGTGGTACCCGGTCTGAACACCCGAACCCCCAGCCGATAGAATAGTCCACGAACATTGGTATGTCCACACAAATACATATAAGTACATATTATTATTTCATTTAATATGTATAGGTAACTACTCAATAATTACCATTAGGAAGTCCCACATAAGATTCACAATTTTTCCATTTATTAATAATTTACCATCTAGTGAATTATTAATTCCGCTCCATTGAATAATTACTTAACCAACGAGTTAATTGTAATTTTCCTTATTTAATGTGGGTACATTTGTATTTTTAATAAATTCTTTATTATCCCAAACTCGGTTCCACTCACTCACTTGGGCTCATAAAAATACTCATAACTAAACCCCAGGCCCAATACCCTCATTGATGTTAATATTCCTTAATACCCTATCTCCCAATACCCTAGGTATTAAACTTCCATCTAATTTTTTCTCTAATTAAATCCCCAAAAATTAGTCCCAAAAGAAATTCAGGAAAAGAAACGAAGGTATCAGATTTTGGCCCTGTCGTTCGAACGACTTGCAATGTTGTTTGAACGACATGCAAGGTCGTTCGAACGACCTCCAACGTCGTTTGACACTGCGCTGATACTTCTTCTTCTTCTTCTTCCTTTCGCTACTTCTTCCATTTTTGTTCTTCTTAGATCCAAAACTCAAAAACCTAGAAACAGTGCCTTTGAACCCAGAAAGTAAACCCAGAAATGATATATTCAAACCCCAAAATTTAATACCTACTAACGATGTCATCGATTAAAACATTCTCCAATTTCCAATCATATTTAATCCATAATAAGGGCATCTATCATAGGATTTACATCAAAAAATCAGTTCGTGAATCATTAGCAGTATCCTCAACATTAATTAGTCACGATGTCCCAATATAACTATCAAGACCCCAAGGCATCTACCGTAAATTTCAAGATTTTGATACCTGAATTTCTGGGACCAATTATATGTTAAATTCAGTCCTCCACATGTATAGAATATTTGTTCATCATCAAATTAATCATATCAAACCTAAATCCTAGAAATTTTAAGGGGTTATCATCATGCATCAAGAAAATACATTAATTTTTTTAAATTAAACAAGAGAATTCTTGCTTGTTTTCGATGATGGGTGATGTCTTCCCTGAATTCTCTGTTCTTCCTCCGTTTAGGCCTTTGTTCCTCTATTTGTTGAAGTGGGGTTACTAGGTTTCGGTTATGATTAGTAGTGGTGGAGTTATTTCTCTTCCTCCTAATCTTATGTTGTGCTCTATTCCCGAGTTAGACATATAACCCCATTTTTAAAAAAGTACCACTTAAGGTTTTTAATTCAAGATTAAACGGTCTAAATGGCTCTGAAGAGTTTTTTGAAGAATATCTTTTCTTAAAAGAAGCAGCTAACACAAGATGTGTATAAAAAGAATTATGAACGAGATATTTCAGTTATTATGTATCCAAGTTTTGAAAACCAAAACTAAAATAGTTCTTAAATCAGCACGCCAATAGAATGGGATGAGAGGAAGATTAAGTACGCAAGTGCACACGAATTTTAATGTGGTAAAACCCCCACTCAATTGGGTAAACATCCACGGAGGTCTCTACACCTCAAAACAAAAATCCACTAAAATAGAGTAACATATTATAAACTATTTAACAATCTAAACACACAAGCAGACCTAATCTAAGTTAAAAAATTATACCACTTCCTCTGGATTATTCTGACTTCTCCCAAAGGCTCTGATACCAATTGAAAAAGTACCACTTAAGTTGTTTAATTCAAGATTAAATAGTCTAAATGTCTCCGAACAGTTTTTTGAAGAAACTCTTTTCTTAAAATAAACAGCTAACATAAGATGTGTATAAAAAGAATTATGAACGAGATATTTTAGATTTAGTCAACTTAGAGGTAAAGACAAGATTGGAGGCAGACTGTTTCTTATGGGTCTGTATTAATTGCTTCTTAAACTCTAATTCCATTTCCACAGTTCTTAGCTTGCTGCTGAGGAGTTCAGGGGTAAGGTTTTGATCATCCATCTCCTCAATTGCATGGCACTTATTGTGAAATTTTTGTGTAAGTGACCTTAGAATTTTCGAGACAATTTCTTTTCTATCATAAATTATCCCATTAGCATGCAACTTAGTCACTATGTCTCTCAACCTAATGTATAAGTCATCAAATGACTCAGTCTCAATCATGAGTAAAGTGTTGTACTGCTGGATTAACATTTGGGTTTTAACAGCTTTAACACGTGTGTCTCCTTCATGTGCAGTCACTAAGGTGTCCCATGCTTCTTTAGAGGTAGTACAGAAAGATATCCTCTTGAATTCATGCTCATTAATAGACATGAATATAACATTTTTTCCTTTGTTATTGTTAAGGGAAGTCTGTTTTTCTTCTTTAGCGATTTCACTTAGCAACTTCCTAATCCTCACAGTACTTTCTTCAGAGGCTGGTTTAGTAGGAAAAGTATAGACATTTACAATAGCATCCCAAAAATCATCTCCCAATGTCCCTTGGACGAAAGCAACCATCCTCACTTTCCAGTAAGGGAAGTTAGTTCCATCAGGGGGGGGGGGGGGGGGAGGGGGGAGGGCTTGGACAGGTTACCTAATCTCTCAAATTTCTTGTTCATAGTTTGTTTTGAGAAAATAATTTCAGAAACTCAAGATCTAAAAGAATTTGTAAAACCAAAGCTCTAATACCAATTGAAAAAGTACCACTTAAGTTGTTTAATTCAAGATTAAACAGTCTAAATGGCTCCGAAAGTTTTTTGAAGAAACTCTTTTCTTGAAAGAAACAGCTAACACAAGATGTGTATAAAAAGAATTATGAACGAGATATTTCAGATATTGTGTATCCAAGTTTTGAAAACAAAAAATAAAACATTTTTTAAATCGGCACGCCAATAGAAGGGGATGACAGGAAGATTAAGTAATCAAGTGCACAAGAATTTTAACGTGGTAAAACCCCACCCAATTAGGGGAACATCCACGGAGGTCTCTACACCTCAAAATAAAAATCCACTAAAATAGAGTAACAAATTACAAACTATTTAACAATCTAAACACACAATCAGACCTAATCTAAGTTCAGAAATTATACCAGCTCCTCTGGATTATTCAGACTTCTCCCAAGGCTCTGATGTTGTAGAGGTTCTCTCAGCTTTGTGACTCCACTCCTTTTAGCTTTACGTCGACTCTTAAAGTCCAAAATCTCTCTACCAACACCTTTTAGTGTTGTCATGTGAAAGTGTTGTGATGTGATGTGCGTAACACATGCATGTACCTCACACACACTTATTACAGAAAAAATGATTATCAAATTACAAACAGAGTTCTAATATGCAAAAGAAATTTTCGAACTTATTTTGATCGAAACTCTCAAACATTGTATCTTTAATTTTATCCACAGATCAAGAGGGAATCTTGATATATAAAAGTTCCAAGATCCTAGACACTTTCTTTATTAAAAAATATACATATATTTCACAAAATATGAAATATATGAAAGTGTAAATCCCCAATAAATATCTTAACTAGATCTAAGTATGGATATGCTCAGAAACTGGCATCACAAATGATTTTTTTGGTTTAGGTTTTGAAAGAAACATAAAGGTTTAAAAAACAACCAACAAAATAGAGATTTCTCAAAAGAAGAAATCAAACTCAGTAATATCTACGCGATATGTATCACAGAGTCTGAAATCACAACTTTCTATGAAAGAAAATGAGATCAGGACTTCGTGACTTGGTTGGACAAGAGATTAAGAACTAGAGAGGATGGATCTTCTCAAAACTCAAACTAAATCAACTCGCAGAAGGATTTTCAGGTGAGAATTTGTCCGGAGTTGGTTTAGGGTTCTCTTTCTCTCTCTCTCTCTCCTCTCTTTTTTCTCTCAGAGGTGAAATGATCCAAAGATTGTAAACATTACACAAATGGGTTCTATTTATATTAGAGCATGGAGGGCTCTGGAACATCGAACCAAATCAACGATCAAGATTGAATGTAAAGGATCGAAGTAAATCTAGCATCTGTCTTTGCACCGATATTTAAAACACTCTGATTGGTTCAATAGGTTAACTCTTGGATCGAATTAGAAGACATGCAGACCATTGATAAGATTGATCCAACGGTTTAACTAAGGTCTCAGTTATGTGAGGAAGAGAAAACACAAATCTAGCCGATATAAGACCAACACGTGTAAGGCTACGATGAATTTAAAAACGCGTGTTTTTAAAGTTTGAAAGAATTCAATTTCCCCCCACAATATTAACTAGCGCTTTTGGATTCTACCCAAGCAAAGTTTAGGAACTTAGGGAAATTATAAAACAACCCATAACATTATAAAATACAATTTTAAATTTTTAAAAATTATTTTAAAAATTCCTAAAAATTATTTAAAATATCCCAAAAATTGTAAAAGATTATTTTGATGGGGTTTAACCCCCCCACCCACCCATATTATGAAGAATGCAACACATAAATGCAATCTTAGGTAAGGTGTCGGTGTTCTATCTTTAGGTACTTTTAGAGGAATTCATATGTAGAGTCTGTGGGCTTTTTGGTAGACTAGGGTATGCCTAAATTTTGTCACTATTTTCTAACTAGATGAGCACCTATATAATATAGACTCAAGTGAGTCAAATATATAGGGTATTTCAATTTTTAAACTCCCAAATGGGACCGAATCCATATTCAAACTAGTCCAAAAGTTCCCCAACTCATATACCTATGATTCGGGACCATTTCTAAATATTTAAAACACTAAACCGAGTCTCTAACGCTTTCCAAAACGCGTTTAAATTATTTCTATATTACTTAGACATTTTTATTAACGACACACGCCCATAAATTTATTTATGTGTTATTTATTTTCCACTAGCAAGCCCATTATGTCCAATTGAGTTTTATATTTATGTAATCATGAATAATTATTTATTTAAAAATTAAATTTTTACTCATTTAATTTTAATTCCTCCCAATTTAATTTATTCTCAAAATAAATTCGAAATCATTAAATTTAATTATGTCGTAATATCTTATTGTAAAAATACCGGGTATTACAATGTACCTGCCACGAAGAGCTTTTGATACTTTTTTCGCATGTCATCCTCACACTCAAACGTCGACTCGACAACAATGTTGTGTCCCCAATGCATACACACTAATGGTACCACCTTTGTCCGAATCTTTCGCACTCTACGTCCCAAAATAGCAACAAGTCTCCCCTCATATGAAATATCTGGCTGTAGTTAAATCTCCTCTAATTGTATATGCTGATAAGCCACGTCATCCCCGAGATCCTCTTCAACAACGACACATAAAACACGTCATGAATTCACTGCAAATTCTTCGATAAGGCGAGCCTATACGCAACCGTCCCTTCCCTTTTGATTATGGGAAAATGCCCCACATAGCTAGGTGCTAACTTCCCCTTCGTTCCGAACTGCATCACTCCCTTCATGGGAAATACCCACAACAACACTTGATCACCCACGTCAAACTCCAAAAATCTTTCATTTGCATCGGCGTAACTAATCTGCCCGTCCTGAGCTACCAGAATACGACTCCTGATCAACTCGATCTTCGCTGACATCTCTTGAATCAATTCCAGAAGTGGGACACAAAGATCCCGATTTAAAACAGTGTTAAGAGACACCCCGTGCAATCTCACTATCTCTGCTATGAACAGTTGTTCACACTTTCCCGTAATATAATCCATTCGAACTAGCAAGAAATGGGTTACCTTGGTCAGTCGATCCACAATAACCCAGATAGAATCGTGACCCCTCTGCAATATCGATAATCTTGTGATCAAGTCCATCGAAATACTCTCCCATTTCTATATTGAAATCTCTAATAATTGTACAACCTCAACTGGTCTCTGATGATTAGCCTTCACAGTCTGACAAGTGGCTCACCTGGAGACAAACTCTCCAAATCATTCAATCAAAGTTTCAATCTTTACATCTTTAAATCCCAAATTTTTATCATTAATCATGAAAGTGATTAACTACATCTAATTGCAATTTAAAGCAAGTAACTACTTGACTTTGTGGATTTAATCCGAAGTTCTCTATGTTTGATGATGAATTGAATCCTTAGATAGCCTCTCTCTTCTCTTCTCCAAGCCTTTCTCTCCTTTCTTCCTCTTTTCTTTTTTCTTGAACTCTCTCTAACTCTCAATTATGCATAATGTCAAAGGTGGGTTGCCACCCACATCCAAACCTTTATATACCTCCTTAATTAATCCTAATCAAGTTTTTCACTTAACCCTAGGTGTAAAAGGCCCTCCTACCCTTATACGGGTTCTACTATATCTAAAAGTCATTGGAACCCAAACATAACACCCGGGTACCTATTCTAGACTATTTTGACCCTTCTCGGATCACCGATGCACTATAAAAGATCATTCGAGTCACCCAAGTACGAATATGCTAATATCTCATTAATCGGGCCTGACACGTGCGTACCGTACGCATCGCCCATAAAATATATCATCACGCCGACGTAACACTCTATCGACATATAATAATAAATCGTCGCTTTTACTCATACTCAACATATAATAAATCACATATCTATTGACTTATCACACACAACTAAATATTAATAATAATAAATATTAATCATGTATCTTACTAATTAATATTTATCGAAAGCCAATTTAATTTCCCCATTAAATTAATAAAATTAAGCACACGGAAATTAATTAATAATAAAATTAAGTGGTACTACATAATGTTACCAAAAAAAGTTTGAGAGCCAAAATGTTACACTACCCAAAGTTCATGGCCACTAGTGTAATTTTTTTTTAAATAATATTTTTTTTTATAATTTTAATTAAGGATTTCTACACAACCATGTCAATTCTATCATGTATTGGTTATGCTACTCTCTTGCGACATTTCTGACTTGGAGCCTCTACGCAAGATGTTTATTATTATCTAAAGAGTTCAAAAACTATTTATTGATTATAACATGGTAGCATATTAGAATGAACCAAAAATTGGTAAATAATATAGTGTATGGAGATCTTAAACTAAAACAAAGATTAAAAATACAAAGTATAACAACAATATATCAAATTTGACAAATTTATGTATAAAAATCATCTACGAGATGACATGAGTACAACGATATTTTCCTCATAATGTTATATGAAAAGTTATGATTCTTTATAGAATTTGACTAATAAATTAAATGAAAAATGCTTTGCTTATCATGCATGTGCACTTACTGCACATGATGAATCCCATTAATTATATAACAGTTTTTTAGTTTTTGAGCTAAAGTGGTTGAACTAGAAAACTTTAGTATTTTATGTGCTAGTTTGAAACATTAGGGACTAGAGTAATAATTTGAGGGGACCAATTTGCCAATAGACCTATTCATTTTCATAAAAATATATTCATGCATGTAGGATCTTTTGCCCTTTCTAAAACAACCAAAAACTACAATACGGATTGAAACTCTTCTACAAGCTGTTAAAAGACATTCCAGCAATGTAAGCTTTGACGACCCTTAAGTATTCCTTTTTACTTGTAAATTTATTTTCACTTTTATCATTTTTGAGCTATTATTTATGAATAATTGACTTTCAGGACTAATTAAGACTAGTCATCCTTTGGTGGCACAAGGATAGTCACTTTCACACCTTATTTTCCCAAACATATGGAGTTCAACATGTGCAAAGTATCCAACTGACAAATTTGCATGTGTTACATGACAATCCAACCAACCATTTGGAGTTGGTATAAAAGAGTAATCTCTTTGAATTTCAACAATCAGTACAAACCATTTTATTTTAGTGATTTTCTTATAAAAGTTTGTGAAAATAGCAACACTGTGGATTATTGGATGTACAAAATAACTTTGAAATCTTGAAGTGATTCTATTTTAATTGTTGACATAATAGACCTACATTGAGACAACTAATTTATTTGTAATAAATTAACTTTAATGTTCTCTTCATAAACATTATTCTAAGGGGAAAACTTAATATGATGGTTCCATAAATGAGCAAATGCCATTCGTCTAAACAGGGACAGAGCCACTTGGGACCTATAGAAGTTTTACCAAAAAAAAAATTACACACATGTTAAAAGAAAAAGTGAAAGGCCAAAATGAAGTTTATAACAAGTTTCAGGTAGATTTTGATAAAGAGTTAATATGTTCTCGTTCTTTCCAAATAACGGGCTCCTCATTCTCTCTTTCTCTTCAATAGGTGAGTTTTGAAATGTTAATAGTTATGTGTATTGTGATTTAAGTTGAAATTTTAGAGATTGATGATACTATTTTGGTTATTAAAATAGTAACTTGTGGAAAGGGATATTTTTATTTTGTTAATTTAAAGTTAGAATTATTAGAAATTGAATGAAAATGAAAATTAAATGGATAATCAATATTATAACGTCAATATATTGTATTTTTTATTTTATTTTTAGTAACTAGTTGTGTATTGGATTGTTGAGTATTTGGCCAATTATATGCTCTAAATTTAAAATAACTTCAAATTTTTTTGGCTCGGGGGCTTCTGCCTCCAAGCCCCTAGTGTTGGTGATTACTCCCCCACACAATAAAAACCCTGGCTCCATCCCTATGTCTAAATACTGATCATCAAATTGCAAGGTTGACTTTAAAGGCATACCGAAGAGGTCACCCGCACAAGCAATTTGGAATTTTTAAGTGCATCTGTTTCCACCAAAAAGAGTAATCATTATAGGAAAAGAATAATATTTATCGGCGTAATTATTGGTGAAATGCAATTCTTGACTAAAAGTTGCTTCGTGATGAAAATTTGTGCTTGTCTCAAAAGTTAGTAGTCAACAGTGAAATTAGCAACAAAATCATATCTTCGTTTGCGAAATGATTTTTTGCTATAATTTTAAGGTGAAGCTATTAGATCTTCTCTTTAGTACTCTAACATTCCATAAGTGTCATTAAAAGTACCACAAGTGTTTGAAACACGATTTTGAAAAGTGCCATAAAGTTAATTTAGGAATAATATACAATTAGCAACGATGTTTCCCGCAATTTTTTTGGTTGTTTTGCTTTGAAAGATTATCTTCTTTTAGCCAAAATCTTCTTAACAAGTATGTATGTATTGAGAGTGCAAATTTGTTGACCCTACCTAAATGAGGGTTAACACGTTCCTTCAATGTGATTGGCTGAAAAATGAATGATCCAACAATGTACCCTATAATTTTTAATGAGTTATCCATATTTTAAGTAATCACATACGAGGGTATTGTTAACTCTCTTTAGAGGAGGGTCAAAGAAATTGGACTCATGTATCTCTTGTCAATACCTTTCAAGCTTTGGAACATTTGAAGGGCTTTCATTGTGATTTTATGACCCTTTATTACAAACGATCCTCTGATATTCCAAAATAAGTGTTTAGTATTTTTCCTTTGAGACAAAATTAATTGTCAAATAGAATAGGTATGTATGGTTTTATATGATGTTTGATATCCTTATTTTCCATCGCAATTAAGTTATCTCAGGGTGTGTTTGATTGCAAACATAGAAAATGCGTGGAAAAAAGTTCATTTGGATGAGAAGTTAGAAAATGAGTGCAAAAATATACGAGTTTTTGGCCTTCCTATTTTTATTTTTCATGGAAACTAATTATTTGGTGTGTGGATAAGAAAATATATTCCATTAAAAATGAGGTTTGAGATGGAGCACTTGTAATGTGGATGAGTGTCGTTCTTATATGAAGTATTCATAATCAAGGTACTATAAAGGCCAAACATGAGTTAAAATAACTATTTTCCACGGAAAATTTTTCATGTCAATCAAACACACCTTATATTCCAATTTTTTGTGCACGTTTGATTGCATTTATTTTCTTTTGAATTTTTTAGCTTATAGTAAGGTATCTCTCTCATTTTCCAACTGTTGGGTGCATTTGATGATTTTCCAAAGAAACTTTCTTCACCCTATGCTGTTAAACATGCTCTTAATTACTACACTGTTTTTGGAACTGACAAGAGAAACTTGGTCTGCAATTAAAATACCAACTTTACCTCTTGGGTTCCATGATGCCCACCACACCATTAACTAGTAGTTTGTAAACTTCCATCCAATTATGAACTCCCTTAATCTACATTTGTTATAACAAGTATGGTCACATATTGCACGTACATAAGTGTTATTAATTGTTTTGAGGAGAACATAATTCTTTGAGGAGAGTAGATTTTAACAACCCCTAACTTTTTTTAATTAGTTTTAGTTGGGGGGAATTTATAATTTGTTATTGTGAAATGTTATTAGAGTTTCCATAAAAATGAAAGAATATTACATCAAACCATAAACTTTTAGTTAAATAAAAGTCAAACTCTTAAAATTTTTAATCTTTGAGTGGTAATTTTGTTTATTATTGTTTGTTGTTTTTATATTTATGGAGATATTTTGCCAATCAATTTGTTATTTTTTTTAAATTATGGTGTGACATTATAATTTTACAGTATTGATTTTCTTGTATTAAATTGGAAACTTGTTGTCAAGTTTATTGAAATTAGACACGTATTAATATTTATTTGGGATGTCAATTTAATTTTCAGCAAAGAAGTGGGGTGAAACTTTTGGGTCCTCATAGTGTGTGTATGTTGAGATATATCCACATTTATATTTTAGAAGCCCACTATACCACAAATACAAAATAGTTTTAGTTGAAAAATATTAACCCGTGAAATAAAAAATGCGCTAAAACCTTTTTGTCCCAATTTAATGACGACATAAACTTAGTTTAGTGGCAAATTTGGGGTAATTAGTGGCGAACAATTTAGCCTCGAATGACAAAATTTCTCACGAGTTACAAAACCGTCATCATGTTTGAAACTGAGATAAAAAATATAAAAATCACCAAAATAAGTGTTATAACCAATCTCATATATTGTATCGGTTTATCTATAAATTATCGTAAACTCCGATCTTTAATTCCATATTCTCCAAGCTGTGAAAAGTTTAGACCATTCGAATCTTTTTGACTTATTTTAAAAATAATGGATTTTCACCATGAGAAATAAAAAATAATTCTAAAAATTACCAAATAAACCATAAGAAATATAAATTACTCCCTCGACCCTAAAAATTATAAATACACCTAATTTTTTAAAATTAATATAATGATAATAGGATGTGTCACAAACATGAATCACAAGTGTGCCATAGGCAAAGTCTTAAATGTACAATTGATACATACGTTTGCTCGTATGTGCATTTGTTATTGGATTATTTTAAGAAACTATCTTCATTTTACCAATTTAAAAGGTAAAACACACAAAATGGAATATTTTACAATTGAAACTGAACGTGTGTCTCATACTTGGCTAATTTCATGAGTTTTTTCAAACCCGACTAATATTTAATCTTCACATGCTCAATATGAATTTGAATTAATCACACAAAAGTTAAAAATGAAAATAGTATAAAAATAGAGTAAATGATGCCATTAATCTTTCTTTATTTGCAGTCAAGTATCTACTTGGAGGTTAACGTTTTCATTCTACCTTTTAAGTTGAAAATAAGAGGAGCTTTTTGTTTTAGTAATTAGAGTGATAGTGTTGTTTGATTTCTCACAAATTTGTTTTATATCTCATGCGCATATCTCGTGGGGTCCAAAGATTGGAACAATTGCAACAAAAAAATTCATCCTTTATTACTAAAAATTTGAGTGCACAAAGCACAAGTTTTGAAGATACAACTAACCATGATAAACAAATAAATAAATGACAAAATAAACAAGCCCATCCTCTACACTTGATACAATAATAATTTAGATGAAAGCATATTAAGAAAAAATAGATTAAAACCCACTTCTAAATCAAGGATACTTGTATCTCGCTAATTAGTCATGCTTTGTCCGAATAAATACACCATTGAAGGATTTTCCAATTGTAGATAATATAAGCACCGCGTCTAAGAAGGTCACCACTGAAATAAAAGTGAATCACTTTATATCATAATTGTTGAAGCTCTTCAATGAAGCGTGGAGGGCCTTATAGAGTACACAAGTTGGATTTGGCAATTTAATTATGATTCTTCTTCTAATGTGGTCTTCCTTTATTGTATAGTTGAGAGAAAAACCTGAAAAGTAAACAAAAGAAATAAATAAGAGAATATAATTGGGTGTTCCAAACATATATCATATCATCATAGTGGATAAAGTTAGATATGTGTAAATGAATCGTTTACTTAAATGACTGCTGGAATAAATTGGCAAAGCTATTGTTGCTTATTAGTGAGTTAGAGGAGGTCGAGAAGCATATATATAGACGGGGGTGGAGGTGATTTCATTGGTGGTGGAGGGGATGTGTAGTGGTACGGGGGTGGAGACGGTAATGGTGGTGGGGGATATTTGTAGACATAAGGAGTAGGGTGAAAGGGAGATGGTGGTGGCAGAGATTTATAGAAGTAAGGTGGAGGAGGAGATGGTGATGGCAGTGGCGGAGGCTTGTAATGGTATGGGGGAGGTGGAGATGGATATAATGGTGGTTGGGATTTGTAGTAGTACGGTGGAGGAGGAGAGGGTGAAGGTGGTGGCGGAGACTTGTAGTAGTAGGAAGGTGGTGGTGATGGAGGTGGTGGGGACTTGTAATAATAGGGTGGAGGAGGAGACATTAATTATGGTGGTGGAGATTTGTAATAGTATGGAGGAGGGGGAGATGGTGATGAACGTTGGAGAGATTTGTAATAATATTGAGGTGTTGGGGATGGTGATGGTGATGGTGGTGGCGGGGATTTGTAATAATAAGGAGGTGGTGGGGATGGTGAGGTGACGTATGATAGTAAGTTGGAGGTGGAGAAGGTGAAGGTGGGGGTGGAGACTTATAGTAGTAGGGTGGAGGTGGGGATGTAGATGGAGTTGGTAGGTACTTGTAGTAATATGGTGGAAGAGGAGACTTCAATGATGGTGAAGGAGATTTGTAATAGTAGGGTGAATGGGGAGGAGATGGTAATGGAGGAGGTGGGGATTTATAGTAGTACGGTGGAGGAGAAGGTGGTTCTAGAGGATGGGGAGTTTGGTAGTAATATAGGGGTAGCGAGGGCGGTGGACGTGATTTATAGTAGTATGGAGTCAAAGGAGAGAGTGTTGGGGGTGGTGGAGATTTGTAGTGGTAAGGAGTTGGTGTAGATTTGGTTGGTGGTGGTGGAGAGTTGTAGACGTAACTTGGTGGTGGTGGGGACTTGTAAACGTAAGTGGGTGGAGAAGGTGGTGGTGACTTGTAAATATAATTATTTGATGGTGGTGGAGGGGAAGTGTAGTAGTAAGGAATTGGGGTTGCCTTTTGTTTCTCACACCCCTTGTAAGTCGTCTTAAAGCCATAGGCTAATGGTTTGGCAGAGAGTACAACTTCATATTTATTATTGGATTTGAGCCTTAGGGTGCCACCCTTCATTCACCAGTTAAGATTTTTTGGGATGCTGCATTTCGAACGCTTTGATGCCTTATGGAGCTTAGCATTGCATGCCTCGGCTCCTCTATATTTTCCACATTCTAACTCGTCAATGGTGATGTTGTATTTGTCAATAGTCTTAGGGGTACCAAATGCCACAATCTTTTTGTCACCAACTTTGCATGTTACCTTCACAACAACACCTATTTCATATGAAAATAACTAAATTAGATGGGTAACCATGTTGGTTTGCATCGATCATCAACTATTCAAACAATTAATCATATAACACAATATCAAAATGAAGGTAGTTAATCAAGTCGTTATTTATATTTTTCATGCTTGAATTTCTAAATATTTATCCCTTTACCTTAAAAATAGTAGATTTGTACAAGCCAATGTGATCACAAATGAATAATTTCTCCCGAGTCTTCCTTTTAAAGAAAACACACACACACACACAAAGACATATATTTCTTAATATATATTTTTCATCTTGGGTTATTTGTCCAAAGAGGTCAATTTTTTTTCCTCATAACACAACCACAATTATCAAGTGTTCGTGCCCAATAATTTACGTATGAGATATAAAGACGTAGTAATTAGTACCTAATAATTTCTTAACAACAGCTCGAAGTTGTAAAATAAAGAGAATGGGTCGTTAACATTTTGAAAATTATATATATAAATATTAGTCTTTGACCACAATTTATAATGGAAAATTGAGATTACTATTAATGAGAATGGTTTATGGTGTTTCTTGGCATGGGACTTCTCTCGATATGTCGAATCATAACATCTATGGCAATAAGCTTTTTCGAAAACCTTTAACACCAACTGGTCGTGGTGAGGGTTGTGGGGGGCATATGGTGGAGGAGAGGTGTAGTATGGTGTAGGAGGAGACTTGGTAGGTGGTGGTGGCCAAGTATAATAATAAGGAGATGGAGGGGATTTCAATGGATGTGGTGGATATTTGTAGTAATATGCTGGCGATGGAGACTTGGTTAGAGGTGTTGGAGATTTGTAATAGTATGATGGGGGTTGAGAATGTGCTGGTGGGGGAGGAGACTTGTAGTAGTATGGTGATGGGTTGGAATCAACGGGAGGTGGAGGAGATTTGTAGTAGTATGGTGGTGGCGGCTAACTAGTAGGTGGGGGAGGGGACTTATAGTAGTAGGGTAGGGGAGAATATTTAACTGAAGGTGGAGTAAATTTATAGTAGTATGGTGCTGGAGGATATTTAACTAGCGGTGGAGGAGATATGTAGTAGTATGGTGGTGGCGTAGAATGTACAGGTAGGGGTGGGGACTTTATAGTAGTAAGATGGTGGCGGAGACTTGGTCGGTGGTGGCGGATACTTGGTCGGTGATGGCGGAGACTTGTAGTAGTAAGGTGGTGGTGATGGTGGTGGAGACTTCGATGGAGGTGGTGGAGATTTGTAATAGTATGGCAGAGGTGATGAATGGACAGGTGGTGGGGGGACTTGTAGTAGTAAAGGGGTGGAGAAGATTTAACCGGAGGTGGAGGAGACTTATAGTAGTATGGTTGTGGTGGATAATGTACTGGTGGAGGTGGTGACTTGTAGTAGTAAGGTGGTGGCGGTGGAGATTTGTAATAATAAGGTGGTGGTGGTGGAGAAGGTGAAGGTGGTGGCGGATATTTATAGTAGTAAGGTGGTGGAGGAGATGGTGATGGTGGTGGTGGGGACTTATATTCATACGATGGTGGTTGATAGCTTGGACTTTTGTATATTTGTCGTTGTTGTCAAGCTAGCTGTAATACCCCGTATTTTTATGCTATATTAATTTGGGGATTTATTAAATTTAATGTGAGTTAATTATTTAATAAAAATCCGGAAATTAATTATGTTATAATTATTAACGTGATGAGAGTTAGTAATTATGGGAAAGTTGTTGAATATTACTATTGAGCAAAGTAATATATAATATTGATTATATTGAATGTCACGAGTGAATAAAATGACAATTTTGGAAATTTGAGTCGGGACGCGCCCGTGTCGCGTCGGGACTAAATATTGATAAATAAAAGTGAATATTTTATAAGTTGTTCATATGGTCATTTTGAGTGCGCCAACGCGTCCGGAAGGGTCGAGATAGTCAGAAAATTGTACCCGGGAGTTTAGTTTGGGTCTCGGGGGTTTTTTAGGCCTAATTAGTAACTCGGGAGGGCATTTTGGTCATTTTACATTTTTGGGTAATTAAACCCACGAAAATTAGAGGAGTTATATCAGATACCTAGGTTACCTTCTAGGTTTAGAAACTCTAAACACAAGTGACGGCCATAGGAGAGGAAGGAGAGAGCTCTCAAGGCAAATTCAAGGCCCAAAACTCAACGGTTTGCACCGCCGCCACCACCAACGCGTAGATCGCGAGACGGGGAACGCAACCATACCGAATTCGGCACCAAACCAGACCTCTGAAAATCCCAGGCAAGTGTTTATCTTGCTTATTTCGTTGATGCATCTTTCATATTAGTTTAGGAGTAATTAGGATGGGGTTTAATGGAAGAAAACCCGATTTATGAAAGGAAAATCCATGTAGTATTGGTCTAATTGATAATTCTGGAAACCCTTGCCATGTAGAGGTATTTAACCACGAAATTTTGATGATTATAAGAAGGAATTTCTGGAGAAAATTTGATAGAAACCTATTTAAGAAATTTCTAGGGTTTTTGATAATTGTATAGATCTTGGGCTGTTAATCCATGATTAAATGACAGAAACCCACATGCTTTACGATGAAAATACCAAATATGATGATATAAGGTTGGTAGCATAAATTCTGGGACGATTGGGATTAAAAAATATGGAAATTGTTGATGATAGGAGATGAAACCCGTAACTGCAGAATTTCATTTTTTTTCGCAGACCTGCTTGATCGATCGATCGAAGGTTCGATCGATCGAGCCCCAGACCTCGATCGATCGACCCCTCCTGGCAGACTCCTATTTCCCTTTTTAAATGAGTTAAATTCAATCTATTGTTAGAAAATTCTTGGGCATCATTAATGAAATATTTTGGGAGATAGGGAAGACCAGTAGGACACGTGAATAGACTTTGGGACCCTTGATGACGGGCAAAGATTGTATTTTGGGATAATTACATAAGGGTCGTTGAATTTATGATTTAAAGAGAGAGACACGTGAGGGAGTTACTTTGGGACAAATGCGTATACCTACTGAATTTTATACTTGGGAGGATATAATCCATGAGCGTTATGTAGTAAGTGGAAAAGTTCCTCAAATTAAAATAAGATGTGAATGGTTATACGTGGTAACTAAATAATGAAAAATAAATACAAATGTCGTAAATATGGGAATTGAGAATTTACCCATTATTGATATGGTAATATTAGTATAGTTATATGATTGTGTATGCATATACTATCTATGTGTGAAAATCATGCCCACGCTACTTGTTATCCCTGAGGTTTCCGCGCTGGGACAGTCTTATCTCGATGGGACCTTTATGGGGGATATTGACTTGTACCCTAGAAGATAGATATCCTTGGTACAGGCTATCGAAATGATAGTTCAGACGGTCCTAAGAGATGCGGGTATGTGCTTTCCTCTTAGAGACTTGGAATCTATGCTTCGCCTCATTTTGTTTGTGTATAGGTATCCTTGGTACAGGCTATCGCAGTGATAGTTCAGACGGTCATAAGGGACTTGGAATCTATACTTCGCCTCAATATTTTTTGAGTATGTGTTAATAAAATTCGAGAGTGATTCCGAATTTGTATTCCCCTTTATGTGAGTGATATGGGGTTTGGATAGTAGAGTATGCCCGCACCATAGTTATTATGTGGGGTGCTGTTTTGGTATATATATTTTCGAGTAGTTAATATATATATATATATGAAATTATGAGATTTGGAACTGCCTACTGTGATTTGGTAAGTAGGACATTGTTGATGACTCAAATTGTAAATACTTGTTTGAAAAGTATAATATGATAACTGGGAAACTTTATAAATTAATGAAGCTAAAACGAGAGTTGTGCTACTAATTGGAAGTATTTTTTTTAAACAATGATATTGTTCGGTTTTGAAATCTTACGAGTAATTTAAGATAAGCTAAATTATTGGGAAGGTTAGTGTGGTAAAATGATAAGGTAAACCGTTGGGAAGGTTAGTGCGATAGGTGTGCACATTAGAAGAGAGGCTAGAATTTCTCAAGAGAGTGTCGCACTAATATGTTGTTGCATTGGCCTGTATCAATTTAAATACTTGCTAAACGAATTTTAAATCATACACACTATCGGGCTCTGACCCGTTTTTCTCTCTCTCTCTCCCTCTTGTATATATATGTATGTATTACAGGTGCCCAGCCACAGGGGCATCTTGCTTAGGATCTCTTGGAAGGAACGCGCTGCAGCTTAGGTGGGAGTTGCAGGTCTTTTGATTAGACGACTGCGTTCATTCGGATCCACTCTTAGTACTTTCATCTAGTTGGGCATGTGTAGCTCTTTCCATTATTCCGTTGTTATTGGACATTTGTATTTCAGTTATTTCCAGTATTGTTACTATGGGATTTATTCAGTTTGTATGTGTGACTTTAGATTTCGTATGTTGACATTCGATTGACGAATGTATTAAATTAATTGGACTATGTTGCAGAATTTAATGTGGTGTGATTCTTACTTATTGAATGTTGTTAATAAAATAAATAATTTTCTTTAAATAAAATTTGGAAAGTATGTATGAAAATGGTTTTGACACTTAGCTTAATTAATTAGGGTGTTAAATTGGAAAAATTTATTTTTCGACAGTGATGCTAAGAATGGACCAACTGTTCACCTTGATTTAATTTAATAAAGGAGTGATCGCCCGGTATTTAATTAGGCGGGGTGTCACAGGTGGTATCAGAGCATCAGGTTCTAGTGTCCTTAGGATCTGAACGGCTTATTATGCTTTCAGCGTTGCTTTGTTTGTTATAGAGCCCTATGTTTAGGATTGTCTATTCCTTTGACTAGATTTTGTTCTCCTGCTATAATGTGTATACACTAGTGAATTCTAATTTCGTTCAGATGTGTACGTGTGCCGAGCGATGACGGATGTCAGAAGAGGACCGTTAAGCGTACATCAGGAGGCAGGGCTCAGTTGAGATTATGAAATATATCCGAGGATGATGACCGTAGTAGAGGTCACCTCCATTATGGCATGAGAAGCCACAACTAGAAAGGCGACTAAGGTGCAGCAATGATTTTCAAATGCTGTTATAGTCAAATGAGGTACGAGAGTAAACTTACCCAACGTATTACAAAAACGTGTAGAGACTGTCAGTGGGAAATTTTAAAAACGCGAAAATTGTATGTGTTTACCAAAGGAGGTAAAGTATCCAAAGGCTTAAATATAGGACGGAGTGTGGCAAACTGAAAGTGAAAATTTAGAGAAAATTTTCTTGGCTTTCGGGACGAAGTTATAATGGCTGGAGTCAACCACCAATTTTAGAAATGGAATGCTATGCCTATAGGAGAACCTTAGGTACAGTGTTGACCGTATGTTCCTTCCTTAACTGTTCAGGATTTGAAGCAAATGTGGTTCTGAACTCATCGAGAGAGGGCATGTCAGGGGTTCATTCGTGAATATGAATCTTAACCGTTAGCGAATTTTGTATCGAAAGATGTAGATACAAGTGGGGGAAACAACTCCGAGTGGGATATCGATACGTAGTAATAGTTGATAACACTCAAAGAGGTAATTCTAATGGACGAACGATTCAGAGGTTGACATTGTCATATTTTGTCAAAATAGATGATAACGCTTCTTTGTGGGGGAAGTTAAAGGAATCAAAGAATTTAGTCGAGAATGAGACTGAATGCAACGATGGTGGTATAGCACCACAAAAGGATGTGGATACACATCAGGAAAACCATTTAAATGCTTCAGATAGTTAAATTCTTACCAAGAGATGGTAAATTCAGTAAGTACTATTATAGATAGTAACATGATCTTTATGGCCTAAAAAGCTAAGAGAACAACCGGGATGGCTAACAGGAATCGAGTTTACTAACGTCCGAGAGAAGGACAATCCAAAACTGGTTAGTAGGACAGGTGGTAAGTGGATTATGTGTTGAGGTATTTTGTGCGGAGTGATATCGCTCATGATAATATGTTCCAAAATGAGAAAAAGGGACAAGAATACGGTGCTTAATAAAAGACAACGATTAAAGTAATTTTGTTTGGTTTGAGTAGACGTGTTACGTCCAGAAACCACTTGCGCAGTCAAAACGATTGGCAAGGTGGAAGTATAAGTTGTATCCTCAGAGGATGAGGCGTGTTTATGTGACACGAGCGAGTCACTATATTTTGTACCTTGCTAGGTTAGCATGTGAGACGAGCTTAATGCATATTATTATGAATGTTACTATTATGTGAATATTTTTCCCTAGTGTAGCGGGATTTTTCTTTAGTGCTATCCGCGGAGGATAATTGAGTATATTAACAGTGTTTCATACTTTATTGAGGTTACTCGTTGTAGTGATGCGATACACGAGTATGATATTATCTTTGTTAAAATGTTATAAAAATGGGTAATATGATAGTGGGCATTTATTGCAAGGCTATCGGAGTAGTTACATTAGTGCAACACGTTTTGTTTTGGCGAGGCTTTACTTGTAAGAAGGTTGGACTCGCACTTATATTATCTATCCTAGAGACTTCGGAGGAGATAGTGGGCTCGAGATATTCGATGCCAATGTATGTATAGACTTTGTCAGTATGATTCGGAATGTATCGGGACTTACCGTTGAGCGAAAAGATTTGACGCAGTATTATGTTTGGCAATCCGGACTCAGTGATAGGAAGAGTGCATTGTTATATTTATCCTTTAGAGATGTGGGAGTTAATAGTTATACCCCTATTATTAGGGAAGGGAATTTTGAGAATTCCGATCATATGTATCAGAGGTTTATAGAATGCTATTACCATCAAACAATACGGGACGATAGTGAAATTGGTGAAACGTTCTTTGTTAAGCATAATTACGGGAGAAATTGTAACTTTTCTGTCAAGGGACGGAATAAAGGGGTATATACTATGGACGGAGGACCTAACGGATTTCGATAACCGACAATGATAGGTAGTAGTGTATCGGGGGGGTTCCTTGTTTGGATTTCGCTTTGCGAGACATCCCACGCATGAAATTTAGCGTAAGGTTGGAAATAGGGAGAAGTTTGGTCACTATTCCATGAGTTCGGTACCCTGGTCGAAATGGAATCAAGTAATTATGTATGTAAGTTGGAAGTTGAATTTTGTTTTAAGGTCATTGGAGCCGGATTTTTGTGGTAGGAAAGCATTGAAAGTTATCCCCACGAGTTAAAGGGTGGAACGATGATAAGGAGAATTTAAGAATTTTGATTTCTAGGGTGATTGAGAGTACCCAAATGTCATAACCGCGTACAGAACACAAGGTGAATAAAGAGTTGGAATGATTTTTAGCACGAATTATCTGGAAAGAACTTTATTATACAAAAGAGAGGACCTGTAATTATTTTGATGAATAGAACGTTAGTGATTTATTTTGGTTATTGTACCTATTTGGGAAAATTGTTGTACTTATCTGAGGAAGGTTGATAATTATTATTCCTCTTTTGTTTTCATGGAATTTGGATGCCCTATTCCTTCTATTCCGTTGAATTTAGTTAGTCCTACAGATGAGTAGCACGCCGTTCGCTCTCCCAGGGCGGTCGGAGTGTTGCAAAAATGTGAACATCTTGGTTAATTACAGTTAAAATAGTCCGAGTCGAAGGGACATGGTAATAGACGTGTGAAATAAATGTTTGTGGGACTAGTATAACGAAGTGGGAGTGATAGAGTGGATTAAACGTCACATGGGGAGGGGGGGGGGGGGCGATAATCCATACATAAGTGTGCCATTAGAATAGCACGCCCTAACTTGATTGGAAGGCTGTGGGAAGCCATTCAAGAATTGGTATTCCTTGAATAGAGTAGAATTTAATTGTTATGAAGCACACCCGGAGCGGAGTTGTTATTAGTCAAGTGTGAGAGCGACTTGCGCATACAAAGAGTAATGATGTTAGTATAGTATAAGGGATCCAGAAGTGCGCTTCGTGGAGAGAAGAGCACGGGTCAGAACTTTCGGCATACTCCAAGGAAGGAAGGGGAGTATTACGTGTCACTAAATGTGAGACATTTCAAAGGAAGAATTGATGTTTAGCGAGATGTAGTGAGTAGTCTCTACATGCACCGCCCATAGGTAAGGTTTGGCTGAAAGAGGAGAATCAACCAAAGAATTTTGTGTTTATCGAAAATTCCTGAACTTGGAAGAGGTCGGTAAAGCCGGTAAAGTTCTTGGATGAGTTGCCATCCTCAAAACAAGATCAAGGGTTTATCCCGAACATGTGAATTAAGTCGCCAAGAAGGAAGTGATTGATATTCCTTTGGGCTGGCTTATAATATTAACTAGTATACCAAACTTCCTTTGAAAGGAAGGATCGCGCCAGTGCATGGTCCGGCGCAGTATAAATTTCTGAATCAGGATGAGATTGGCGAATCCCACCTTTGATATGGGATTTCAGGATCCATCGGAGAAAAGATTTCGTTTCGAGTAGGATGTATCACTCTTAGCCAGGGAATAAGCGCATGGTGATTAAAGATTAGTGGAGCCACGTGAAGGAAATTTTGGAATCTTGGTACGATGATTTCAAGCATGCTCTATAAAAGCACTCGTACCTGTTTGTCGCGTACGAGGTACTTATTAAGGTTTTGTTATGGAAGAACCTCGACTATTCTCCTTCCGTATGTTTAGAGGAGAGTAGATAATCATATTTTTTTTATCGGTCGAGAAAATATCCGATATCTATGGTTGAATTCCACGACTGTTTTAGGCCGTCTGGAGTGGTCGAATGTTCGTATGATCCTCTCAGAATGGGATTTTTATGTATGAATAAATACGAGTAGTTTGTCATGTAGTGAGGTGCGGCCTCCTAATGTTAGTGAGATAAGGAAATTATAACATATAGGCGTGACCTATGCAAATGTTGTCGGGTGGGAGCACAATGTGAAGTGTCTCGAATGAGAATGTAAAACAATGTTGCTGTGAGGAAAAAGCTATAATGATTGAGCGCCGTACTATGTAGATAGTTTGCGTACTGACAAGGATATCCAGAATTGTGTTACTAGGTATGCCTTGTTTTCGAAATTTCGGGACGAAATTCCGTTTTTAGGGGGGAAGTATACCCCGTATTTTTATGCTATATTAATTTGGGGATTTATTAAATTTAATGTGAGTTAATTATTTAATAAAAATCTGGAAATTAATTATGTTATAATTATTAACGTGACGAGAGTTAGTAATTATGGGAAAGTTGTTGAATATTACTATTGAGAAAAGTAATATATAATATTGATTATATTGAATGTCACGAGTGAATACAATGACAATTTTGGAAATTTGAGTCGGGACGCGCCCGTGTCGCGTCGGGACTAAATATTGATAAATAAAAGTGAATATTTTATAAGTTGTTCGTATGGTCGTTTTGAGTGCGCCAACGCGTCCGGAAGGGTCGAGATAGTCAAAAAAGTGTACTCGGGAGTTTAGTTTGGGTCTCGGGGGTTTTTTAGGCCTAATTAGTAACCCGGGAGGGCATTTTTGTCATTTTACATTTTTGGATAATTAAACCCACGAAATTAGAGGAGTTATATCAGATACCTAGGTTACCTTCTAGGGTTAGAAACTCTAAACACAAGTGACGGCCATAGGAGAGGAAGGAGAGAGCTCTCAAGGCAAATTCAAGGCACAAAACTCAACGGTTTGCACCGCCGCCACCACCAACGCGTAGATCGCGAGACGGGGAACGCAGCCATACCGAATTCGGCACCAAACCAGACCTCTGAAAATCCCAGGCAAGTGTTTATCTTGCTTATTTCGTTGATGCATCTTTCATATTAGTTTAGGAGTAATTAGGATGGGGTTTAATGGAAGAAAACCCGATTTATGAAAGGAAAATCCATGTAGTATTGGTCTAATTGATAATTCTGGAAACCCTTGCCATGTAGAGGTATTTAACCACGAAATTTTGATGATTATAAGAAGGAATTTCTGGAGAAAATTTGATAGAAACCTGTTTAAGAAATTTCTAGGGTTTTTTATAATTGTATAGATCTTGGGTTGTTAATCCATGATTAAATGATAGAAATCCACATGCTTTACGTTGAAAATACCTAATATGATGATATAAGGTTGGTAGCATCAATTCTGGGACGATTGGGATTAAAAAATATGGAAATTGTTGATGATAGGAGATGAAACCCATAACTGCAGAATTTCATTTTTTTTCGCAGACTTGCTTGATCGATCGATCGAAGGTTCGATCGATCGAGCCCCAGACCTCGATCGATCGACCCCTCCTGGCAGACTCCTATTTCCCTTTTTAAATGAGTTAAATTCAATCTATTGTGAGAAAATTCTTGGGCATCATTAATGAAATGTTTTGGGAGATAGGGAAGACCAGTAGGACATGTGAATAGACTTTGGAATCCTTGATGACGGGCAAAGATTGAATTTTGGGATAATTACATAAGGGTCGCTGAATTTATGATTTAAAGAGAGAGACACGTGAGGGAGTTACTTTGGGACAAATGCGTATACCTACTGAATTTTATACTTGGGAGGATAGAATCCATGAGCGTTATGTAGTAAGTGGAAAAGTTCCTCAAATTAAAATAAGATGTGAATGGTTATACGTGGTAACTAAATAATGAGAAATAAATACAAATGTCGTAAATATGGGAATTGAGAATTTACCCATTATTGATATGGTAATATTAGTATAGTTATATGATTGTGTATGCATATACTATCTATGTGTGAAAATCATGCCCACGCTACTTGCTATCCCTGAGGTTTCCGCGCTGGGACAGTCTTATCTCGATGGGACCTTTATGGGGGATATTGATTTGTACCCTAGAAGATAGATATCCTTGGTACAGGCTATCGGAATGATAGTTCAGACGGTCCTAAGAGATGCGGGTATGTGCTTTCCTCTTAGAGACTTGGAATCTATGCTTCGCCTCATTTTGTTTGTGTATAGGTTTCCTTGGTACAGGCTATCGCAGTGATAGTTCAGACGGTCCTAAGGGACTTGGAATCTATACTTCGCCTCAATATTGTTTGAGTATGTGTTAATACAATTCGAGAGTGATTCCGAATTTGTATTCCCCTTTATATGAGTGATATGGGGTTTGGATAGTAGTGTATGCCCGCACCATAGTTATTATGCGGGGTGCTGTTTTCATATATATATTTTTTCGAGTAGTTAATATATATATACGAAATTATGAGATTTGGAACTGCCTACTGTGATTTGGTAAGTAGGACATTGTTGATGACTCAAATTGTAAATACTTGTTTTAAAAGTATAATATGATCACTGGGAAACTTTATAAATTAATGAAGCTAAAACGAGAGTTGTGCTACTAATTGGAAGTATTTTTTTTAAACAATGATATTTTTCGGTTTTGAAATCTTACGAGTAATTTAAGATAAGCTAAATTATTGGGAAGGTTAGTGTGGTAAAATGATAAGGTAAACCGTTGGGAAGGTTAGTGCGATAGGTGTGCACATTAGAAGAGAGGTGACAATTTCTCAAGAGAGTGTCGCACTAATATGTTGTTGCATTGGCCTATATCAATTTAAATACTTGCTAAACGAATTTTAAATCATACACACTATCGGGCTCTGACCCGTTTTTCTCTCTCTCTCTCCCTCTTGTATATATATGTATGTATTACAGGTGCCCAGCCACAGGGGCGTCTTGCTTAGGATCTCTTGGAAGGAACGCGCTGCAGCTTAGGTGGGAGTTGCAGGTCTCTTGATTAGACGACTGCGTTCATTCGAATCCACTCTTAGTACTTTCATCTAGTTGGGCATGTGTAGCTCTTTCCATTATTCCGTTGTTATTGGACATTTGTATTTTAGTTATTTCCAGTATTGTTACTATGGGATTTATTCAGTTTGTATGTGTGACTTTAGATTTCGTATGTTGACATTCGATTGACGAATGTATTAAATTAATTGGACTATGCTGCAGAATTTAATGTGGTGTGATTCTTACTTATTGAATGTTGTTAATAAAATAAATAATTTTTCTTTAAATAAAATTTGGAAAGAATGTATGAAAATGGTTTTGACACTTAGCTTAATTAATTAGGGTGTTAAATTGGAAAAATTTATTTTTCGACAGTGATGCTAAGAATGGACCAACTGTTCACCTTGATTTAATTTAATAAAGGAGTGATCGCCCGGTATTTAATTAGGCGGGGTGTCACACCAGCTAATCAATAATTTCCTTCAATTACCTACACAAAAATATAAGAAACTTGCATAGAGGTAAGTACGGATGTAAATCAAAATCCGAGGAGTGAAACAATTGAAAAGTAATGCAATTCATTTTTTATTTAATATCTTTTTAGTTTTTTTACTTTTTCAATTTTTTTAGCTTTTTTAATAGTAAAACAATTTTCAAGGGTGAATGAAGAATAAACTAAAGGAAAAAATATACTAAACTAGGAGGAAAGTCTAATGAAATAACTAAAAAGTGTGATGAAAAATGATGAATAAAATCTAACACAAAAATAAGAGATAAAGTGAGGAAATAAATGTGAGAACAATCAAGGAATGAGACTACACCACATATTCTCGTTAATCTAATTAATTCATTAGTTCATTTGAAATCTGCCAAATTTAGTGTTAAAATTGCGACTCAACTCTCGTCAGAAATGAAATTTTAATAATAACCTTTTAGAAAATTAAGTTGAAACCCCCACAACTCTAGAAGATAGATTTATACTCCTTTTAATAAATCACAAGCTAGGATCGATTCATCAAAATTCATATAAATCTTAGAAAATAAAATTTAGAGTAGAAATTCATGAAATAATACCACACTTGAGAAACACGTATCTCTAGTTCGATTCTAAAATGGGTAGTATATCTCGAATTTCGATTTTCTCTCGAAAATTATTTACCCTCTCTCGAGGCGTAAATTGAAGGGTGAAGGATCAAAATTAACATTCAAAGGGAATTTCAAATAAACAAACTAATTTATTAAAATAACATTAAATACGGGTTCATCCCACCCCTTGAATGGGGATTTAGCCTAACATGGTAAATAAACACAATAACTAAGCAATCAAAGGCATTAAAATAAAATAGAAGAGATGAGAGAACAAATCTTCAAACAAGTCTCCTTGATTTGTAAAATTGAACTCTAATTCTTCATTGAACTTGAGTATCATCCATCCAATTTGAGCATCCAAACAATTTTCTAATTCAGTACATCACTCAATTGAATCTCTCAACAATTTTTTTTCTCACTAATCTCTAGAAAAAAGAAAATAAAAACTACACTAAAAAAAACTAAACTTAAAAAGTGTTTCTCTCTCAAGTCTCTCAAATTCTCTTTGCTCTTTTTTTCTTCTTCTCAAAATGGGTCTTGATCTTCTTAAATAGTAGGAACAATGGAGAAAGGGGTATTTTGGATATTGGGAAGGTGCATGTGGATGAAAGGTGTGAGTGGGGGTAATTTAGGGAGATATAAGAGTGCATGTTTAATGCGTGAGGAAAAAAATCTGATTTGCTCATGAGGGTATTTTGGTAATCGGGATAAGTCACTCATTAAACATGTGGGGTTTCTTTATTTGGTTTGGGGTCTTTAGAGTTTTAACAAAAGAGGAAATCAGGTAAAGTATTAGGGAGGTATAGTGGGTCTTGGGTTTGGATGAAATGGCTTTGAGGTTTGATTGAAATTATAATAGGTTATGGAGGCAGGTCTTATGTTTGTTCGGTGTTAGGAACCCGAATATGGATCGCGTTGGTGTAGGAGATGGGTATACTCGGGTTTGGGTGGAATGGAGGTCCGGTAATGGGATTTAAGGGTTGACAATAGGTGGGTTAATGGTTTGTGGGGTTTTCGGGTTGCCACGGATTGATTGGGAAGAAACTCGGGTCGAAATGGTTTAGAGATGAGTTGGGGATCCGAGTTTGGAGTTATGGGAGGTCGGGTTCAGGTGGGTATGGAGGAGGATAACATGGGTTTACGGGATTTTTCATTGGCATGTCACGGGTTGGTTGAAGATGTGGGTGTTAATTGAGGTTTAGGTGAGGTGTATGGGACGAGTTTGTAGGTTAGGGAGTGAGTTAGGTGTATGTGAGTGTAGGGGAGTATTGAGTGCGTGTTAGTTTGTACCCAACTAAAAATAAAAATATCTAACTAAAAAAATAAAATAACAAAACTAAAAAATTAAAAATTATAAAAACTAAAAATTAAAACCCTAATAAAATAAAACTAAAGAAAATACAAAACCTAATGAAACTAAAAAAAATTAAATTCCTAGTAAAAGACAAAATAAATCTATCCTAATAAAAAGAAAAACTAAAAATTAAAAATAAAGATCAAATAAAAATAAAACTTACACCTAAATAAAAAGAAATATTAAAAAAATAGTCGACACAAATAAATCTTAAAAATATATAAAAAATTCTAAATAAAATATAAAATAAAACCTAAAAATTAAAAATGACTTAAGTAAAAATAAAAAAAATAATGAAAAATAAAAAAAGGATGCAAACTAAACACACGAGGGTTCGGGGTGGGTTTAGGTGAAGGTTACAGGACAGGGTAAAAGGCACGGGAGTTAGGTTTAAGCTCCTTGAACCACGTAAATGTCGCATTTTCCCTCGAAATATAGCTTTTAAATCTGTAAGTACAAGCAAGCCTACAAAATAGACAAATACCCGCATAAGACCCATTATGTTGAGAATTCTTAGCAATTAAAAATCGTTCATTTGGGGTATTATTGAAACACTTCTGGGTTCTTATCCCACCATCCCCAAAAAGAACATTGCTAGTCCTCGAGCAAAAATAGAGAGAAAGAAATAAAAGAAACCAAAAGTGTGCCATTTTCGCGGGAACTTGCGATTGCACTTAGCATGTGCAACAAGTCTTAGGTTTCCCTACAGGACGAGTGTTGTCTCGTGAGAGTTTGCAGTGAATGTACCTAGAAAATTCAAAAATTTATTGAAAATCAGTCTATTATTTGACGATGAAAAGCTATACAACCCATCTAAAAAGACTTCAAGGATTACAATGTTCAACTATCAATGAATGACATAAAATTACTTAGTACCAAAGGAGTAATCCTTTTAAAAAAACTCAACGTGTGTAATGTGAAACAATCTCAAGTATCATAAGAGTAATTCCTAGATCTCCCTTTATAGAATCAATGCTTTGACTTCAAATCTCACTAGACATTTAAGACTTGTACCCTTTATGAAAGATGTTTATAATTATTATTATCTAAAGAGTTCAAAAACTATTTAATGATTATATCATGGTAGTATATTAGATTGAACCAAAAATTAGTAAATAATGTAGTGTATGGTGATCTTAAACTAAAACAAAGACCAAAAATACAAAGTACAAAACCAACATGTCAAATTTAAAAAAATTTATGTATAAAAATCATCTACGCGATTTACTCATAATTTTATTTGAAAAGTTATGATTTTTCAAAGAATTTAACTAATAAATTAAATGAAAACTGTCTCGGTTATCAATCATGCGCACTCATTGCATATGATGTACCCCATTAATTATGTAACGATTTTTTAGTTTGAACTAAAGTGATTAAACTAGCAAACTTTGGTGTCTTATGTGCCAGTTTTGAAACATTAGGGTCTGGAGTAATAATTCGACCAAATTTTAGGGGACCATATTGCCAATAACCCTATTAGTTTTCATGAAAATATATCCATGCACATAGGATATTTTACTCTATCTAAACCAACCAAGAACTAAAATATGGATTAAAACTCTTTTACAAGCTATTAAAAAACATTCTATAATGTAAGCCTTGCCGAACCCTAAGTATTCCCTTTTACGTACTAATTTATTTTCACCTTGATCATTTTTGAGCTAATATTTATGTAAAATTGACTTTTAGGACTAGTTAAGACTAGTTATCCTTAGGTGGCACAAGGTTTGTCAGTTTCACACCTTATTTACCCAAACATTTGTAGTTAAGCATGTGCAAAATATACAAATGAATTTGCATGTGTTGCTTGACAATCCAACCAACAATTTAGAGTTAGTATAAAAGAGCATCCTCTTTGAATTCTAAAAATATGTACAAACTATTTTATTGCGGTGATTTTCTTATAAAAGTTTGTGAAAATAACGACACCGTGGGTTGTTGGATGTACCAAATAACTTTGAAATGTTGAAGTGCTACTACTTAATTATTGACATAATAAACCTACACTGAGACAACTAATCTATCTGTAAGAATATAACTTCAATGTTCTCTTGACAGACATTTTCTTAAGGGGAAACCCTAATTCGATGGTTCCATAAATGAGCAAATGCCATGCGTCTAAATAGGGATAGAGCCACTTGGGGCCCAATGGGGGCTTGAGCCCCTGTAGAAGTTTTACAAAAAAAATTACACTATTAAAAAAGTGTAAGGTTAAAATGTGGCACCCCGACTAATTAAATACTGGGTAGCTACTCCTTTATTCAAATTAATACAAAATGTCATGTTACGTAGCATCACTGGTGAAAACATTTTTTAAACAATTACTAGCCACCTAATATTTAAAAAGTGAGTTGCCAAATTTTATTAAATTAAATTAACATGCATCCAATTAAATTATAAGCTAACTATACCACATCCACATCACAATCACAATAGAATAATAATGGAACAATTAAAATGAGTCTGGAGTAACACTCCCCTGAATAATCCAAATACTGAATAAATCCCAATACAAAGTCTAAATAAATAAACAAATACAAAATTGAAATGAAACTGGAAGTATGAGAATGCTATCTCTAAATGGAAAGGGGAGACATGCCCTAACTGATAATTGACCCTGAATAGAATCAAATGCAGAATGTGGAGGCGTCTACTACCGAGATCCTGTAACTTCCACAATAGCTACAACACGTTAATGGAATGGAACTCCTATGCTTGTCGTCCCTGTAGCTGGGCACCTAAAAAGGTTTTAAAAGAAAAATAGATTTGAAAGAAAACGGGTCAAAGCCCGAGGTGAAAACAGTTTAAAAATATATCAAGTGTTCAATTGCATCAAACAGTGAATATTATATACATGCTAGTTACGTGCTCTTTCATGAGTTCCTCACCCCTCAACTAATGTGCACGCCTAACGTATATCCTTAACCCGTCCTAGTTATGCCCTTAACTAACTAGTCTGTACCACTACCTGTCCTCACATAGTAATATAGGGGTTTATTCACATCGTTCTAACATATCCTGCGCGTAACTCACCTTTTCTTTGATAAGATTAATTTATAACAATTACGATAGGAAATACTCAATTTTAATCGCATTCAAGATGTCTCAATTATTTATATTCACACTTTAACAAAGAGTTAGTTATAATCACAAGTATATTATTCTCAGCACAAATATACAAATAGGCCACCCCTAGACTAAGCTGCGGTGCACACATACTCTGTTGTCGAATCCCGGTACATCACATACATAAGAACTACGTGTTCCGAATCTCTCAGGAACCGTTTCAATAAGCAAAATCACACATATTAGAGGCGAACATAGTTCACATACCCATGGGTCACGCACATACCTACGCTCCCATGGTCAGCTGACTTATTAACTTACAAATAAGCCATTCACAACCCTATGTCCTTAAGGTACCGATATAAATCCCCCCGTAGGCACACAAAGATTAGATGGCCCTATTCCGAAAGCCGACCTCCCATGATAGCAAGTATGGTAGGTATGTCATACACATAATAATCCATATACTAAGCATTCACACAACTTAGATAACTTGTTATATTATTAAAGGTATATTCTCCGCCCTATACCGTTTGTCTAATTCATACACTATGATTATTCCGGATGATATATAATATATTTCCTCGATACATCTCACGTCGTATAGTTTCGAGTACTTAAAACATAACCGAAGAGGTTAATAAGTCTCCTATTTTTCTCACATAACAATTCAGTACTCCGAGGTCCTTGTTTATTTCCCAAATTCTAACCTATCACTCCTAAGAATTTAAATCATATTCTCGCATCATAAAATAGGAAATTACTCGTCGAACCCTCGTAAATTCAACACTACCTTCCAACCAAATTCTAATATGTTCCGGGCTTCAAATAAATATCCCTACTGGTCTCCTTCAAGTCCTAATGTATTCACATAATCCCCAACTACAACGTTCGATGGCCGGAAAGACTAAAAATTAAAAAGGGAAAAAAGGTCTCAGTTTCTGGGGAGATCGATCGATCGACCTTGAGTATCGATCGATCGAGCCCAGTCGATCGATCAACCTATGAATGTCGATCGATCGATCAAGCAGGTGTAGGCTACTGTTTCCTTCGTTTTCAGTCCCAATTTTTTGTCCCAAATCTTCATTACATGATGTTAAATCCAAAAGTAAACATATTGGGTCATTATACTACCTAATTACATGATTCTTAACGTTCTATAACTCTCAAATCATTATCAAATAGACTTTTCTTGGATCAAATCGTCATATTATCATAAAGACCCTATTTTTCTATTTTCTTCAAGAACCATCGTACTTCTCTTCCTAAATCCGCTTTTAATTCATCAAGGGTTATGATTTTGTTAATGAAAAACTTCCAACATTAAACTACATGCAAAACCTATCCAAAATTTAGGTTTCTTCTCCAAATTTCACGAGTTTCAATCATTGTTCATAGCTATCATCAAATCCTACACTATCATGGACTAATTATTTGCTGAAACTTAATGAAATCAAATCACTTGCCTAGGAATTGATGTTCTGGTCCGTTGGTGATGTTAAGGGTTGGTTCTCTTCCTCTCTCCGATCACAATTTCGACGAATAGTGGTGGCGTGTGGTGGTTATGGCCTTAAGAACTTCTTGTAACTTCCCCTTTTTCTCACGTTGCCCACTCCTTGCTTTTTGACAGATAATGGCCCTAATGGCCCTAATATTGGCTGATAAATAAAGCCTAAAATTCATGGGTGAAAATCCCTTTAAAATTAAAAGGACAAAAATGCCCTCTCGGGTTGCCGGTTTGGCCTAAAAATGCTCCGGAACCCAAACTAAACCCCCGGCTAGTGTTTTCTGACTATTTCGACCCCTCCGGACACGTTGTCGCACTCAAAATGACCATACGAAAGATAAAATTATAATTTACTTTAAATCCAATTAAATTAATTCCTGATGCGACTCACACGCGCGTCCCAACTTAATTTCTCGAATTGTCGTATTTGTGACTCGCGATAATTTTAATAAATTCAATAATCATATATTACCATATTCACCCCAGTAATATTCAACATTATCATCATAATCAAATACCAACTCACGTCTCGCTAGTATTTAAATTCAGATTAATTTCTAATTAATTCCCATTTAATTTAATTAATCCCATTAAATAAAATCAATAAAATTACGGGGTATTACATAAAATAAAGTTTATAACAAGTTTTAAGCGAGTTTTGGTAAATACTCAAAAACTCTTATATTCTCTTTTACCAAAACTCTTATATTCTCCTTCTTTCTAAATAATAGGTTTCTTATTCTCTCTCTCTCTCTCTCTCCTCTCTCTCTCTCTCTCTCTCCCTCTCTCTCTCTCTCTCTCTCTCTCTTATATATATATATATATATATATATATATATATATATATATATATATATATATATAAAGAGAGTCAGGCTCATGTGCATACTAAGTTTGCACATTATTTTTTTAAAATAGTAAAAAAAATATTTTTCAGTTGATTTTTTTATGTTATATTTAGACATTTCAATGTATATATATATATATATATATATATATATATATATATATATATAAGAGAGCCAGACTCATGTGCATACTAAGTTTACACACTAAGTTTGCACATAATTTTTTTAAAATAGTAAAAAAAGCATTTTTCAGTTGATTTTTTTTATGTGATATTTAAACATTTCAACGAATCCATGTAAAAACAAATCAGCTCAAAAAAACTTTTTTTGCTATTTTTAAAAAATCGGTCAAACTTTCACTACTTTTAAGCACTTTAAAAGTTGTGAAAGTTTGACCGATTTTTTAAAATAGCAAAAAATATTTTTTTGAGCTGATTGTTTTTACATGGGTCCGTTGAAATGTTTAAATATCACATAAAAAAGATCAACTGATTTTTTTTAATGCTTTAAAAAAATTGGTGTGCGCCAGCACTTTGCAAACTTAGTGTGCACAGGAGCCTGCCTCTCTCTCTCTCTCTCTCTCACTCTCTCTCTCTCTCTCTATATATATATATATATATACATATATATAAGAGATTAGCGACAAATTTGAACTTATTGTTGATTATTGGTGTTAGTGTTGGTTATATTTTTAGTGTATATATGAAGTATATATGAATTTATACTTCTTGCATCTTTCACATCTTTGAGATTAGATACTTGAATCTTTTTTCATGTGTGGCCACCAGTAGCCCTATTTGATTTCTCAAAATGCAAATTATTTTCCTCATGCATGACTCCCACATATACCATCATGAAGCTCGTTGCGAATTTGCTTGGTGTCTTGCGGGTGGACGCATGGAGGTAAGAACCCGTAAAGGATCTCTTGTAGAGTTTGACTCCTAGATCGAGATAGAAATGGGCTACCTTCACCCTTATTTTGTGAGCCAATTTCCTATCGTCTAGTAGTGTGTCATTCTATAAGTAGGCAGCGATTGGATCCATCCAACTAGGTTCTCTTTCAACGAGAAACATCTGCTCGGTGTTACCTATTTTGTCAATCCTAGGCTAGGCGAGGAACTCCACTTGGATAGTTTTTGTAAGGTCAGAGTACACTGCCGAACTTAGGGATGCTAATGCATCAGAATGACTATTTTGTCCCCGAGGGAACTACTGAATGTGTACCTCCTCAAATCGTACCATAAGCTCTCTCACCATGGCAAGGTAAGCTGCCATCCTGTCATCTTTTGCATTGAAATCTCCGCTCACTTATTTGGAGACCAGTTTGGAGTCGCCGAACACATTGAGGTGCTTTGCCCCCAATAGTTAGACTTTGCACATACCATCTATCAGTGCTTCGTATTCGAATTCTGAATATCTCATAACGTCCTTGGTGGCTGAAAAAATGGTCGGTAACGTTTCGAGGACTTGAAGATAAAATGATTGAGTGTTACGAGCATTCCAATAAGCTTCTACATATCTAGCAATGTCCTTGGTGGCTGGACCCTGTTGATCATGTCAATATCATTTGGATTGGCCTCAATACTTCTCTTGTCGAAACTGGACACTGAATGATTACTTGCTCGCATTGAGTTTCATTCGATGCTTCCTGAGGATTTCGAAGCAGGCCAGGTTTGCGAGGAAGTCTTTGTCCTTGAACTTGCCCAACTAGTCATCAATGTAGACTTCCCTAGTGTCTCCCATATACTGCTTGAACATCTTTGTGATCAGCCTCTGATAAGTTTCCCATGCATTCTTCAGGCTGAACTATATGACCTGGTAATAATATATACCTACTGGAGTTATGAAGGATGTCTTGTCGTAATTAGGGACGAACAACGGGATCTGATGCTACCCCGAATATGGGTCCAAAAAATTCATTCTCTCATGTTCTATCATGGCGTTAACTAGTTAATCAATATTCGGCAGAGGGAAGATATCTTTAGGGCAGACTCTGTTGATATCAATAAAATTGAAGCAAACTCTCCAGTCACCGTTGGTTTTTTGCACTGCAACTGGGTTGGATTGACACTTTAAGTACTGAACTTCCCAAATGTATCTTGCTCTAGAAGGTTCCTTACCTCATTCTCCAATGCTTTAGCCTTTTCAGGGGCTATTCGATGCCCCTTCTGAGTGATCAGCTTGAATGTTGCGTCAATGTGGAGATAGTGGTAGGCTACGTCGGTATCAATACTAAGGAGATCGTATGGATCCGAATTAAAAACATATAAGTTCTTCTAAAAATGGCAATAAATTATTTCATTTTGTGATCGACAAGAGTAGTCCCGATCAGAAACTTTTTATCGGGAAAGTTGTCATCAACACCAACTTCCTCCAGGCTTTCAATGACCCTGTCAGCATGGTGGATCTTGGTCTTCTCCACACCTGGTCTAACATTCCGTAGTTTCTATTTTTAAGGAGTGCCCCTATCATGGGAATCCTCCGAATGAATCTCTGGTTCATTGTTCTTCTCTTTTATGGGTCGGTGGCGACGATGATGCACTTCTTGGCTATGGCGTAGTGCCAAATGTGTCCGAAGAAGAAGAGCAAAGCAAATGAAGCATGCCCAAAAGTAAACCAACCCGCCACGAATATCCACGACTCCTCGATCAGTAACACATTTGAGCTTATTATGTAGGTGGATAGTATGACTTTCATAGCATGGAGCCACCCACTGCCCAAAATGGCATGGTAGGGCAAATATATGTTTACCACCAAAAACTAGATGAAATATTGATCGCCCTTACCGGCAGGACTATCTTTCCCAATTGCATCGTGATTTTCTCTGCGAAGCAAACCAATAGAACCGTGTCCTCCTTGAGGTCGACTAAGTTAAGATTTAACTTGTGGAACAACTCTAGGTACATCACCTTCGATGAGCTTCCCTAGTCTACCAGTAATTTTTTGACATTCCAATTTGCGATCCTGAGAGTGATTACAAGTGAATCGTGGCGCGAAGTTCTCACTTCAATCAGATCTTTTTATGTGAAGATGATATATTTGGTGGAGTCAACATCTTCTAGTCATTGGCACTTGCCAACCAGCCTTTTTGCAGTGTCAATCTAGAATGCCTCCATGATAGCTGTGATCTTTTTTAGCTCCATAAGAACAACATTCCCTTTGATCTTCTTCAGGTCAAATGCTCCATGAATCACGACGAACTCGAGTCCCATATCTTCCTTAAGGATATTTTCTAATTTCTAGTCGCCATTGGCTGCGACCTTGTCAATTTTCTTTTCTACGTACTTGTTCAAATGTCCAGCCTGGGCCAACTCTTCCAAGTACGAATTCAGTGCTTTGCAAGTTTCTATCCTTGGATTCCCTCCTTGTGGAATGTGCATCTTAGCACATTATTCCTCTTTGTTAGGTCACCACCCATATTCTTGGGACACTTGACAGATGGCTTATCCTTCATCTTGCTCAAGATCTTGTAGATTGGTCTTTTATAGACTGTGATAATAGCCTGGAATGCCTTTGAAGGACCGACCTTACTCTCATTCCCGGAGCTCTTCTTTCTCTTTATCTTTCTCCCTTGATTTAGAGTGTCTCTTTTATTTCCTCCTTTGGTTGCCTTTATGTGACTGTTGTCCCCTGGAGTAGAGTGAACCACATCCTTAACCTTGGCATATTTTTTGATACGTGCTATGAGGTTGCCAATGGTGTTTTCCTTTTTCTTCGTTAGGGACTGGTGCAACAGAGATGTGGTCAGAAGAAATTTTTTGTAAAGGATGTTACGACATCCTACTTCGAGCAATCCACCACCTCGTTGAATACCTCCTAGTACCATTTGGCGTAGTTGCGAGGGCTCTCTTGTGGTTTCTTCTTCATAGTGAATAATGAATCCATCCTTTTCAGGTGGTAGCTGCTGGTGATGAAGTGAGCAGTGAAGGTCTCAATGAGGTCCTTGAATCTCTTGATCGACCTGGGTGGAAGCCTCTCGAACCAATTTTGTTCAACGTCACGTAGGTTAGAAGGGAAGACTCGACACATGAGAGCGTCGTTGTGGCGCTACAGAGTCATCGCCTTCTTGTACTGCCTATTATGGTTTACGGGATCTGTCTTGCATCATAGATTTTGAATATGGGAATGACGAACTTCTTTTAGGTCTCCCCTTCTTCAATCACCCTTGAAAAAGGGTAATTTCATCTGAATGTTAAGAGCTCTTCTGGCTAGCTATTTAATCAACTTAGCCCCTCGATGGGCTAGGTGTTTATCCATCTCTCTACGCACCAAAATTCTTATGTATTCATCCTGATGATCACTACATCAAGTTGGCAAAAATGTCACTCTTCACCCAGCCAAGGTTGTCATGGTAAAATAAAGTGACAAAAGACACACATTTTTTATCACGGACATCTCACTGTCAATGATTGTGACAACTGTATAAATTTTTCCCGATCTTTGATCGTGACATGTCTGTGACAACATAATTAAAATATGACACTATCCGCTTTATCCTTTCTTCTTTCCCTTATTTCTTTCCCTCGTAATTCTCTCTCTCTCCCTCTGCATGAACATGCGACCATCTCTCTCTCACTTTCCTCCCACTTATTCGGCCATCTCTCATCTCTCCTCCCTCTCCTTCATTATGGTACGTACATCTCTCTCTCTCTCTCTCTCATGCACAGACACCCCCATACACACACACACACACACACCATAAAAACATACACACATAAAAAACACACACACCACACACACACTTACCAAACACATACCACATATACTCACACACCCTAAAATGAAAACCTTAAATGGATTTCAAATGAAAACCCTAATTAATTTGAAAACCCTAAAAAAAAAAAAACACACCACACACACATATACACCCTATAATGAAAACCCAAAAATGATTTCAAATGAAAACTCTAATTAATTTGAAATTAATTTGAAAACCCTAAAAAAAACTACAACCCACACACCACACACACACACCCCTTAGAATGAAAACCCTAAATTGATTTCAAATGACAACCCTAATTAATTTAAAACCTTAAAAATAATTTCAAACATACAGACAAACATATGCACTTATTTAATTTTTTTAATTTATTGTGCTAATTTAAAAATGATATCACCTTATTATTTATTGGGATTCTTGAATTGTTGTTAATTGGTGAATTTGAACATTTAGATGGCCATTGAGTTGGTTGGACCTTGGCATTTCTAATATTTCACATTAATTTATAAGTACTTTGAATTACGCATAGTGCGCATAGATACTAGCAATCTAGTTCTTATGCATACGCATTCAATAACTCTTAGACCCGTTCGAGAGTCATTACCCCTGCAATGAGATCTCCAATTATCCCGTTTGCACAACTTGGGACTGTATAGTTTTCGTATAATAATATTCTTAGTATCTTAAACTTGTTACTTTTGGGAGAAGTTCTACTGCTGTCTCTTAATGTTCTCTGAGTACATACTAAATTATGCAGTGTTAAGTGTTATTTCAATTGATAAATTGAAATAACACTTACACTTACGAATCTATGTCGTGTACTTGGAGAACTATAGGGATATGCTGTTGAACTTTTCTCAAATTGAAACAATGTGCAAGAGCTGTAAGTATATTACGAAAATATGTGGTCTTGAATGAGATAGGACCACTCACCCTTTAGAGGAGATGGAGGAAATATGCGGTCTTCAGTGTGTGTGTTATGAAATTAAAATTTGTATATTAAAATTAGAAATTGGTACAAACTAAATATTATGGTAATTGGTAATTGGAATAAATTGATTTATAGTGGGTTTGCCCTTCCAACCCCCCTCTCTCTCTAATTGCAACAACGATGACCCCCTTTCCTCTTCTTCACATATTTCGGTGGCCATCTCTCTCTCTCTCTCCCTCCCCCCATACACATTATACACACACACACACACACACACACACACACACACACACATACACACACACACACACACACACATACACATATATATGTTTGTGCTCATAAATTATGATAGATTCACATTAACTTTGATTTTTGCTACGATTAAAATTGGGTATTGATTTATGTCATGCATTCAAATGAGAATATATGCACGCATGCACCCCTCAAAGCAAGTGTTATATAACAAGTAATGAGGGTGAAATGGTAACAAGTAATCATATAGAAGTTGATTTAGTGTAAATTTACGCCTGCCTAAATTATAGTAATGAGAACCGTAATAGATAGCCATTAGCTCCTATTTCACTCACATATTTGCCATCATAAAGATGATGGCAAATAGGTGAGTGAAGTAGGATCTAATGGCTATCTATTGCGGTTCTCATTACTATAATCTAGGCCAGTATAAATTTATAGTAAATCAACTTGTATACAAGTACTTTATACCTTTTTACCCTCTCTAATTGTTATATAACACTTGCTTTGTGGTAGGGATGGAAATGGTGCGGGTTTGGCAAAACCCTAACCCGCCCCATTTAATAAACGGGGAGGGTCGTGGCTCCTACGGGTTGGATTAATTTAAAAATAGTAAAATTAAAATTATTACATTATAGTCTTAAAGGCCTATAATGTTTATTATGGGAGAAAATCCTCCAATTGTCAATCCATGTTTTCGCATAGATTTTCCAAAAATAACATACAAATAAAGGATTTTTTAGTGTATGTGTGTGTGTGTGTGTATGGTTTAATTGTAATTAATATACATATAAAGGGTAATTGTGTAGGCATAAGTTAAACGGGTCGGGGAGGTTTTTTTTAACTTGACTCCTAACCCGCCCCATTTAATAAACGGATTTTTTTATCAAACCCATACCCGCTCCTAATTCATTAATCAAGTTTTAAAACCCTCCCCATTTGGTTCGGGTCGGGGCTCCTACGGGCCGGGTTAAATTGCCATCCCAACTTTTGTGTGTGTGTGTGTGGGGGGGGGGGGGTGCATGCATCCATGTATTCTCATATGAATGCATGACATAGCAGTACTATAACATGATACAATGCTTTTTATATTCTCATGTGCACTTGATAAGTTGTTGATTGGTAGATTTGAACATTTATGCCCATTGAGTTGGTTGGCCCTAGGCATTTCTAATATTTTTCATTATTATTTGAATTGTTGTTTGGGATTCTTGGATTATTGTGGTTGATTAAAACATTTAGATGGCCATTGATTTGTAGGCATTTCTAATATTTCACATTATTATTTGAATTGTTGTTTGGGGTTCTTGAATTGTTGTTGACTAGTGGATTTGAATATTTAGATGTCCATTGAGTTGGTTGGCCCTAGGCATTTATAACATTTAGGGTTGTGATTCTACTGAATATAAATAAGACATAAATGAAACACACTATAAATTTTAAATGCAAGCTGTTAAATAATTAATAATGTAAAATGAAACATAACTATGTATAAATCATCACTATAAACATTACTACCGAATAAATGAATATACACATTTGTTTATACACTTTTGTTTATACTAATCCATGAATATACACTTCTTACCCATAACATGTGATTGCTTGTAGTAGATGTGATGGGATATCCTAAATACAAAGAGTGTATGGGTGAGACAAATAGACTAGGGGATGTGTTTCACGGAGGTGCTAATGAATTTGTGAAATACGAAAAGAGATGTCATAATGATGAAGAGTTTTCGTTCCCGTGTGCTAAGTGTAGGAATGGTAAGGTGTTTTAGAGGAAAATAGTTGAACTACATTTGTTAAGATGGAATATGCAAGATAGTTATCAATTTTGAATTTTTCACAGGGAATCGAATGTTCCTTTTATCCCCGAGCAACCTTCACAACAACCTTCAATAAGTAGGATAGATGTACAAGGGAATGAGGAGAATGTAGATCATAATATGCTTGAGGATTTAGTTGATGACGCGCATGGAGTTCATGAAATGGATGAAAATGAGGTCACTAACGATGTACAAGGTTCAAGTGCTCAGGAAGATATTGGGATAAACCTTGATGATGACTACCAAGGTTTAAAATTTAAGGCGATCCAGCTGTTGTACTCTGGCTGTGATAAAGATCAAACAACTTTACATGCCATGGTTAATTTTCATAATTTGAAGACCTAATATGGTTTGTCTAGCACTAACGTGATAGAAATTTTGAATTCGGTGAAGGACTTGCTATCCAAGCAGAATACGCTTCCAAATAGCTATCCTACTATGAAGAATAGTTTGAAAGGTTTGGTAATGAATTATAAATCAATTCATGCTTGTGTATATGATTGCATACTATACCGAAAGGAGTGCGAAAATCTCGATCGGTATCCGGTATGCGATGAATCTAGATATGTGCAATATACTGGCAAGGAATGCACAAGCTCAAAACTGCCTAAAAAATTATTGAAATATTTTCCCATTGGGCCTAAATTGAAGCATTTTTTTACAGTTTTATGGATAACAGTGGCAATGACTTGTCATGCTAGGGCAAAAGTAGGGGATAATCTCATGCGTCATCCTATTGATTTTACAGCTTAGAAGAGGATGAGTTATGAGTATCTCGATTTTACTCGGGAACAACGTAACATTTGTTTGGTAATATCAACAGATAATTTCAATCCATTTGGAAATCTAAGAACCAATCAGAGTGTATGGCCAGTGATCCTAACACCACTCAACCTCCCTCATTCATAGTGTATGAGACCTGAATTTTTGATGCTGTCCTTATTGATACCTAGGCCTAAGGCACCAAGTTAGGACATCGATGTCCACTTTTCTCCTTTGGTAGAAGAATTAAATGAGTTGTGGAAAGTGGGTGTGCAAGAATTTGACTCTTTTGAAAAAGAAGACTTTACACTGAAAGCTATGTTGATGTGGGCAATTCATGATTTTCCTTTTTGTGGGATATTATCCGGTTGTGTAATACATGGTTATTTGGGGTGTTCTATTTATGGAGAGGAGACTGAATTTCTACGTCTCATCAATAGTGAAAAAAATATATACCATTTCCATAGGGGGCTTTTACCCCTGATCATAGTTTTAAATTTGATAAAGGTTCCAATTTTTTATCGGACGGGTTGAACATTGTCTACCTTCGAGAAAACTTTCAGGTTCAAAAATTGAAAGTAGATATTCTAATTCTGGCCGTAATATGCCAGGTAAGAATCTTAAATTCAAGAATGTCAAGCATAAAAAGATCCCAACTGGGAATGAAACTGAGACAATAAAGTCATGGTCCAGGAGATCATTTTAATTTGAATTGCCGATACGCACCCACTCACCACCTGCATATGATCCATTTTCCACCTTGACCCCCGTAAAATGGCCTATGTCAATAATCGGTTGGACGAATGTATATTTAATAGACGTCTGGGGTGGCAATCCCATAGCTAGGGGGTTGAGGGACTCGACGCACAACCGGGTAGTGTGGTCCATGTATGTGCATTGCAATATATTGAGGCAAAGGTTCGCGTCACGCATATTGTGCCCGAAAAAGAGAATGAACCTTTGTGGTTGGAAGAGGAATATGGCGTCCAACTAATTAATGGCTGTATTAATTCATACGTAGTATGTCCTACCTTCCTCCTCAGACCTGACCTTTTCGAAACACAAGTCCTTAACATTATTTGTATTATTTCATGTTTATGAATATATTTAATCGGATATTATTTGTACTTATTTCATTTGAATATTGAATGTTGGTTGGTTATGAATATTTGTTGGTTAATTCAAATGTATTTTTTTAATGAATTATTGAATGTTGCTTGATATTTATACTATTTGAACAGGTTTAAACATGCTATAACAGGGAAAAATATACTACTAGGCAACGACTGTGGCTATACCGCCCAACATTTGTTTTTTAATTCTGGCCATATTTGTCACGAATTTTGACCTTGACAAGTTTGTGACAAAGGAAACATTATCATGGACTTGTAAAGGTCAAAGTCCGTGAACATTTTTCCTTTGTCACGGACTTATCACGGTCAAAGTTCGCGAGAATTTTTTCTTTGTCAGGGACTTGTCACAGTAAAAGTTCGTGACAAGTTAAATTCTTATCACGGACTTTGAGTGTGGAAATTCCATGACAAAGAAGTTATCAGCCCAATTCTTGTCATGATTTTTGACCGTGACAAGTCTGCCTTGTCACGAATTGTGATCGTGACAACTAGGAAGTTTTGGTGTAGTGGATCATTATCTCTATGGCGCCTCTCTAATCGGCCATGCTCTGATCGATCACTCTCTAACCCGTCATACTTAGATCGATCATCGTTAAATCCGGAGCTCCTCCCTTGGTTGTGACTCTTAATCACCTGGGGACTAGGAGACCTATCGCAATGCTTTCTGGTATCTCTATGAAGATCTCTCTCCATCCTTTCAAGTTTCCTCTGTAGGCGAGCATTTTATTCCATCTAGAGGCGTGTTACTTTCTCCTTATCTTGAAGCCGAGCTTCATAACCATCGACCAACTTTGAGATCTAAGTAGACCTAGGTGGTCCATGACTTTCTTCAGAAGGTTTCCTCTCTTGGCGAAACCTGGTATTTGGTGGTTGGCGAATCTCAAACCTGACCCTAGGTGGATCTGCATCCGCCTACACGTCACAAATTTGAGGAATATTGTTGCTATAGTGCGACATCACGGGATTTCTTTGAATAAATGCTTTCGTAGGAAAAAAATGGTTCCTAGAGACGGTGACAATGGTGAGTGCCAGGATGATCACAATAAAAAATCTAGAAAGCAATATCGAGCAAAAAATAAGTAATCACACACAATACCAAATGTACGTGGTTCGACAACTTGCCTACGTCCGCGGAGAGGTTACTGTTTTTTATTAGTGTCTCAAACAATCGAAGTTATAACCCATTTTCCCAGAGTCGGGGTAGTGATTGAATTGCACAAATAGCTCAACCAGCTTGTGGATATCTCACAGGTGTCCCTGAATATCTCCCTGAGATTGTTGGTAACTAATTTGAGTCTATCTACAAGCATTTAAGCATATGTTAAATACACGAGTCTAAATTAGATATCTGAGTTGGGTCGGGCAGTCCACTTGTAGGCGGGAGTGGTCGACTGTATCAATGGGCTTGAAGAATAAAGAAGCCCCCATAATTATTTGTTTTCGTTTCTAATTATTCGTATGCTACTTGACGTTATGAGTTATTCAAACTCAATTTTCATCTTCGAGGATGGAAATTTTTTAAAGAGGGTAGAATATAACAACCCCCGTACTTTTGAAATTAATTTTTGTTGGTGGAAATTTATAATTCAATATTGCGATATCTAATTAAGGTATTTCGATTTTTTTTCGTTATAATATTAAATTTAATAAAACATTTAAACTCTTTAAATGGTTTTGCTTATTAGTGGTAATTGTTTAGTGTGGTTTATTATTTTTTTATTTATGTAGATGCTTTTTGAATCATTTAGGACATCAATCTATAAATGAATTATTATTGAGAGGTGGAGAGTAAATGTCAAAATCCCTAATTTCACATCATCAATAATTTTGTAAATGTCAAAAGCCCTAGTTTCACATCATCAACAATTTTGTCCACCCCAAAACCAAAAATTAAATTCGTTTTTCTTCATGTATCAACCCAGATTCATAGCCTCTACATGTGGTAATTCATCTACATTCAATTCCCTACCCAAAAGCTTGATTAACAATTCAATTTCAACCCAGATTTCATCATACCATGTGTATATCATCAATTCTGCACTAACATGTATAATATATGTACTAATTAAAGAAAGATAACCACTCGCCTTGTTGGGAAGGTCTGAATCGTTGAATGAAAGTGGTATAGATGCGTTACTCTCTTCCCGATCTACACGTTGATGGTATTGTTGGTGAAAGATGTGTGGATTTGGTCTTGGAGATCCCACGAATCACTTCTCCATCTTCCTCTTGGGCTCTTATTTTTCTTCTGCACATAAAAACCTAACTTCTTCCACGAACATGCAGATATATTTCTAACAATAGGGATCGAATCTAGTGAGAATATTACACCCTCAAAAGTCTCCTCCTCAATATAGTATAAATACGTGCTTGACCCTCCCTCTAAACGAGGCATCGCCATAAGAAACATATCCTGCCCTGGAATAACAAGCACGATAGTCCAATTGTAATAGTCCACCATTTCTCTATACATTGCTAACTAGTCCATACCCAGAATAACATCATACTCATCAAGCTCTAAAATGAGCAGATCCACTACTAACCATAATCTCCCCATGTTCATGCCCACCCCCTGCCACATGGAACAAATGAGAGTTTCGCAACCCAACAGTGAATCTACGGTCGTAATAATGTTCGACACTAAATCCACTAAACCCGTCACACTCACAAATCTAATGAGAATAAAAGAATGTGATGCCACCGTGTAAAAAAATACGTGCCCCATATTCCCATGGATATAAAACATACCCTTAATTACTAGCGGCATTGGTGGTAACACTGGTCCTCGAAGGTGATACACACGCCCAAACTTCCCCTGCCCCTATCCCTTCTCCTGTGAAGGCGGTAGTGTTTGAATTGCCGATGGGGCTAAAAGATACTATAACTGTTGCCCCGGCTGGGAGCCTTGCTCCTAACCTCTACCCTATTCGGGCATGCCTGCTGCATGTGGCCCTGTTCCCTCCCCACAAAACATCTTCCAGTAAAATCTAACTACCTCTGGAACTAACGAGGCTTCCCTTGTCTTTAACCCTGATGGACCTGAAAACCTTGACCTTATTGGCCTCCGATCTGGAACCCTTGGCCCGACTGGCCCTTACTGAAATTTTCATAACTCAGCTTGAATCTCTTACCAGAGTCCCTCTGTTAGGAACCCTACTCCTGTTATCTCCCTTGCTGTTGTGGCTCCCCGTTGGCACCGTTATCCCCGTCTTACCCTGCTGGCTAGAATTTTTGGTCCTCTTCGCTCCTTCCAGATGGAAGCGATGATCCTGATAGTGGAGCAATGAGGTAGTAATGGCCACAATGTAAGTCGAGAATTCCAGGTTCCCCAATTAGTACTGACATGTCCTCCAAGTAAGTTCATCAGTAAACATGAGGACCCTCTTTGCCTCAGTGTTCACCTCATCTGACATAAAGTTTGCTAGGCTGGTGAATTCCTCCTTATAATCGACCACAGTCCGAACCTCGTATGAAAAATCTAGGAATCTCCTCCTAATACCCGTCTGAACTTCTTACGAGAAGAACTTGTGGTCAAACCACACCCACTATTCTTGGATAGTCATTATATCTCTCTCTTATGACATGGTCACCGACTCCCACCGCTGAAGAGCTACTTCGATTGGCTTAAATATAGCTAGTATCTGCTTCTAAGAGCCACTGAACTCAACCATGTGCAAGTGCCTCTGGATATACTCCTTCCATTAGCTATATGCAACCACATCCTCACTCCCCTAGAACTCCGACAGATGGCCCTTCTTGAAGGCCTGTCTGACTCTCTCTCAAATTGATGGCACTAGGTGAGCCTGAACTAGGGCTGCCATTAGCTGTTGTGGTTATCCATTGGGAAAATACTTTGCTGGGGCCGTCATCGTGACATTAACTGCCTATGTGATAATAATTGCGACCTCTTCTGTGATCTAAATCCTCTGAGTAGCATGGTACTCCGGCTGAGCCTCTCCCTCTGTGACCCTCCTAACGGCACGTGCAAGTCTACCTCTCGTGGTGTTTGGCATTTGAAACCAAAACAAAATTATATGAGATTCACTTCAATCATATATAATAGTAGAAGAACATAAAGGTGCAATATGAAAAAGTAGTCCTAAATATAGGGCTCTATATCAAAGAAACGCAATGCTGACAACGTAGCAAGTCCGCACAGATCCTAAGGACAGTAGTTACTGATGCTCTGATACGAACTGTGACAACCGACCGACCTATTCAAATACCAGGTGGCCAATATCCTCTACTATAATAAAATAGGAATCTCAGTATGGTTTCATCCTCAACATCACTGTCACAACGACCAATATAAATAATACTAATAAAACCATATAACGATATATTTATAATAATCCACATGCATAGGTAAATAATAAAAGTGAATCGAATAAACCTTCAGTCGCCAAATAATAACATCGACTAAATAAAACTGAATAACAACTGAATACTAAAATAAAATATCCTGACAGTAATGTAAAATCCTATCCATCTATGGGAGACACGCCCAAACTAAAAACTGGAATGAAATTGAATCCTATAGAACGACTGAGGTGGTTAAGTAAAATCCTGTAGCGTCCATAACTACTGCAGCGGCAAGAATGGATCTATCCCTGTTGTCCCGACTATTGTTACAGCTGCACACCTGGGATTTTAAAAGAAAAACAAGGAATTTTTTTTTCTCGTGAGTTAATGCCCAAAAATTAGAAATTTTTTTGCAAGTAAATAATTATTTAAATTGATTAAAACTTGTAGTATATTACTTTCATAATGAACCTATCGTATTCACATGAGATAAAACCTCACCTGTTAACTACAATGCGCACCTAATATGTTCATTTTACTATCCTAATTAAACTACCCATTCTAATTAGGATATGTAACTGCTATACAATCCCAAACCCTACTAACACTCACTATTAGCAAATAAGTATAACTACCTTCACTAGGTATAAGTTTGCAAACTATATTTACACACTTGCTATAGTTGAATATTAACGTAACGATAAACATTGTTACGCTCGTGATATAGGTGTGTGTGTGTGTGTGTGTATATATATATATATATATATGCGCGCGCGCGCGCGTGTGTGTGTGCTATCTGGCTCCAGGCATCACGCATCACACTGAGCCACTGGGTCGGAATCTCACCACCGATCCCAAAGGTAAACACATACAATAGAGGCAGTCATAGACATACGTTCGGTAGTCGCAAACATACCACATCACACCCAACTGGTCTATAAACTAATACTTATTTTCACCCATGGATAGTTTCCATGAACATTCCTATGACCCCGGGGATCAATCCAACACATACTGGTCAACGCCAGGGTAGACTGCCCAATACGCACAACCTCTTATGATAGTCCAACGAGTAAGTATGTTCGATATAAACAATGTAGTTATATATACATACATACATATATATATATATATATATATATATATATATATATATATATATATATATATATATATATATATATATGAAGTACCGAGCTTGTATGCATATCCCACAATGGATCGAGCACCCAATCCCGAAGTTTGAACCAACTTCTAGATTAAATATTTAAATTGACACTCACTTGCATTCCGATTCTCCTCATAGGAACCCATATGTTCATTGGCCTATCACACATACCAAACCCTAAAAATCATTCTCCATTAATCCCACAATACCCCAGAAGTCCCTACGGTCATTCCCCAAGCTCTAACGGGTCAGAACAACACGAAAGGAAAAATTGAGCAGAGGCCAACAAATTGAACCGATTTGCTAGCAGACCGAACCGATTTAGTCGAGAGAATCGGTTCTCTCCACTAGAGAATCGATTTAGTTTGCTAGGCTGCCTTTCCTATCCTTCCTCGAGTTTTCTCCTCCAAGTCATCCAATGGAGGTCTCGAACCACCCTAAGCATAAAATTGACCTCATTCATCAATATATTAATGTTGCAGAAGAATTATAATACATAATTGACCATGAATCCTTTAAAAAATACCTAGGATTACAAATCAAACATCAATCCCCTTGAACTCATAATTTTCCCTAATATGATTTTCATTTCCTATTAAGGTTCTACATGCTCATCATTATAATCCCAGAATTAATTTCCAAATTCTTATGTAATCAATACCAACTAGTATTCAATTCAAATCAGAGATCATTTATCACCCATATCTTTAAATCATTCAATCAATGTTTCAATCTTTACATCTTTAAATCCAAGATCTTTATCATTAACCATGAAAGTGATTAACTACGTATAATTGCAATTTAAAGCAAGTAACTACTTGTCTTTGTAGATTTAGTCCAAAGTTCTCTACATTTATCTAATGGGTTGAATTAGAAGATATCATGTCTCTTCTCTTCTCTAAGCCCCTCTCCCCTTCCTTCGTCTTATTCTGTTATCTTGAACTCTCTCTAACTCTCAATTGTGCAGAATGTCAAAGGTGGGATGCTGTACACATTCCCAACCTTTAAATACCTCCTTAATTCACCCTAATCACATTTTTTCACTTAACCCTAGGTGTAAAAAGACCCTTCTACCCTTATACGGGTTCTGCTATGTGTAAAAAGTCTCTGAAACAAAAACATAACACTCGGGTCCCTATTCTGGATTATTTCGACCCTTCCCTGATCACTGGTGCACTCGAAAGATCATTCGAGTCACCTAACTGCGAATATGATAGAATCTCATTAACTGGGCCCGACACGTGCATACCATATGCATCGCATATAAAATATATCGTCCCGCCAATGTAAAACTCTATCGACAGATAATAATAAACTGTCACTTTTACTCATACGCGATATATAATATATCACATATCTATTTACTTATCACACGCAAGTAAATATTAATAATAATAAATATTAATCCTTTATCTTACTAATTAATATTTACCGAAACCCAATCTAATTTTCCCAAAAAAATTAATAAAATTAAGCACATGAAAATTAAATTATAATAAAATTATGGGATGTTACATTCTTCCCCTAATAATGGAATTTCATCCCTGAAATTTGAACGTAAGTAACAACCCCCATTTTCTCATGTAAAGGCTGGCCAGGCACGATACGCCGAAGATGGGGCTTGTCTATCAATTAATACCATTCTAAGAACAAAGTAATATAAATATTATTATTTTAAAGGCCGGTATTTAACTTTAATTATATTTCCATGACAATAATTAAACTTAAAACCAACACCAACTAAATAATAAATCCAACAGCAAGTAAAAATCACAACTCTAACATAATTTAAAGAAATCTCAGGCTTATGCCCTTACAAATGTTTCCAAATAAAATAACTAACTCCGGCATAAAAGCACCTAGGCTAGAATCGACAAATCTGAAAACTGTTGAGCAAGAGAGACTGCAAGACTATCACAACACAATTCATCTATCCTTATCTAGGAGAACCTCGGGGGGGGGGGGGGGGGGGGGCATTTAAATTTGGGTCAGAGACCTAGGTGTGCAAGAATTAACTTATTCAATTTAAGATGCAATAATACAGTTGATGCAAAAATGAATAATCCCCTTCGTCACTCGCATGCGTTTAACACCCCACCCCTCATTTAAGTGTGATATTATCCATATCCCGATAAGTTCCCAAATGACAAATATGACAACGTGTCAAATTAATAATAATGGATTTGTTGATAATTAAATGCTTAAGAGTACCGACTACATTTAACTGCCAATGCTCGTAATACCTCAGTCTCATAAATTTCACATAAATGGTATAAACATTTATTATGCATTATAGAATCAAAGTTGTAGTTTACGTCCACATTCTTATACACTTCCAATTTATCTCAAATAAAGTTCGAGTAAATTATCAATATATGTCTTTTATATATTTGACATACAAAGGCATCTACCGTTGATGTCTAGTTCATACTCTATCGACAAGTCCCGAGTAATATCTTATCCTAAGAGGACATCACAAAACATATATAAGTTGGGGTGGGTCCCTACGCCGGATACCTGCTCACGTCCCATACCCAGAAGTGACACAACCTGGGTCAACGTCAACACCTACCTCCTCATAGATGGTGCCTCCACGTAGTACTTATATGACCTACACAATCACCAAGCCCACCTGTGCCGCCGTGTGGTACCCGGTCTGAACGCACGAACCCCCGATCCAATTGAATAGTCCATGAACATTGGTATGTCTGCACAAATACATATAAGTACATATTATTATCTCATTTAATATGTATAGGTAACTACTCAATAATTACCATTAGGAAGTCCCACATAAGATTCACAATTTTTCCATTTATTAATAATTTACCATCTAGCGAATTATTAATTTCGCTCCATTGAGTAATTACTTAACTAACTCGTTAATTATAATTTTTCCTATTTAATGTGGGTAAATTTGTATTTTTAAAAAATTCTTTATTGTCCCAAACCCTCTTCCACTCACTCACTTGGGCTTATAAAAATACTCATAACCAAACCCCATGCCCAATACTCTCATTAATGTTAACATTCCTTAATACCCTATCTCCCAATACCCTAGGTATTGAACTTCCATCTAGTTTTTTCTATAATTAAATTCCCAAAAAATAGTCCCAAAAGAAATTCAGAAAATGGAACGAAGGTGTCAGATTACGGCCCTGTCGTTCGAACGACTTGCAATGTCGTTTGAAGGACACGCAGGGTCGTTCGAATGACCTCCAACGTCATTTGACGCTGCACTGCGACTTCTTCTTCCTTCTGCTACTTTCGCTACTTCTTCCATTTGTTCTCCTCAGATCCAAAACTCAGAAACCCAGAAACAGTGCCTTCGAACAAAGAAAGTAAATCCAGAAAGGATATATTCATACCCAAAAATTTAATATCTACTAACGATGTTATCGATTAAAACATTCTCCAATTTCTAATCGTATTTAATCCATAATAAGGGCATCTATCATTGGATTTACATCAAAAATTCAGTTCGTAAATCATCAGTAGTATCCTCTACATTAATTAGTCACGATGTCCCAATTTAACTATCAAGACCCTAAGGGATCTACCGTAAATTTTAAGATTTCGATACCTGAATTTCTGGGACCAATTATATTTTAAATTCAGTCCTCCACATGTATAGAATATTTGTTCATCATCAAATTAATCATATCAAACCTAAATTCCAGAAATTTTAAGGGGTTATCATCATGCATCAAGAAGATACATTGAAAAACTTATATTAAACGAGAGAATTCTTGCCATTTTTCGGTGATGGGTGATGTCTTCCTTGAATTCTCTGTTCTTTCTCCTCTTAGGCATTTGTTCCTCTCTCTCTTGAAGTGGGGATGCTAGAGTTAGCTTATGATTAGTAGTGGGGAGTTATTTCTCTTCCTCATAATCTTATATTTTACTCAATTCCCGAGTTGGACATTTAACCCCATTTTTGGACCCCCAAATGAGCCTGAATCGATATTCAAACTAGCCCAAATGTTCCCAAACTCATATAGCTATGATCTGGCACCATTTGTAAATATTTAAAACCCTAAACCGAGTCTCTAACACTTTCCAAAATGCGTCCCAATTATTTCTATTTCACTTAGACATTTTTATTATGTTTAATAACACGTGCCCATAAATTTATTTATGTGTGATTTATTTTCCACTAGCAAGCCCGTTATGTCCAATTGAGTTTTATATTTATGTAATCATGAATAACTGTTTATTTTAAATTTAAACTTTCACTCATTTAATTTTAAATCCTCCCAATTTAATTTATTCTCAAAATAAATTTGAAAATTATTAAATTTAATTATGTCGTAATATCTTATTCTAAAAATACGGGGTATTACAATGTACCTTCCACGAAGAGATTTGGATACTTTTTTCGCATGTCATCCTCACACTCCAACGTCGACTCGAAAATAATGTGGTATCTCCATTGTATACACACTAACGGTACCACCTTTGTCTGAATCTTCCGGTCTCTACGTCCCAAAATAGCAACAGGTCTCTCCTCATATGAAATATTTGGCAGTATGTAAATCTCCTCTAATTGTATATGCTGATAATCCACGTCATCCCCGAGATCCTATTCAATGGTGACACGTGAAACACATCATGAATTCACTACAAATGCTCCGATAAGGCGAGCCTATACGCAACCGTACCTACCCTTTTGATTAAGGGAAAAGGCCCCACATACCTAGGTGCTAACTTCCCCTTCTTCCCGAATTGCATCACTCACTTCATGGGAAATACCCACAGCAATACCTGATCGCCCACGTCAAACTCTAAAAATCTTTCGTTTGCATCGGCATAACTAATCTTCCGGTCCAGAGCTACTCGAATGCGACTCCTGATCAACTCGATTTTCACTGATGTGTCCTGAATCAATTCTAGAAGTGGGACACAAAGATCCCGATCTGAAATAATGTTGAGAGATACCTTGTAAAATCTCACTATCGCTTCTATGAACAGTTGTGCATACATTCCCATCATATAATCCATTTGAACTGGCAAGAAATGGGTTACCTTTGTCAGTCAATCCACAATGACCCGATGGAATCGTGACCCCTTTGCGATGTCGATAATCATGTGATGAAGTCCATCGAAATACTCTCCTATTTCTATATCAAAATATCCAATAGTTATAGAACCTCAACTGGTCTTCGATGATTAACCTTCACAGTTTGACAAGTGGTTCACCTTGAGACAAACTCTCTAAATCATTCAATCAAAGTTTCAATCGTTACATCTTTAAATCCCAGATTTTTATCATTAATCATGAAAGTGATTAACTACATCTATTTGCAATTTAAAGCAAGTAACTACTTGACTTTGTGGATTTAATTCAAAGTTCTCTACGTTTGATAATGAGTTGAATCCATAGATAACCTCTTTCTTCTCTTCTCCACACCCTTCTCTTCTTTCTTCCTCTTTTCTCTTTTCTTTAACTCTCTCTAACTGTCAATTATGCAGAATGTCAAAGGTGAGCTGCCACCCACATTCAAACCTTTAAATACCTCCTTAATTAATCCTAATCATGATTTTTCACTTAACCCTAGGTGTAAAAGACCCTCCTACCCTTATACAGGTCCTGCTATGTCTAAAAAGTCATCGGAATTGAAACATAACACCCAGGTACCTATTCCAGACTATTTCGACCCTTTCCGGATCACCGATACACTATAAAAGATCATCCGAGTCACCCAGTTATGAATATACTAACATCTCATTAACCTGGCCCGATACGTGCATACCATATGCATCGCCCATAAAATATATCGTCCCGTCGATGTAACACTCTATCGACATATAATAATAAACCGTCACTTTTACTCATACACGACATATAATAAATCACGTATCTATATACTTATCACACACAAGTAAGTATTAATAATAATAAATATTAATCCTTTATCTTCCTAATTAATATTTATCGAAAGACAATTTAATTTCCCCAATAAAATAATAAAATTAAGCACACATAAATTAATTAATAATAAAAGTAAGGGGTACACATAATGTTACCAAAAAAATTTTGAGAGCCAAAATGTTACACTGCCCAAAGTTCAGGGCCACTAGTGTAATTTTTTTTAAAATAATTTTTTTTATAATTTTAATTAAGGATTTCTACACAACCATGTCAATTCTATCATGTATTGGTTATGCTACTCTCTTGCGACATTTAAGACTTGGACCCTCTATGCAAGATGTTTATTATTATCTAAAGAGTTCAAAAACTATTTATTGATTATAACATGGTAGCATATTAAAATGAACCAAAAATTGGTAAATAATATACTGTATGGAGATCTTAAACTAAAACAAAGATTAAAAATACATAGTATAACAACAATATATCAAATTTGACAAATTTATGTATAAAAATCATCTACGAGATGACATAAGTACAATGATATTTTCCTCATAATGTTATATAAAAAGTTATGATTCTTTAAAGAATTTGACTAATAAATTAAATGAAAAATTCTTTGCTTATCATGCATGTGCACTCACTGCACATGATGAATCCCATTAGTTATTTAACAGTTTTTTAGTTTTTGAGCTAAAGTGGTTGAACTAGAAAACTTTAGTATTTTATGTGCTAGTTTTGAAACATTAGGGACTAGAGTAATAATTTGAGGGGACCAATTTGCCAATAGACCTATTCATTTTCATAAAAATATATCCATGCATGTAGGATCTTTTGCCCTTTCTAAACCAACCAAAAACTACAATACGGATTGAAACTCTTCAACAAGCTGTTAAAAGACATTCCAAAAATGTAAGCTTTGACGACCCTTAAGTATTCCTTTTTACTTGTAAATTCATTTTCACTTTTATCATTTTTGAGCTATTATTTATGAATAATTGACTTTAAAGACTAATTAAGACTAGTCATCCTTTGGTGTCACATGGATAGTCACTTTCACACCTTATTTTCCCAAACATATGGAGTTAAGAATGTGCAAATTATCCAACTAACAAATTTGCACGTGTTGCATGACAATCCAACCAACCATTTGGAGTTGGTATAAAAGAGTAATATCTTTGAATTTAAACAATCAATACAAACTATTTTATTTTAGTGATTTTCTTATAAAAGTTTGTGAAAATAGCGACACTGTGGATTATTCGATGTACAAAATAACTTTGAAATCTTGAAGTGCTTCTATTTTAATTGTTGACATAATAGACCTACATTGAGACAACTAATCTATTTGTAATAAAATAACTTTAATGTTCTCTTAATAAACATCATTCTAAAGGGAAAAATTAATATGATGGTTCCATAAATGAGCAAATGCCATGCGTCTAAACAGGGACAGAGCCACTTGGGACCTATAGAAGTTTTACCAAAAAAAAAAAAAAAATTACACACATGTTAAAAGAAAAAGTGAGGCCAAAATGAAGTTTATAAAAAGTTTCAGGTAGATTTTGATAAAGAGTCAATACTCTTATATGTTCTCGTTCTTTCCAAATAACGGGCTTCTCATTCTCTCTTTCTCTTCAATAGGTGAGTTTTGAAATGTTAATAGTTATGTATATTGTGATTCAAGTTGAAATTTTAGAGATTGATGATACTATTTTGGTTATTAAAATAGTTAACTTATGGAAAGGGATATTTTTATTTTGTTAAATTAAAATTAGAATTATTAGAAATTGAATGAAAATGAAATGGATAATCAATATTATAACGTCAACGTATTGTATTTTTTTATTTTATTCTTAGTAACTAGTTGTGTATTGGATTGTTGAGTATTTGGCCAATTATATGCTCTAAACCCAAAATAACTTCAATTTTTTTTGGCTCGGGGGCTTCTGCCCCAAAACCCCTAGTGTTGGTGATTACTCCCCCACACAATAAAAATCCTGGCTCCATCCCTACGTCTAAATACTGATCATCAAATTGCAAGGTTGACTTTGAAGGCATACCGAAGAGGTCACCCGCACAAGCAATTTGGAATTTTTAAGTGCCTCTGTTTCCACCAAAAAGAGTAATCATTATAGGAAAAGAATAATATTTATCGGCGTAATTGTTGGCGAAATGCAATTCTTGACTAAAAGTGGCTTCGTGATGAAAATTTGTGCTTGTCTCAAAAGTTAGTAGTCAACAGTGAAATTAACAACAAAATCATATCTTCGTTTGTAAAATGATTTTTTGCTATAATTTTAAGGTGAATCTATTAGATCTTCTCTTTAGTACTCTAACATTCCATAAGTGTCATTAAAAGTACCACAAGTGTTTGAAACATGATTTTGAAAAGTGCCATAAAGTTAATTTAGGAACAATATACATTTAGCAACGACGTTTCCCGCAATGTTTTTGGTTGTTTTGCTTTGAAAGATTATCTTCTTTTAGCCAAAATCTTCTTAACAAGTATGTATGTATTGAGAGTGAAAATTTGTTGACCCTACCTAAATGAGGGTTAACACATTCCTTCAATGTGATTGGTTGAAAAATGAATGATCCAACAATGTACCCTATAATTTTTAATGAGTTATCCATATTTTAAGTAATCACATACGAGGGTCTTGTTAACTCTCTTTAGAGGAGGGTCAAAGAAATTGGACTAATGTATCTCTTGTCAGTACCTTTCAAGCTTTGGAACATTTGAAGGGATTTCATTGTGATTTTATGACCCTTTATTACAAACGATCCTCTGATATTCCAAAATAAGTGTTTAGTATTTTTCCTTTGAGACAAAATTAATTGTCAAATAGAATAGGTATGTATGGTTTTATATGATGTTTGATATCCTTATTTGCCATCGCAATTAAGTTATCTCAGGGTGTGTTTGATTGCAAACATAGAAAATGTGTGGAAAATAGTTCATTTGGATGAGAAGTTGGAAAATGAGTGCAAAAATATACGAGTTTTTGGCCTTCCTGTTTCTATTTTCCATGGAAACTAATTCTTTAGTGTGTGGATAAGAAAATATATTCCATTAAAAATGAGGTTTGAGATGGAGCACTTGTAATGTGGATGAGTGTTGTTCTTATATGAAGTATTCATAATCAAGGTACTATAAAGGCAAAACATGGGTTAAAATAATTATTTTCCACGAAATTTTTTTCATGTCAATCAAACACACCTTATATTCCAATTTTTTTAGGCACGTTTGATTGCATTTATTTTCTTTTGAATTTTTTAGCTTATAGTAAGGTATCTCTCTCATTTTCCAACTGTTGGGTGCATTTGATGATTTTCCAAAGAAACTTTCTTCACCCTATGCTATTAAACATGCCCTTAATTACTATGCTATTTTTGGAACTGACAAGAGAAACTTGGTCTGCAATTAAAATACCAATTTTACCTCTTGGGTTCCATGATGCCCACCACACCATTAACTAGCAGTTTGTAAGCTTCCATTCAATTATTAACTTCCTTAATCTACATTTGTTATTACAAGTATGATCACATATTGCACGTACATAAGTGTTACTAATTATTTTGAGGAGAACATATTTCTTTGAGGAGAGTAGATTTTAACAACCCCTAACTTTTTTAATTAGTTTTAGTTGGGGGAAATTTATAATTTGTTATTGTGAAATGTTATTATAGTTTCCATAAAAATAAAAGAATATTACATCAAAACATCGACTTTTAGTTAAATAAAAGTCAAACTCTTAAAATGTTTAATCTTTGAGTGGTAATTTTGTTTATTATTTTTTGTTGTTTTTATATTTATGGAGATATTTTGCCAATCAATTTGTTATTTTTTTTAATTATGGAGCGACATTATAATTTTACAGTATTGATTTTCTTGTATTAAATTGGAAACTCGTTGTCAAGTTTGTTGAAATTAGACACGTATTAATATTTATTTGGGATGTCAATTTAATTTTCAGTAAAGAAGTGGGTTGAAACTTTTGGGTCCTCATAGTGTGTGTATGTTGAGATATATCCACATTTATATTTTAGAAGCCCACTATACCACAAATACAAAATAGTTTTAGTTGAAAAATTTTAACTCGCGAAAGAAAAAATGCGCCAAAACCTTTTTGTCCCAATTTAGTGACGACATAAACTTAGTTTAGTGGCAAATTTGGGGTAATTAGTGGCGAACAATTTAGCCTCAAATGACAAAATTTCTCACGAGTTACAAAACCGTCATCATGTTTGAAACTGAGATAAAAAATATAAAAATCACCAAAATAAGTGTTACAACCAATCTCATGTATTGTATCGGTTTATCTATAAATTATCATAAACTCCGATCTTTAATTCCATATTCTCCAAACTGTGAAAAGTTTAGACCATTCGAATCTTTTTGACTTATTTTAAAAATAATGGATTTTCACCATGAGAAATAAAAAATAATTCTAAAAATTACCAAATAAACCATAAGAATTATAAATTACTCCCTCGACCCTAAAAATTATAAATACATCTAATTTTTTAAAATTAATATAATGATAGTAGGATGTGTCACAAACATGAATCACAAGTGTGCCATAGGCAAAGTCTTAAATGTACAATTGATACATTCGTTTGCTAGTATGTGCATTTGTTATTGGATTATTTTAAGAAACTATCTTCATTTTACCAATATAAAAAGTAAAACACACAAAATGGAATATTTTACAATTGAAACTGAACGCGTGTCTCATACTTGGCTAATTTCATGAGTTTTTTCAAACCCGACTAATATTTAATCTTCACATGCTCAATATGAATTTGAATTAATCACACAAAAGTTAAAAATGAAAATAGTATGAAAATAGAGTAAATGATGCCATTAATCTTTCTTTATTTGCAGGCAAGTATCTACTTGGAGGTTAACGTTTTCATTCTACCTTTTAAGTTGAAAATATGAGGAGCTTTTTGTTTCAGTAGTTAGAGTGATAGTGTTGTTTGATTTCTCACAAATTTGTTTTATATCTCATGTGCATATCTCGTGGGGTCCAAAGATTGGAACAATTGCAACCAAAAAATTCATCCTTTATTACTAAATATTTTAGTGCACAAAGCACAAGTTTTGAAGATACAACTAACCATGATAAACAAATAAATAAATGACAAAATAAACAAGCCCATCCTCTACACTTGATACAATAATAATTTAGATGAAAGCATATTAAGAAAAAATAGATTAAAACCCACTTCTAAATCAAGGATACTTGTATCTCGCTAATTAGTCATGCTTTGTCCGAATAAATACACCATTGAAGGATTTTTCAATTGTAGATAATATAAGCACCGCGTCTAAGAAGGTCACCACTGAAGTAAAAGTGAATCGCTTTATATCATAATTGTTGAATCTCTTCAATGAAGCGTGGAGGGCCTTATAGAGTACACAAGTTGGCTTTGGCAATTTTAATTGTGATTCTTCCTCTAATGTGGTGTTACTTTATTGTATAGTTCAGAGAAAAACCTGAAAAGTAAACAAAGGAAATAAATAAGAGAATATAATTGGGTGTTCCAAACATAGATCATATCATCATAGTGGATAAAGTTGGATATGTGTAAATGAATCGTTTACTTACATGACTGCCGGAAGAAATTGGTAGAGCTATTGGTGCTTATTAGTGAGTTAGAGGAGAAGGAGAAGCATATATATAGACGGGAGGTGGAGGTAATTTCATTAGTGGTTGAGGGGATTTGTAGTGGTATGGGGGTGGAGACGGTGATGGTGGCGAGGGAGATTTGTAGGCATAAGGAGTAGGGTGAAAGGGAGATGGCGGTGGAAGAGATTTATAGAAGTAAGGTGGAGGAGGAGATGGTGATGGTGGCCGCGGAGACTTGTAATGGTATGGGGGAGGTGGAGGTGGATACGATGGCGGTCGAGATTTGTAGTAGTACAGTGGAGGAGGAGAGGGTGAAGGTAGTGGCGGAGACTTATAGTAGTAGGAAGGTGGTGGTGATGGAGGTGGTGGGGACTTGTAATAATAGGGTGGAGGAGGAGACATTAATTATAGTGGTGGAGATTTGTAATAGTATGGAGGAGGGGGAGATGGTGATGAAGGTGGGGGAGTTTTGTAATAATATTGAGGTGTTGGGGATGGTGATAGTGATGGTGGTGGCGGGGATTTGTAATAATATGGAGGTGGTGGGGATGGTGAGGTGACTTATAATAGTAAGGTGGATGTGGAGATGGTGAAGGTGGTGGTGGAGACTTATAGTAGTATGGTGAAGGTGTGGATGATGATGGAGGTGGTGGGTACTTGTAGTAGTATGGTGTAAGAGGAGACTTTAATGATGGTGGAGGAGATTTGTAATAGTAAGGCGAATGAGGAGGAGATGGTAATGGAGGAGGTGGGGATTTATAGTAGTACGGTGGAGGAGGAGGTGGTTCTAGAGGATGGGGAGATTTGTAGTAATATAGGGGTAGAGACGAGGGGGAGGGCAGTGGAGGTGATTTATAATAGTATGGAGGCAAATGAGAGAGTGTTGGGGGTGGTGGAGATTTGTAGTGGTAAGGAATTGGTGTAGATTTGGTTGGTGGTGGTGGAGAGTTGTAGACGTAACTTGGTGGTGGCGGGAGCTTGTAAACATAAGTGGGTGGAGAAGGTGGTGGTGACCTGTAAATATAATTATGTGATGGTGGTGGAGGGCAAGTGTAGTAGTAAGGAATTGGGGTTGCCTTTTGTTTCTCACACCCCTTGTAAGTCGTATTAGAGCCATAGGCAAATGGTTTGGCAGAGAGTAAAACTTCAAATTTATTCTTGGATTTGAGCCTTAGGGTGCCACCCTTCATTCCTCAATTGAGATTTTTTGAGATGCTTCATTTCGAACGCTTTGGTGCCTTGTGGAGCTTAGCATTGCATGCCTCGGCTCCTCCATATTTTCCATATTCTAAGTCGTCAACGGTGATGATGTATTTGCCATTAGTCTTAGTGGTACCAAATGCCACAATCTTTTTGTCACCAACTTAGCATGTTACCTTCACAACAACACCTGTTTCATATGCAAATAATTAAATTAGATGGGTAACCATGTTGGTTTGCATCGATCATCAACTATTCAAACAATTAATCATATAACACAATATCAAAATGAAGGTAGTTAATCAAGTCTTTATTTCTATTTTTCATGCTTGAATTTCTAAATATTTATCCCTTTACATTAAAAATAGTAGATTTGTACAAGCCAATGTGATCATAAATGAATAATTACTCCCGAATCTTCCTTTTAAAGAAAACACACACACACATACATACACAAAGACATATATTTCTTAATATATATTTTTCATGTTAGGCTATGTGTCCAAAGAGGTCAATTTTTGTTTCTCATAACACAACCACAATTTTCAAGTGTTTGTGACCAACAATTTACTTATGAGATATAAAGACGTAGTAGTTAGTGCCTAATAATTTCGTAACAATAGCTCGAAGTTGTAAAGTAAAGAGAATGGGTCGTTAACATTTTGAAAATTAGATATATAAATATTAGTGTTTGACCACAATTTATAATGGAAAATTGAGATTATTATTAATGAGAATGGTTTATGGTGTTTCTTGGCATGGGACTTCTCTGGATATGTCGAATCATAACATTTATGGCAATAAGCTTTTTCTAAAACCTTTAACACCAACTGGTGGTGGTGAGGGTTGTGGGGGGCATGCGGTGGTGGAGAGATGTAGTATGGTGTAGGAGGAGACTTGGTAGGTGGTGGTGGCCAAGTATATTAATAAGGAGATGGAGGGGATTTCAATGGAGGTGGTGGAGATTTTTAGTAATATGGTGGCGGTGGAGACTTGGTTGGAGGTGTTGGAGATTTGTAATAGTATGATAGGGGTTGAGAATGTGCTGGTGGGGGAGGAGACTTGTAGTAGTAAGGTGATGGGTTGGAATTAACGGGAGGTGGAGGGGATTCGTAGTAGTATGGTGGTGGCGGTGAATTAGTAGGTGGGGGAGGGGACTTATATTAGTAGGGTATGGGAGAAGATTTAACTGGAGGTGGAGTAGATTTAGAGTAGTATGGTGTTGGAGGAGATTTAACTGGCAGTGGAGGAGATTTGTAGTAGTATGGTGGTGGCGTAGAATGTGAAGGTGGGGGTGGGGACTTATAGTAGTAAGATGGTGGCGGAGACTTGGTCGGTGGTGGCGGAGACTTGTCATAGTAAGGTGGTGGTGGTGGTGGTGGAGATTTATAATACTATGACAGAGGTGGTGAATGGACAAGTGGTGGTGGGGACTTGTAGTAGCAAGGGGGTGGCGAAGATTTAACCGGAGGTGGAGGAGACTTATAGTAGTATGGTTGTGGTGGATAATCTACTGGTGGAGGTGGTGACTTGTAGTAGTAAGGTGGTGGCGGTGACTTAGTTGGTGGTGGTGGAGACTTGTAATAATAAGGTAGTGGTGGAGATGGTGAAGGTGGTGGGGGAGATTTATAGTAGTAAGGTGGTGGAGGAGATGGTGATGGTGGGGACTTATATTCTTACGGTGGTGGTTGATAACTTGGACTTTTTTATATTTGTCGTTGTTGTCAAGCGAAGCTAATCAATAATTTCCTTCAATTACCTACACAAAATATAAGAACTTGCATAGAGGTAAGTACGGATGTCAATCCCAATCTGAGGAGTGAAACGATTGAAAAGTAATGCAATTCATTTTTTATTTAATTTCTTTTTAATTTTTTACCTTTTCAATTTTTTTAGTTTTTTTAATAGTAAAAAAATTTTCAAGGGTGAATGAAGAATAAACTAAAGGAAAAAATATACTAAACTAGGAGGAAAGTCTAATGAAATAACTAAAAAGTGTGATGAAAAATGATGAATAAAATCTAACACAAAAATAAGAGATAAAGTGAGGAAATAAATGTGAGAACAATCAAGGAATGGTACTACACCACATATTCTCGTTAATCTAATTAATAAATTAGTTCATTTGAAATCTGCCAAATTTAGTGTTAAAATTGCGACTCAACTCTTGTCAGAAATGCAATCTTAACATTAACCTTATAGAAAATTAATTTTAAACCCCCAGAAATCTAGAAGATAGATTTATACTCCTTTTAATAAATCACCAGGTAGAATCGATTCATTAAAGTTCACATAAATCTTAGAAAATAAAATTTAGGTAGAAAATCATGATATAATACCACACTTGAGAAACCCCTATCTCTTGTTCGATTCTAAAATGGGTATTATATCTCGAATTTTGATTTTCTCTTGAAAATCATTTACCCTCTTTCGAGGCGTAAATTGAAGGGCGAAGGATCAAAATTAACATTCAAAGGGACTTTCAAATAAACAAACTAATTTATTAAAATAACATTAAATACGGGTTCCTCCCACCCCTTGAAAGGGGTTTTAGCTTAACATGGTAAATAAACACAATAACCAAGCAATCAAAGGCATTAAAATAAAATAGAAAAGATGAGAGAACAAATCTTCAAACAACTCTCCTTGATTTGTAAAATTGAACTCTAATTCTTCATTGAACTAGAGTATTATCCATCCAATTTGAGCATCCAAACAATTTTCTAATTCAATACATCACTCAATTGAATCTCTCAACAATTTTATATCTCATTAATCTCTAGAAAAAAGAAAATAAAAACTACACTAAAAAAACTAAATTAAAAAAGTGTTTCTCTCTCATGTCTCTAAAATTCTCTTTGCTCTTTGTTTTTCTTCTCAAGATGGGTCTTGATCTTCTTAAATAGTAGGAATAATGGAGCAAGGGGTATTTTGGACATTGGGAAGGTGCATGTGGATGAAAGGTGTGAGTGGGGTTAATTTAGGGAGAGATAAGAGTGCATGTTTAATGGGTGAGGGAAAAAAAGCTGATTTGCTCATGAGGGTATTTTGGGAATAGGGACAAGTCACTCATTAAACATGTGGGGTTTCTTTATTTGGTTTGGGGTCTTTAGAGTTTTAACAAAAGAGGAAATCGGGTAAAGTATTAGGGAGGTAAAGTGGGTCTAGGGTTTGGATGAAATGGCTTTGAGTTTTGATTGAAATTATAATAGGTTATGGAGGCAGGTCTTATGTTTGTTCGATTTTAGGAACCTGAATATGGATCGGGTTGGTGTCAGAGATGGGTATACTCGGGTTTGGGTGGAACGGAGGTCCGGTAATGGGATTTAAGGGTGGACAACAAGTGGCTTAATGGTTTATTGGGTTTTCGGGTCGCCACGGATTGATGGGGAAGAAACTTGGGTCGAAATGGTTTAGAGATGAGTTGCAGATCTGTGTTTGGAGGTATGGGAGGTCGGGTTGAGGTGGGTATGGAGGAGGATAACAGGGGTTACGTGTTTTGTCATTGGCATGTCACGGGTTGGTTGAAGATGTGGGTGTTAATGGAGGTTTAGGTGAGATGTATGGGATGAGTTTGTAGGTTTTATTGAGTTCGTGGGGTGGCCGTGGGCCGGGCCTGGGCAGGCCCGGTCGGGCTCGGGCCGGGCTTGAAAAATTAACGGCTATCCCAAGCCCGCTCGGGCCCAGATCGGGCCTTATTATGTAATCCCAAGCCCGCCCAGATTTGAAAGCTCTTTATCCAGGCCCGCCCGATCGGGCCATATTATATTAATTAAAAGATTTTTTTTAAAATTAAAATACCTATTTTTTTATTTAAAGACCAATTTTTTAATTTAAAATCTGTTTTAAACTCCATATATTACAAAGTCGATATATAAAGTTTCCCACTCTACATGAAAAGACTTGGTATACGTTTTTATATTTATAAAACTTCCCCCCCTCACATATATATAAATATATATATATATATATATATTTTTCGGGCCTCGGGCCGGGCCGGGCCTCATCGGGCTTAAGAACTCATGCCCAAGCCCGCCCGAAAAAAAATCGGGCCTATAAAATTTTGCCAGGCCCGCAAAGCCCTATTTTTTTATTGGGCGGGTTGGCGGGCCTCGGGCCTATGGCCACCCCTAAGTTTGTACCAAACTCAAGATAAAAATATCTATCTAAAAAAATAAAATAACAAAACTAAAAAATTTAAAACTATAAAGACTAAAAATTAAAACCCTAATAAAATAAAACTAAAGAAAATACAAAACCTAATGAAACTCAAAAAAAATAAATTCCTAATAAAAGACAAAATAAATCTATCCTAATAAAAAGAAAAACTAAAAACTAAAACTAAAAAATAAAAAATAAAAAATAAAAAATAAAAAATAAAAAATAAAAAATAAAAAATAAAAAATAAAAAATAAAAAATAAAAAATAAAAAATAAAAAATAAAAAATAAAAAATAAAAAATAAAAAATAAAAAATAAAAAATAAAAAATAAAAAATAAAAAATAAAAAATAAAAAATAAAAAATAAAAAATAAAAAATAAAAAATAAAAAATAAAAAATAAAAAATAAAAAATAAAAAATAAAAAATAAAAAATAAAAAATAAAAAATAAAAAATAAAAAATAAAAATAAAGATCAAATAAAAATAAAACTTACACCTAATTAAAAAGAAATATTAAAAAAATAGTCGACACGAATAATTCTTAAAAATATATAAAAAAATCTAAACAAAATATAAAATAAAACCTAAAAATTAAAAATGACTTAAGTAAATATAAAAAAAATTAATAAAAAATAAAAAAGGGTGCAAACTAAACACACGGGGGTTCGGGATGAGTTTAGGTGAAGCCATGACAGGGTAAAAGGCACGGGAGTTAGGTTTAAGCTCCTTGAACCACTTAAATGTCGCATTTTTCCTCTAAATATAGCTTTTAAATTCGTAAGTACAAGCAAGCCTGCAAAATAGACAAATACCCGCATAAGACACATTTTGTCGAGAATTCTTAGCATTTAAAAATCGTCTATTTGGGGTATTATTGAAACGCTTCTAGGTTCTTATCACACCACCCCCAAACATAACATTGCTAGTTGTCGAGCGAAAATAGAGAGAAAGAAATATAAGAAACTACAAGTGTGCCATTTTCGCGGGCACTTGCGATTGCACTTAGCATGTGCAACAAGTCTTTAAACCTATAGGTTGCCCCACAGGACGGGTGTTGTCTCGGGAGAGTTTGGAGTGAATGTACGCAGAAAATTCAAAAATTTATTGAAAAGCAGTCTATTATTTGACAATGAAAAGCTATACAACCCATCTAAAAAGACTTCAAGGATTACAATGTTCAACTATCAATGAATGACATAAAATTACTTAGTACCAAAGGAGTAATCCTTCTAAAAAAACTCAGCGTGTGTAGTGTGAAATAAACTCAAGTATCATAAGAGTAATTCCTAGACCGCCCTTTATAGAATCAATGCTTTGACTTCAAATCTCACTGGATATTTAAGACTTGGGCCCTTTATGAAAGATGTTTATAATTATTATTATCTAAAGAGTTCAAAACCTATTTAATGATTATATCATGGTAGTATATTGTATTGAACCAAAAATTAGTAAATAATGTAGTGTATGGTGATCTTAAACTAAAACAAAGACTAAAAATACAAAGTGCAAAACCAACATGTCAAATTTAACAAATTTATGTATAAAAATCATCTACGCGATTTGCTCATAATTTTATTTGAAAAGTTACGATTTTTCAAAGAATTTAACTAATAAATTAAATGAAAATTGTCTCGGTTATCAATCATGAGCAGTCATTGCATATGATGTACCCTATTAATTATGTAACGGTTTTTTAGTTTGAACTAAAGTGATTAAACTAGAAAACTTTGGTGTCTTATGTGCCAGTTTTAAAACATTAAGGTCTGGAGTAATAATTCGACCAGATTTTAGGGGACCAAATTGCCAATAACCCTATTAGTTTTCATGAAAATATATCCATGCACATAAGATATTTTTCCCTGTCTTAACCAACCCAGAACTAAAATATGGATTAAAACTCTTTTACAAGCTGCTAAAAAACATTCTACAATGTAAGCCTTGCCAACCCCTAAGTATTCTCTTTTACGTACTAATTTATTTTCACTTTTATCATTTTTGAGCTAATATTTATGTAAAATTGACTTTTAGGACTAGTTAAGACTAGTTATCCTTAGGTGGCACAAGGTTTGTCACTCTCACACCTTATTTACCCAAACATTTGGAGTTAAGCATGTGCAAAGTATACAAATGACTTTGCATGTGTTGCATGACAATCCAACCAACCATTTAGAGTTGGTATAAAAGAGCATCCTCTTTGAATGTAAAAATATGTACAAACTATTTTATTGCGGTGATTTTCTTATAAAAGTTTGTGAAAATAACGACACCGTGGGTTGTTGGATGTACCAAATAACTTTGAAATCTTGAAGTGCCACTACTTAATTGTTGACATAATAAACGTACACTGAGGCAACTAATCTATCTATAAGAAGAGAACTTCAATGTTCTCTTGATAAACATTTTCGTAAGGGGAAACCCTAATTCGATGGTTCCATAAATGAGCAAATGCCATGCGTATAAATAGGGATAGAGCCACTTGGGGCCCAATGGGGGCTTGAGCCCCTATAGAAGTTTTTCAAAAAAAATTACACTATTAAAAAAGTGTAAGGTTAAAATAAAGTTTATAACAAGTTTCAAGTGAGTTTTGGTAAATACTCAAAACTCTTATATTCTCTTTTACCAATACTCTTATATTCTCCTTCTTTCTAAATAATAGGTTTCTCATTCTCTCTCTCTCTCTCTCTCTCTCTCATATATATATATATATATATATATATATATATATATAAGAGATTAGCAACAAATTTTAATTCATTGTTGATTATTGGTGTTAATGTTGGTTATATTTTTAGTGTATATATGAAGAGTATATGAATTTATACTTCTAGCATCTTTCACATCTTTGAGCATAGATACTTGCATCTTTTTTCGTGTGTGGCCACCAGTAGCCCTATTTGATTTCTCGAAATGCAAATGATTTTCCTCATGCATGACTCCTATATATACCATCATGAAGCTCGCTGAGAATTTGCTCGGTGTCTTGCAGGTGGACGCATTAGAGGTAAGAATCTGTAAAGGATCTCTTGTAGTGTTTCACTCCTAGACCGAGATAGAAATGGGCTACCTTCACCCTTATTTTGTGAGCCAACTTCCTATCGTCTAGTAGTGTCTCATTCTATAAGTAGGCAGCGATTGGATCCATCCAACTTGGTGCTCTTTCAACGAGAAGGATCTGCTCGGTGGCCACTGTTTTGTTAATGCTAGGCTAGGTGAGGAACTCCACTTGGATAGTTTTTGTAAGGTCAGAGTTCACTACTGAACTTAGGGATGCTAAGGCTTCAAAATGACTATTTTCCCCTGAGGGAACTACTAGATGTGTACCTCCTTAAATCGTACCATAAGCTCTCTAACCATGGCAAGGTAGGGTGCCATTCCGTCCTCTTTTGCATTGAAATCTCCGCTCACTTATTTGGAGACCAGTTTGGAGTCGCCGAACACATTGAGGTGCTTTGACCCCAACAGTTGGACTTTGCACAGACCAGCTATCAGTGCTTCGTATTCGAGTTCTGAATGTCTCACAACGTCCTTGGTGGCTAAAAAAAATGTTCGGTAGCATTTAGAGGACTTGAAGATAAAATGATTGAGTGTTACGAGCATTCCAATAAGTTTCTAAATATCTCGCAATGTCCTTGGTGGTTGGACCCTGTTGATCACGTCAATCTCATTTGGATTGGCCTCAATACTTCTCTTGTCGACTAGGTAACCCAAAAATTTTCCTTACTGGACACTGAAGGTGTACTTGCTCGCATTGAGTTTCATTCGATACTTCATGAGGATTCGAAGGTTTTGGCCAGGTCTACGAGGAAGTCTTTGTCCTTGAACTTGACCAACTAGTCATCGATGTAGACTTCCCTGGTGTCTCCCATCTACTACTTGAACATCTTTGTGATCAACCTCTGAGAAGTTTCCCATGCGTTGTTCAGGCTGAACTACATGACCTTGTAATAATATATACCTACTGGAGTTATGAAGGATGTCTTGTTCTAGTCGGGGCCGAACAGCGGGATCTGATGCTACCCCAAATAGGGGTCCAAAAAATTCATTCTCTTGTGTGCTCTCGTGGAGTCAACTAGCTGATCAATCTTTGGTAGAGGGAAGATATCTTTAGGGAAGGCTCTGTTGAGATCAATAAAATTAAAGCAAACTCTATAGACACTTTAAGAACTGAACTTCCTAAATGAATCTTGCTTCCAGAAGGTTCCCTTCCTCATTCTCCACTAATTTAGCCTTTTTAGGGGCTATTCGACACGCCTTCTGAGTGATCAGCTTGAATGTTGCTTCAACGTGGAGATGGTGGAAGACTATGTCGGTATTAATACTAGGGAGATCGTATGGATTCGAATTAAAAACATATAAATTCTTCAAAAAAATGGCAATCAATTTTTTCTTTTTATGATCGATAAAAATAGGCCCGATCAGAAAATTTTTATCTGGCAAGTTGTCATCAACACCAACTTCCTCCAGGATTTTAATAACCCTATCAGCAGGGTGGATCTTGGTCTTCTCCACCCCTGGTCGAACATTCCGTAGTTGATATTTTTAAAGAGTGCCCCCATCATGGGAATCCTCCGAATGAACCTCTGGTTCATTCTTCTTCTCTTTTCGGGTGGCATCGATGAAGCACTTCTTGGCTATGGCTTAGTCGCAACGAATATCCATGACTCCTCGATCAGTAACACATTTGAGATTATTATGGTAGGTGGATAGTATGACTTTCATAGAATGGAGCCACCCCCTGCCCAAAATGGCATGGTAGGGCAACTCTATGTTTACCACCAAAAACTAGATGAAATATTGACCGCCCTTACCGGCAGGTCTATCTTTCCCAATTGCATCGTGATTTTCTCTGCGAAGTCAACCAAAAGAACTGTGTCCTCCTTAAGGTTGGCTAAGTTAAGATTTAACTTGTGGAATAACTCTAGGTACATCACCTTCGATGAGCTTCCCTGGTCTACCAGTAATTTTTTGTCATTCCATTTTGCGATCTTGAGAGTGATTACGAGTGAATCGTGGTGCGGAGTCCTCACTCCAATCAGATCTTCCTATGTGAAGATGATACATTTGGTGTAGTCAACATATTCTAGTCATCTGCGCTTGCCAACCTGCCTTTTTGCAGTGTCAATCTAGAATGCCTCCATGACAATTGTGACCTTTTTTACCTCCATCAGAACAACATTACCTTGGATCTTCTTCAGGTCGAATGCTCCATGAATCACCACGAACTTCTGTCCCATGTCTTCCTCAAGGATATTATTCAGTTTCTAGTCGCCATTGGTCGTGATCTTGTCAATTTTCTTTTCTAAGTACTCGTTCAAATACCCAGCCTGGGCCAACTCTTCCAAGTACGACTCCAGTGTTTTGAAAATTTCTATCCTTGGCTTCCCTCCTTGTGGAATGTGCATCTTAGCACATTATTACTCTTTGTTGGGCCACCAACCATCTTCTAGGGACGCTTGACAGATGGCTGATCCTTGATCTTGCTCAAGATCTTGTAGATTGGTTCTTTAAAGACTGGGATAATAGCCTAGAATGCCTTTGAAGGATCGACCTTACTCTCATTCTCGAAGATCTTCTTTCTCTTATTCTTGCTCCCTTTATTTAGAGTGTCGCTTTTGTCTCCTCCTTTGGTTGCCTTTGTGTGACCGTTGTCCCCTGGAGTGGAGTGAACCACATCCTTAACCTTGGCGTATTTTTTGATACGTGCTATGAGGTTGTCAATGGTGTTTGACTTTTTCTTCGTTAGGGACTGGTGCAGTAGAGATGTGGTTGAAAGAAAAATCTTAAAGGATGTTACAACATCCTACTTCTAGCAATCTTCCACCTCGTTGAATACCTCCTAGTACTATTTGGCGTAGTCGCGAGGGCTCTCTTGTGGTTTCTTCTTCATAGTGAGTAATGAATCCATCCTTTTCGGGTGGGAGCTGCTGGTGATGAAGCGAGCAGTGAAGGTCTCAATGAGGTCCTTGAATCTCTTGATCGACCTAGGTGGATGCCTCTCGAACCATTTATGTGCAACGTCTCGTAGGTTATAAGGGAAGACTCGACACATGAGAGCGTCGTTATAGCTCTACAGAGTCATTGCCTGCTTGTACTACCTAACATGGTTTATGGGATCTGTCTTGCCATCATAGATTTTGAATATGGGAATGATGAACTTCTTTTAGGTCTCCCCATCTTCAATCACCCTTGAAAAAGGATAATTTCATATGAGTGTTAAGAGCTCTTCTGGCTAGCTATTTAATCAACTTCACCCCTCGATGGGCTGGGTGTTGATCCATCTCTCTACGCACCAAAATTCTTATGTCTTCATCCTGATGATCACTACATCAAATTGGCAAAAATGTCACTCTTCACCCAACCAAGGTTGTTATGGTAAAATACCGTGACAAAATACATGCATTTTTTGTCACGGACATGTCACCATCAAAGATTGTGACAACCATATAAAGTTGTCATGGTCTTTGACCGTGACATGTCTGTGACAACATAATTAAAATATGACACTATCCTCCTTATCCTTTATTCTTTCCCTCATTTCTTTCCCTTGTAATTATTTCTCTTTCCCTCTGCACGAACATGCGACCATCTCTCTCTCACTCTCCTTCCTCTTATTCGACCATCTCTCATCCCTCCCCCCTCTCCTTCATTCTGGTACGTACATGTCTCTCTCTCTCTCTCTCTCTCGCGCGCGCACGCACAGACACCCCATACACACACACCCCATAGAAACATACACACACAAAAAAAAAACACCACACACACACACATACCAAACACACACACACACACACACACACCCTAAAATGAAAACTTTAAATTGATTTCAAATGAAAACCCTAATTAATTTGAAAACCCTAAAAAATACCCACAACACACACACACATACACCCTATAATGAAAACCCAAAAATGATTTCAAATGAAAACTCTAATTAATTTGAAAACCCTAAAAAAAACCGCACACCACACACCACACACACACACACACCTTATAATGAAAACCCTAAAATGATTTCAAATGAAAACCCTAATTAATTTAAAATCTTAAAAATAATTTCAAACATATAGACAAACATATGCACTTATTAAATTTTTTAATTTATTGTGCTAATTTAAAAATGATGTCACCTTATTATTTATTGGGATTCTTGAATTGTTGTTGATTGGTGAATTTGAACATTTAGATGGCCATTGAGTTGGTTGGCCCTAGGCATTTCTAATATTTTGCATTAATTTATAATTACTTTGAATTACTCATAGTGCGCATAGATACTAGCATTCTAGTTCTTATGCATACGCATTCAATGGCCCTTAGACCCGTTCGAGAGTCATTACCCCTGCAATGAGATCTCTCGAATTGTCCCGTTTGGACAACTTGGGAGTGCATAGTTTTCGTATAATAATATTCTAAATGGCTTAAACTTGTTACTTTTGGGGGAAGTTCTACTGCTGTCTCTTAATGTTCTCTAAGTACATACTAAATGATGCGGTGTTAAGTGTTATTTCAATTGATAAATTGAAATAACACTTACACTTACGAATCTATGTTGTGTACTTGGAGAACTATATGGATATGCTGTCGAACTTTTTTCAAATTGAAATAATGTGTAAGAGCTGTAAGTATATTATGAAAATATGCGGTCTTGAATGAGATAGGACCACTCACCCTTTAAAGGAGATGGAGGAAATATGCGGTCTTCAGTGTGTGTATTCTGAAATTAAAATTTGTATATTGAAATTGGTAATTGGTATAAACTAAATATTATGGTAATTGGTATAAATTGGTAATTAGAATAAATTTATTTATAGTGGGTTTGCCCTTACAGCCTCTCTCTCTCTCTCTCTCTCTCTCTCTCTCTCTCTCTCTCTCTCTCTCTCTCTCTCTAATTGCAATAGCGATGACCCCCTTTCCTCTACTTCACATATTTCGGTGGCCATCTCTCTCTCTCTCTCTCTCTCTCTCCCTATACACATTATATATATATATACACACACACATACATACATAAATGTTTGTGCTCATAAATTATGATAGATTCACATTAACTCTGATTTTTGCTATGATTAAAATTGGGTATTGATTTATGTCATGCATTCAAGTGAGAATATATGCACGCATGCACCCCTCAAAGCAAGTGTTATATAACAAGTAACGAGGGTGAAATGGTAACAAGTAATCATATAGAAGTTGATTTAGTGTAAATTTACGCTGCCTAAATTATAGTAATGAGAACCGTAATAGATAGCCATTAGCTCTTATTTCACTCACCTATATGATGGCAAATAAGTGAGTGAAATAGGAGCTAATGGCTATCTATTGCGGTTCTCATTACTATAATTTAGGCAAGTATAAATTTACAGTAAATCAACTTATATACGATTACTTATTAATTTTAACCCTCGTTACTTGTTATATAACACTTGCTTTGGGGTAGGGATGGAAATGGGACGGGTTTGGTAAAACACTAACCCGACCCATTTAATAAACGGGGCGAGGCAGGGCGGGTCAATTTTTATTTAAATTAATTCCTAACCCGCCCCATTTAATAAACGGGGAGGGTCATGGCTCCTACGGGTTGGATTAATTTAAAAAATAGTAAAATTAAAATTATTACATTATAGTCCTAAAGGCCTATAATGTTTCAATATGGGAGAAAATCCTCCAATTGTCAATCCATGTTTTCGCATAGATTTTCCAAAATTAACATACAAATAAAGGATTTTTTAGTGTATGTGTGTGTGTGTATGATTTAATTGTAATTAATATACATATAAAGGGTAATTGTGTAGGCATAAGTTAAACGGGTCGGGTCGGGGCGGTTTTATTTAACTTGACTCCTAACCCGCCCCATTTAATAAACGTATTTTTTATCAAACCCATACCCGCTCCTAATTCATTAATCATATTTTAAAACCCTCCCCATTAGGGTCGGGTCGGGGCGGGGTCCTACGGGTCGGGTTAAATTGTCATCCCTACTTTTGTGTGTGTGAGGAGGGGGGGGGGGGTGCATGCATGCATGTATTCTCATATGAATGCATGACATAGCAGTACTGTAACATGATGCAATGCTTTTTATATTCTCATGTTCACTTGATAAGTTGTTGATTGGTAGATTTGAACATTTAGATGCCCATTGAGTTGGTTGGCCTTAGGCATTTCTAATATTTTGCATTATTATTTGAATTGTTGTATGCTATTCTTGGATTATTGTGGTGGATTAAAACATTTAGGTGGCCATTGAGTTGGTTATCCCTAGGCATTTCTAATATTTCACATTATTATTTGAATTGTTGTTTGGGATTCTTGAATTGTTGTTGACTAGTAGATTTGAATATTTAGATGGACATTGAGTTGGTTGGCCCTAGGAATTTATAAAATTTAGGGTTGTGATTCTACCGAATATAAATAAGACAGAGATGAAACATACTATAAATTTTAAATGCTTGATGTTAAATAATTAATAATGCAAAATGAAACATAACTATGTATCCATCACTATAAACATTACTACCGAATAAATGAATATACACTTTTGTTTGTACACTTTTGTTTATACTGATCCATGAATATACACTTCTTACCTATAACATGTGATTGCTTGTAGTAGCTGTGATGGGATATCCTAAATACAAAGAGTGGATGGGTGAGACAAATAGACTTCGGGATGTGTTTCGCAGATGTGCTAATGAATTTGTGAAATACGGAAAGAGATGTCATAATGACGAAGAGTTTTCGTGCCCGTGTGCTAAGTGTAGGAATGGTAAGGTGTTTGAGTGGAAAACAGGTGGATTACATTTGTTAAGATGGGTTATGCAAGATATTTATCAATTCTGAATTTTTCACGGGGAATCGAATGTTCCTTTTGTCCCCGAGCAAGCTTCACAACAACCTTCAACAAGTAGGATAGATGTACAAGGGAATGTAGATCACAATATGCTATAGGATTTAGTTGATGCCGCGCATGGAGTTCATGAAATGGATGAAAATGAGGTCATTGACGATGTACAAGGTTCAAGTGCAAATGAAGATATTGGGATAAACCTTGACGATGACTACCAAGGTTTAAAATTTAAGGCGATCCAGCTGTTGTACTCTGGATGTGACAAAGATCAAACAACTTTACATGTCATGGTTGGTTTTCATAATTTGAAGACCCAATATAGTTTGTCTAGCAATAACGTGATAGAAATTTTGAATTGGGTGAAGAACTTTCTATCAAAGCTGAATACGCTTCCAAATAACTATCCTACTTTGAAGAACAGTTTGAAAGGTTTTGGAATGAATTATAAATCAATTCATGCTTGTGTGTATGACTGCATACTTTACCGAAAGGAGTGTGAAAATCTCGATCGATATCCGGTATGCGATGAATCTAGATATGTGTAATATACTGGCAAGGAATGCACAAGCTCAAAACTGCCTCAAAAAGTGTTGAAATATTTTTCCATTGGGCCTAAATTGAAGCCTTTTTCACAGTTTTATGGTTAGCGGAGGCAATGACTTGTCATGCAAGGGCAAAAGTAGGGGATAATCTCATGCGTCATCCTATTGATTTTACATCTTGAAAGAGGATGAGTTATGAGTATCTCGATTTTGCTCGGAAACAACGTAACATTTGTTTGGTAATATCAACATATAATTTCAATCCATTTGGAAATCTAAGAACCAATCACAGTGTATGGCCAGTGATCCTAACACCACTCGACCTCCCTCAATCACAGTGTATGAGACCTGGATTTTTGATGCTGTCTTTATTGATACCTAGGCCTAAGGCACTAAGTGCATCGATGTCTAATTGTCTCCTTTGGTAGAAGAATTAAACGAGTTATGGGAAGAGGGTGTGCAAGAATTTGACTCTTTTGAAAAAGAAGACTTTACAATGAAAGATATGTTGATGTGGGCAATTCATGATTTTCCAGTTTATGGGATATTATCCGGTTGTGTAATACATGGTTATTTGGGGTGTTCTATTTATGGAGAGGAGACTGAATCTCCGTGTCTCTTCGATAGCGAAAAAAATATATACCATTGACATATGAGGCTTTTACCTCCTTATCATAGTTTTAAATTTGAGAAAGGTTCCAATTTTTTATCTGGTGGGTTGGACATTGGCTACCTCCGAGAAAAATTTCAGGTTCAAAAATAGAAAGTAGATATTCTAATTGTGGCCCTAATATGCCAGGTAAAAATCTTAAATTCAATAATGTCAAGCATAAAAAGACCCGAACTGGGAATGAAACTGAGAAAAATAAACGCATGGTCTAGGAGATCATTTTTATTTGAATTGCCGATACGCACCCACTCACCACCTGCATATGATCCCTTTTCCACCTTGACCCCCGTCAAACGGCCTATGTAAATAATAGGTTTGCCAAATGTGCATTTAATAGACCTCTGGGGTAGCAATCCCATAGCTAGGGGGTTGAGGGACTCGGACGCACAACCGGGTATTGGGGTTCATGGACGTGCATTGCAATATATTGAGGCAAAGGTTTGTGTCACGCATATTATGCCCGAAAAAGAGAATTAACCTTTGTGGTTGGAAGAGCAATACGACACGTTCGATGAATTAATGGTTGTATTAATTGATATGTTGCATGGCCTACCTTCCTCCTCAGACCTGACCTGTTCAAAACTGAAGTCCTTGACATTATTTTTATTATTTCATGCTTATGAAATTTTTTATCGGATATTATTTGTATTTATTTCATTTGAATATTGAATGTTGGGTGGTTAATTCATATGTATTTTTTTTATGAATTATTGAATGTTGCTTGATATTTATACTATTTGAACAGGTTTAAACATGCTGTAACAGGGTTAAATATACTACTGGGCAACGATAGTGGCTATACTACCCAACATTTGTTTTTTAATTCTGGCCATATTTGTCACAAATTTTGACCTTGACAAGTTTGTGACAAAGGAAACATTATCACAGACTTGTCATGTTCAAAGTCCGTGAAAATTTTTCTTTATCACGAACTTATCATGGTCAAAGTTCGTGATAATTTTTTCTTTGTCATGGACTTGTCATGGTAAAAGCTCGTGACAAGTTAAATTCTTGTAACGGACTTTGAGTGTGGCAAGTCCATGATAAAGAAGTTGTCACCCCAATTCCGGTCATGATTTTTGACCGTGATAAGTCTGCCTTGTCGCGAATTTTGATCGTGACAACTAGGAAGTCTTGGTGCAGTGGATCATTATCTCTATGGTGCCTCTTTGATCGGCCATGCTCAGATCGATCACGCTCTAACCCGTCATGTTCAGATTGATCATCGTCGCATCTGAAGCTCCTACCTTGGCTACGAGTCTTACTCACCTGAGGACTAGGAGACCTAGCGCAACGCTTTCTGGTATCTATATGAATATATCTCTCCATCCTTTTAAGTCGCCTCTGTAGGCGAGCATTTTCTTCCGTCTAGAGGCGTGTTAATTTCTCCTTCTCCCGAAGCCGAGCTTCATAACCATCGAACAACTTTGAGATCTAAGTAGACCTAGGTGGTCCATGGCTTTCTTTAGAAGGTTTCCTCTCTTGGAAAAACCTGGTATTTGGTGGTTGGCGAATCCCAAACCTGACCTTAGGTGGAACTGGATCTGCCTACACGTCGCAAATTTGAGGAAGATTGTTTCTATTTTGAAACATCACGGGCTTTCTTTGAATAAATGCTTTCGTAGGAAAAAATGATTCCAGGGACGACGCCAATGGTGAGTGCAAGGATGATCACAATAAAAAATCTAGAACGCAATATGGAGCAAAAAATAAGTTATCACACACAACACCAAATACACACGGTTTGACAACTTGCCTACGTCCGCGGAGAGGTTACTGTTTTCTATTAGTGTGTCTCAAACAATCGAAGTTATAACCCCTTTTCCCCGGGTCAGGGTAGTGTTTGAATTGTACAAATAACTCAACCAACTTGTGGATAGCTCGTAGGTGTCCCTGAATATCCCCCCCGAGATTGTTGGTAACTAATTTGACTTTATCTACATGCATTTAAGCATATGTTAAATACACGAGTCTAAATTAAATATCTGAGTTGGGTCGGGCAGTCCACTTATAGGCTGGAGTGGTCGACTGTATCAATTGGCTTGAAGAATGAAGAAGCCCCCATAATTATTTGTTTTCTTTTCTAATTGTTCATATGCTACTTGACGTTATGAGTTATTCAAACTCAATTTTCATCTTCGAGGATTAAAATTCTTTAAAGAGGGTAGAATCTAACAACCCCCATGCTTTTGAAATTAGTTTTTGTTGGTGGAAATTTATAATTCAAGATTGCGATATCCAATTGAGGTATTTCGAAAAGATTTTTTTTCCGTTGCAATATTAAATTTAATAAAATATTTAAACTCTTTAAATGTTTTAGCCTTTTAGTGGTAATTGTTTAGTGGAGTTTGTTATTGTTTTATTTATGTATATGCTTTATGAATCTTTGAGAACATCAATTTCTAAACGAATTATTATTGAGAGGTGGAGATTAAGTGTCAAAATCCCTAGTTTCACATCATCGATACTTTTGTAAATGCCAAAAGCCTCAGCTTCACATCATCAATAATTTTGTCCACCCAAAACCAAAAATTAAATTCATTTTTTTTCATGTATCAACCCATATTCGTAGACTCTACATATGGTAATTAATCTACATTTAATTCCCTACCCAAAAGCTTGATTAACAATTCAATTTCAACCTAGATTTCATCGTATCATGTGTATATCATCAATTCTGCACTAACATGTATATTATATGCACTAATTAATGAAATATAACCACTTTCCTGGTTGGGAAGGTTTGAATTGTTGAATGAAAGTGGAATAGATGCGTTCCTCTCTTCCCGATCTACACGTTGATGGTATTCTTGGTGAAAGATGGGTGAGTTTGGTCTTGGAGCTCCCAAAAATCTCTTGTCCTTCTTCCTCTTGGGCTCTCACTTTTCTTCTGCAGATAAAAACCTAACTTCTCCCACGAACATGCAGATATATTCCTCCAATTTTCCTCCATTAATTAGCCCCATCTTTTCAAAAGACAAAAATACCCCTCCGGAGTGTCGGTTTGGCCTAAAACTATCCCGAAATCCAAACTAAACCCCAGTAGACTTTTCTAACTATTTCAACCATTCCGAACACGTTGGCGCATTCAAAATGATCATTTGGCTGATGTATATATATTTTCCTTTTTATTATATTAATTTAGTCCCGACACGACCCACACGCGCGTCCCGACTTAAATTCCATAATTGTCTTATTTCTTTCTCGCGATAATTTTCATAAATTCATAATCACATTAATAATAATATATTACTTTATTCGCTCTGTAATATTCAATGTAATTCCCAATAATAAATACTAACTCTTATCTCACGAGTTAATATTTATTTTATTCCAGATTAATTATTAATTAATTCTTCTCACATTTAATTCAATTAATCCCACAATTAAAATCAATAAAATTACGGGGTATTATAGTAGGTCAATATCCTCTAATGGTATATATCAATAAGCCATTTCATCCCTGAGATACCTCCTCTATGATGACACATGGAACACGTCATGAATTCACAACAAATGCTACGACAAGGAGAGCCTTCCGTAACCGGCCTTACCGTCTCGATGTTGGAAAAAGCCCCCACATACCTAGGTGCTAACTTCCCCTTATTCCTGAACTACAATACTCTCTTCATGGGAGATACCCGTTGCAATACCTAATCAACCACATTAAATCCTAAAAATCTTCGATTTGTATCGGCGCAACTCATTTACTAGTTCTGAACTACCCGAATGCAACTCCTGATCAACTCAATCTTTGCTGACGTCCCCTGAATCAATTTCGCCCCGAGAAGCTTGTTATCCCTCGCCTCTAACCAATAATTTGGTGAACGACCAGGTCTCCCGTAAAAAGTCTCAGACAGTGCCATGCTAATAGTGAACTGATAAGAGTTATAATACGAAAATTCTTCTAATGGAAAATACTTCTCCCAACTATCCTTAAAGTGTAGAATACACATCGTCAACATATCCTCCAACATTTGATTCACCCTCTCTGTCTACCCATCAATCTGCAAGTGATATGCCGTACTCAATCGCAACTCCATCCCCATCGCCTCCTGAAAGATCTGCCAAAAGTGGGACACAAAGATCCTGATCTCAAAAAATGTTGAGAGGCACCCCATCCAATCTCACTATATCTGCTATGAATAACTGTCATACTGCCTCGTCCTGTAATCCATTCAAACTAGAAAGAAATGGGATACCTTGGTCAGCCAATCCATAATGAACTAGATGGAATCATGATCCCTCTGCAATGTCGGTATCCTTATGATGAAGTCCACCAAAATACTCTCCCATTTCCATATCAGAATCTCCAATGGCTATGGAACCTCGGTTAGTCTCTGATGATCAACCTTTGCTATCTAATAAATGGTTTAGCTAATGACAAACTTTTTCATGCCCCACTTCATACCAGCCCTCCAATACTATTGTCTCATATCATGGTACATTTTATCATGATCCATGTACCTCCACCATAATTGTGCACCGTGGGTCCTCATCGTCTGGGATAATCAACCTCTTATTAAAGCGTAAGCCACCATCAGATTGACTGAGTAAGACTCCTCTTCTTCTGCCAGTAACTGCTTAATCCTCTCCTGACAAGACGGATCCCATGTCTGTGCCTTCACAACCCTCAAAATGATCTCAGATGTGACGATAATCACTTTTATGTATGCCTGGACCACATCATCCTCCTAACGAAGCTCAACCCACTTAGGCTTCCTCACTGCTGCCAACTGCCGTGTCGGTATGTATCCCAATACCTCTGCCACTACGTTAGCCTTCTCCGAATGATACTAGATGTCAAACTGATAATCCTTCACGAGCTCAAGACACCTATGTGCCTCATGTTCAACTCCTTTCGTGTGAAAAGATATTGAAGTGAATTGTGTTCCATGAATAATCAAAACTTCTCTCCCAGTAGATAGTGCCTCTAAATCTTTGAGATAAAAATGGATGCTGCTAACATCAAGTCATCAGTGGGATAATTCTACTCATAGGGCTTAAGATTACAATATGCATAAGATATATTTAGCTCTTCCTGCTATAGAACTACCCTAAGTTCTTGTAAGGACGTATCTATAAAAACAAAGTACTCCACTCCTCTCCCTGGCAAAGAGAGTACCGGTGCTGAAGTTAACTTGTCCTTTAGCTCATCGAAAGCTAACTGACAATGGTCATCCCATAAAAATGACATTCCCTTACAAGACAAATTCATTAAGAATTTCGTAATCTTCAAAAATCCTGTGATAAATTGGCAATAGTACCCTGTTAACCCTAGAAAATTATGTACCTTCATCGGTGTCGTGTGGCCCTTCTCCCTCACTATTGACACATTAATCGAATCCATAGAATTCCCTCTCTCACAGATAATGTGACCCAAGAAAGTCGCCTCCCATAACAATAATCCACATTTATCAAACTTGGCATACAACTAGTGGTCCAATAAAGTCGGAAGAACCATACATTGATGTCTGCGTGATCACCCTTTCTCTGAGAATAGATCGAGATGTCATCTATGAACACAATGACAAACTGATTCAACAAAACCCTAAAAACCCTGTTCATGAGATACATGAAAATTACTGGCGAATTGGTTAGCCCAAACAGCATAATTGTAAACTCATCAAAGTTGTGTCTTAGTAAAAACACGATCTTAGGGACATCCTGCTCCCTGATATGCAAGTGATGGTACCATAATCTCAAATCAATCTTAGAGAAAAAGGTTTCTTGAGACAACCCGGATATAATTATGATAAATTATATTTAAATCATGCTTATCTTATGTGATATGAATAAGGTGTTATTAGTATATCTAATGTTAAGTTATCATGATTATTATAATCCTACATTCATAAATCATGAAAGGTCGAATTATTTACAAACACAAAATTTTGTTATTTTGGATAGAAATGTTCCTGTTAGAGACTAGTTTTGACCCTTATAACATTACAATTGACTTGAAGTAAAAACTAGATAGTTGTATACATGTGAGTTAGGGTTGTAACACAACAAACGGTGCATCAAACGGATGTACGAGTAAGAAGTTAGGTCAAATTTATGAACAAGGGGCAAATCTGTCAATTCCCTTTAAGTGGTAAGTTGTCTTTTATTAAATCAAATGGTTTAATTTGATTGGTTGGCTTGGGAGGTAGCCTTGGCCTACCTTATAACCCTGAAATAGCCTTATCCTTCAGCCAAAATCATCCATGAAAGGGTTTTACCTTGAGGAAAGAGAATGAGGGAGTTTAGGAAGGAAAAGTAAGGAGAAAAAGTGTAGAAAAATCCATAGAAATTACGTCAAAGTCCCGAAGGTAATACTAATTGCAAATCTTGTATTTTTCTTATATTATTGATTTATATGATATAAATCATCATAAGTTTACGAAAGTTTCAGCCCTTTATATATATGTATGGTTAGATGCAAGTTTATGTTAAGTTGAATGTAGAAACCCTTAAAATTGCTTTGTATTGAAACCCCTTATATTCAAACTTGCATATCTCTTTGTGTGATTACTGGAATTGAGAAATTCTAATTGGACATGAAAGTAGACTCATATATTCATATTATACCGAAAATTAGAATTTATTACCTTGTGGTTAGGCCGTAATGATGATTTCAAGTTAGTAAATAGTTTCTGTTTGTATACTTCATTTCGGTATGCCCTGAGTTTAGTCAAGCTTTTGAGATAGAAAATGAAGTCAAACAATTATGAAACTTTGATTCTGTACTATTCAGTATGTGTACTAAAAATGAGTTGAAAATCATGGAAAGTTATGCTGGAGAAAAATTATGAAAATTCTTGGAAGTTGAAGGAACAATAGAGGAGCTTGTAGGGAAGATTTCTTGTGTTGTAAAGAAATGGTCATAATTTGATCTAGGAAGCTTGAAAAATTACACCGTCACTTGTATTGGAAAGTATATTCATATATGTTTTCATATTGATAAGGTTGGACCTATGTATTTGTACAATTTAGGAATATAGGATGGTTAAGTATGTAGGACAATAATTTCAGACCATACTGGATACCCCTTGAATGAATGTTTGTATTTCGTCATTACAAAGGGTGCTTTGAGTACATGTTTCATGTGTATATACATTGAGAAGTATAATTTCATGTTTAATTGACTTTGGTTATAAATTCCTTATGAGGTATTTTCTACGGTTGAATCTTCATAACTTTATCAATATGTGCACTATTGTTTTGTCTTTACTCATGTTTCATGGAATGTGACTTAAGTGGAATTATATGGTCATTGTATAGTCATGGAAAGTTACATAATTATATTAGGATGATGCTTACGATTGAGATTCAGTTCTAATTTACTTGGATTAACGGGTGTAAGGTCTGATCAACCGAGTTCAGCTCCTCCCGAAGGAAACGTGAATACGTAGTTGACAACTCAAAGTGAGTGTACTCACTGGAAAGAGATATTTTTATCGTGTTGTTGATATGATCAGAATATAATGAATATGAAATTGTTCATTTCGGTTTACCGAAATGGGAGGTTACCCCCCAACCCGGAATGGGGGAGATTTGTCTATTAATGACAAGGGGTTACTCCTCGACCAGGAATGGGGGAGAATTGTCTATTTAGACAGGATATGTGAATCATGATTCGAAAAAGTTGGTCATTCATGATGAATGATCCGGATAAGTTAATACATAATTATATGTACATTATTTATTGCATTTAAATTCATGAAGTAGTATAGTAGTGATGCATTCACTGGGCTATTTTGCTCACGATTCCTATGTTCACATTTTTCAGGTAATGCGATGTCACTGTCAAATCTAGGTGGTCGGGTTGGGTTAGCCACGAATGGGAGAAACAATGATTTTGTGTAAATGTAAATGATGTAATTAAGTTATCTTATCCTTCAAGAAAGTTTTTATGGACATGACTACTCTGATGTTGTAAAAAGGCATTCAGTTATATGGTTTTACAATGATGACTCTAAAATTTAAAACACGTGTTTATGTTTGGTTAAATTAATTATGGTTTGACTCACTTTGACTTTCAGACTTAATTATAAGTAACTAGGTTGGGGTGTGTCAGCTTTGGTATCAGAGCCTAGGTTTTAGAGGTTCTGAAGTGAGAAGAGTCTAGATATGGCAGTGAATGTTAAAAATATATTTTATTTGATACTAACGATTATGTTAGGAAATATATGTATATCTGCATGTTGTTATATCTTTGATTCATTTCAGATATAAGAGAATGGAACGAGGGAATGTAAATGTGAGAATAGAAGATGAGGCTTCAAATATTCCAGCAGAAGCGGAGTTTGAGCAACCTGTTCAGATAAATGTGGAACTCGAGCCAGAACAACTGACAGATATGCAAAAAATGGCACGTGCTATGAAGCTAATGGCAGAGCAGCAAGCTAGATTTATGGCTCAGATGGAAGAACAACAGACCAGGAAACTAGAGGCACAAGCCTTAGCTAGGTCTGAGGAGGTGATACACTGGGAAGAAGTAAGTACTTCACATGAGAAATTTATTAAGATGAACCCACCATCGTTCGAAGGAGCAGTTGATCCCGCAGAGGCAGAAGTCTGGGTTAAAGAGATTGAACTTATCTTTGGGGTGATGAGGATGCATGAAAATCAACGAGTGACCTTGGCGACGTATATGCTGAAAGGAGAAGCTAAATATTGGTGGGATGCCACAAAACATTTGTTCATTACTCCAGAAGGTGGGAATGTGATCTCATGGGATGATTTTTTCAAAGCTTTATATGATAAGTATTTCCCCCAATGTATCGAAAATAAAAGGAGAAGGAATATTTCATGTTGAATCAGGGGAGTATGACAATTAGAGAATACGAAGCTAAACTTACAGCATTATCTCGATTTGCTTCGAGGTTTATACGAAATGAGGAAGATATGTGCAGCCGATTTCTCGATGGGGTTGAGTTAGTCATTAAATCTAGATTGTCGGCTTTAGAGACTTCTAACCATTAAGCCATGGTGAACAAAGCCATGCTAGTAGAAAGGGATGTGAATAAAGCTAGAGGGAATCGAGAACGAGGTGTAAAGAGAAGCAAATTCGATCCAAGTTATCAAAAGGGTAGTGATACAAAATATTCAAGACTTGGAGGAAAGAAATTCCAGTATGGTAGAGGCATGGGAAGTAGTTTTTAAAGGGGTGAAGCAAGTGGTGGAAGAGGTTCAGGAGTTTCAGCACAAGGAGATCCGAATGTTTGTTTCTTTTGTAGGACATCGGGTCATATAAAGAGAAATTGCCCAAAGTTACAGAATATAAAATGTTTTAACTATCATCAGAAGGGCCCTCTGAGAAAGAATTGTCTTATGTTATCCAGAGCGATTTTAGTCAGGAGTGTGGGGACTCATAAAGGATCCTCTCCAGGCAGTGCCACCAGGGGAAGAGGTACAGAACAAGCAGCTGGATCGAGGGCAGGAGGAAGAGTGTTTGCGATGACGCTGCAAAATGCCCATGCTACACCTGAAGTGGTTACAGGTAAACTTTCTATTGCAAACAAAGATTTATATGCACTCATTGATCCTGGAACTACGCATTCATTTGTGGCATTAGATATTGTTTCATATTTGGGTAGACCATGTTCATTTCTCAATTGTGCCTTATATATTTCTACCCCAATGGAAAATGTGATTCTGGTTGAGCATGTTTATAAAGATTGTATCTTATGAATGGGGGAACGAGATTTCTATGTTGATTTGATACCGTTGGCCATTCGAGATTTTGATATTATATTGAGGATGGATTGGTTATCATCATATCATGCTTCCATTGATTGTTTTCGCAAAGAAGTTACATTTCATTTGCCTGGTGAACCCGAGTTCCAGTTTATAGGAGAAAGGAATGTTGTCCCTAATTGTCTTATCTCAGCAATTAAGAGCAGAAAGTTATTGAGTAAAGGTTGTACAAGGTATTTAGCTTATGTTGTTGATACTAATAAAAAGACAGTTAAAATTCAAGATATACTCGTGGTTAGAGAGTTTTCTGAAGTCTTCCCAGAGGAATTGCCAGGATTTCCACCCGATAGGGAAGTAGTGTTTTCTATTGAATTAATTCCAAGTACTGGTTCAATTTCTCTCGCTCCATATAGAATGGCACCAGCGGAGTTGAAAGAATTAAAAGTTCAATTACAAGATCTGATAAGCAGAGGTTTATTCGGCCTAGTGTTTCGCCATGGGGAGCACTAGTGTTATTTGTAAAAAAGAAAGATGGGACAATGCGATTATGTATTGATTATCAGCAGTTGAATAAGGTGACCATTAGAAATAAGTACCCTCTACCTCGTATCGATGACTTGTTTGACAGGGGGCCACAATATTTTTGAAGATTGATTTGAGATCGGGTTACCACCAATTGAAAATAAAGGATAGTGATATTTCCAAAATGTCTTTTCGGACTCGATATGGGCACTATGAGTTTTTGGTGATGCCATTTGGTTAAACTAATGCTCCAATAGTTTTTATGAATTTGATGAACTAGGTATTCCACCCTTTCATTGATTCATTCGTGATTGTATTCATAGACGATGTGTTGATTTATTCGCGTAGCATGGAGGAACATGAGAAACATTTGAGACTTGTATTGCAGATTTTGAGAGAGAAGAAATTATTTGCTAAATTTAGCAAGTGTGAGTCTTGGTTGAATGAAATTGTGTTTTTAGGGCATGTTGTCTCCGGAAATGGGATATATGTTGATCCAAAGAAGGTGGAAGCAATCGTTGAATGGGAAAGTCCTAAGAATGTGACAAAAATTAGGAGTTTCCTAGGATTGGCAGGCTACTATCGTAGATTTATTAAAGGGTTTTCATCAATAGCATTACCATTGACAAAGTTGACTCGCAAAGAAGTGAAGTTTGTATGGGATGAAGAATGTAAGAGGAGTTTTAAAGAATTAAAGAAGCGGTTGGTTTCAGCCCCTATACTTACTATTCTATGTGGGAATGAGTCTTTTGTGATCTATACAGATGCTTCATTTCAAGGGTTAAGATGTGTTCTTATGCAGAATGGGAAGGTAATAGCATATGCTTCCAGATAATTAAAGACGCATGAACGAAACTACCCTACACACGATTTGGAGCTAGCAGCCATTGCCTTTGCTTTAAAGTTGTGGCGACATTACTTGTATGGAGAAACTTGTGAGATATTTACGGATCATCAAAATTTGAAATACATGTTTACACAGAAAGAACTGAATTTGAGACAGGGCGTTGGATAGAGCTGATTAAAGACTATGACTGTACCATTCATCATCATCCGGGGAAGGCTAATGTAATAGCAGATGCTTTGAGTAAAAAATCATCAGGGATTCTTGGTTCCATACAGTGTGCCCGTGTTGGAAATGTTATTGACTTGGCATAGATGGGGATTGAATTGAAGTTTTCAAAAAGTGGAGGATTATTAGCACATGTCATAGTGAGACCTTTATTGGCCGAACGCATACGAAATTTGCAGACCAGTGATCCATTCCTTGAGAAGAATAAACAAGAAGTTCGGGATGGTAAAGAGAGTGACTTTGAGATTAAGAATGATGAATCATTGTGTTATAAAAACAGGATTTGTGTACCAAATGATCTTCCCTTAAAGAAAGATATATTAGAAGAGGCACATAGTTCTATTTACTCTATGCATCCGGGAGGTACCAAAATGTACAGAGATTTGAAAGTGTATTACTGGTGGAACAATATGAAACGTGAGATTGCAGAGTTCGTAGCTAAATGTTTAGTATGCCAGCAAGTAAAGGCGGAGCATCAGAAGTCGACGGGATTATTATAGTCATTGCCTATTCCAGAATGGAAGTGGGAGCATATAACGATGGACTTTATTATAGGATTACCCCGGTCACCAAAGGGGCATGATTCTATTTGGGTGATTGTAGATTGATTGATGAAGTCAGCTCATTTTCTTCCAGTTAAGACCACCTACACCATTGACAAGTATGCACGTATGTACGTTGATGAGATTATCCGTTTACATGGGGCACCAGTGTCAATTGTATCAGATAGAGATCCAACGTTCACTTCTAAGTTTTGGCCTCGTCTCCAGAATTCCACGGGCACAAGTTTGAAGTTCAATACTGCGTTTCATCCACACTCTGATGGGAAATCAGAAAGGACGATTCAAATATTAGAAGACATGTTACGAGCCCGTGTATTTGACTTCAAAGGTAGTTGGGATGATCATTTTCCATTGATGGAATTTTCATATAATAATAGTTATCAGTCAACTATTGGTATGGCTCCTTATGAATCTTTATATGGGAGGAGATGTAGAACGCCTTTGTATTGGGAGGAAGTGGGTGAAAGGAAAATATTAGGTCCTGAATTAATAGATGTGACGACTGAAAAAATCAAAATTATTCGGAAACGGATAAAGATAGCACAACCCGGATATAATTATGATAACCCGGATATAATGTTTGGTAAGTGACCTTTCTATTAAATTTCGGGGACGAAATTTTCTAGGGGGAAGTTGTGAAAACCCGGATATAATTATGATAAATTATATTTAAATCATGATTATCTTATGTTATATGAATAAGGTGTTATTAGTATATCTAATGTTAAGTTATCATGATTATTATAATCCTACTTTCATAAATCATGAAAGGTCGAATTATTTACAAACACAAAATTTTGTTATTTTTAATAGAAATGTTCCTGTTAGAGACTAGTTTTGACCCTTATAACATTACAATTGACTTAAGGTAAAAACTAGATAGTTGTAGACATGTTATTAGGGTTGTAACACAACAAACAGTGCATCAAACGGATGTACGAGTAAGAAGTTAGGTCAAATTTACGAACAAGGGGCAAATATGTCAATTCCCTTTAAGTGGTAAATTGTCTTTTATTAGACCAAATGGTTTAATTTGATTGGTTGGCTTGGGAGGCAGCCTTGGCCGACCTGATACCCTGAAATAGCCTTATCCTTCAGCCAAAATCAGCCATGAAAGGGTTTTACCTTGAGGAAAGAGAATGAGGGAGTTTAGGAAGGAAAAGTAAGGAGAAAAAGTGTAGAAAAATCCGTAGAAATTACGTAAAAGTCCCAAAGGTAATCCTATTTGAAAATCTTGTTATTTTTCTTATATTATTGATTTATATGATATAAATCATCACAAGTTTATGAAAGTTTCAGCACTTTATATATATGTATGGTTAGATGCAAGTTTATGTTAAGTTGAATGTAGAAACCCTTAAAATTGCTTTGTATTGAAACCCCTTGTATTCAAACTTGCATATCTCTTTGTTTGATTACTGGAATTGAGAAATTCCAATTGAACATGAAAGTAGACTCATATATTCATATCATATCCAAAAATTAGAATTTATCTCCTTGTGATTAGGCCGTAATGATGATTTCAAATTAGTACATAGTTTCTGTTTGTATACTTCATTTCGGTATCCCCTGAGTTTAGTCAAGCTTTTGAGATAGAAAATGAAGTCAAACAATTATGAAACTTTGATTCTGTACTATTCAGTATTGGTACTGAAATGGGTTGAAAATCATGGAAAGTTATGCTGGATAAAAATTATGAAAATTCTTGGAAGTTGAAGGAACAATAGAGGAGCTTGTAGGGAAGATTTCTTGTTTTGTAAAGAAATGGTCATAACTTGATCTAGGAAGCTTGAAAAATTACACCGTCACTTGTATTGGAAAGTATATTCATATATGTTTTCATATTGATAAGGTTGGACCAATGTATTTGTACAATTTAGGAATATAGGATTGTTAAGTATGTAGGACAATAATTTCATACCATACTGGATACCCCTTGAATGAATGTTTGTATTTTGTCTTTACAAAGGGTACTTTGAGTACATGTTTCATGTGTATATACATTGAGAAGTATAATTTCATGTTTAATTGACTTTGGTTATAAATTCCTTATGAGGTATTTTCTACGGTTGAATGTTCATAACTTTATCAATATATGCACCATTGTTTTGTCTTTACTCATGTTTCATGGAATGTGACTTAAGTGGAATTATTTGGTCGTTGTATAGTCATGGAAAGTTATATAATTATATTAGGATGATGCTTATGATTGAGATTCAGTACTGATTTAGTTGTATTGACAGGTGTAAGGTCTAACTAACCCAGTTCAGCTCCTCCCGAAGGAAACGTGAATATGTAGTTGACAACTCAAGGTGAGTGTACTCACTGGAAAGAGATATTTGTATCGTGTTGTTGATATGATCAGAATATAAGGAATATGAAATTGTTCATTTCGGTTTACCGAAATGGGAGGTTACTCCCCGACCCGGAATGGGGGAGATTTGTCTATTAATGACAAGGGGTTACTCCTCGACCAGGAATGGGGGAGAATTGTCTATTTAGACAGGATATGTGAATCATGATTCGAAAAAGTTGGTCATTCATGATGAATGAGCCGGATAAGTTAATACATAATTATATGTACATTATTAATTGCATTTAAATTCATGAAGTAGTATAGTAGTGATGCATTCACTGGGCTATTTTGCTCACGGTTCCTATGTTCACATTTTTTCGGTAACGCGATGTCACTGCCAAATCTAGGAGGTCGGGTTGGGTTAGGAATGGGAGAAATAATGATTTTGTGTAAATATAAATGATGTAATTAAGTTAACTTATCCTTCAAGAAAGTTTTTATGGACATGACTACTCTGATGTTGTAAAGAGGCTTTCAGTTATATGGTTTTACAATGATGACTCTAAAATTTAAAACACGTGTTTATGGTTTGGTTAAATTAATTATGGTTTGACTCACTTTGACTTTCAGACTTAATTATAAGTAATTAGGTTGGGGTGTGTCATTTCTCCTCTCAGCATATCCAATAAGTCATCGATACGCGACAACATATACTTATTCGGAATCGTGACCTTGTTCAACTCCTGATGGCGATACATAATCTGATTGTCCTATCCTTCTTCTTCATAAATAGAAATGGGGCATCCCAAGGTGATGTACTCCCACGGATAAAACCCTGCCCCAATAAGTGTTGAATCTTATCCCTCAACTCCCGCATCTCTAGAGGAGACATACGGTACAACGCTCACGCTATCAGCGTAGTCCCTGACGCTAAGTTGATCACAAACTCAATTTTTTGACTCGATGGTAACCCGGTATTTCCTAAAACACATTAGCGTAGTCACTAACAATAAGGATCAAATCTAGTGAGAATATTACACCCTCAGAAGTATCCTACTCAATATAGTATAAATGCGTGCTCGACCCTCCCTCCAGACGAGGCATCGCCGCAAGAAACATATCCTGCCCTGTAATAACAAGCATGATAGTCCTATTATAATAGTCCACCATTGCTTTATACATTGCTAACCAGTCCATACCTAGGATAACATCATACTCGTCCAACTCTTAAATGAGTAGATCCGCTACTAACCATAACCTCCCCATGTTCACACCCACCCCCTGCCACAAGGAACGAATGAGAGTTCCACAACTCAACGGTAAATCTACGATCGTAATAATGTTCGACACTAAATCCACTAAACCCGTCACACGCATGAATCTAATGATAACAAAAGAATGTGATGCCACCATGTAAAAAATACGTGCCCCATATGCCCATGGATACAAAACATACCCTCAATTACTAGCGGCATTGGTGGTAACACTGGTCCTCGAAGGTGATACACACGCCCAAACTTCCACTACCTCAATCCCTGCTCCTGCAAAGGCGATAGTGTTTGAACTGCCGGTGGGGCTAAAAGATGCTGTAACTGTTGCCCCAGTTGGGCGCCTTGCTCCTGACCTTTACCCTATTCAGGCATGTCTACTGCATGTGGCGCTGTTCCCCACACATAAAACATCTTCTAGTAAAATTTGTTTACCTCTGGACCTAATGAGGCAGCCCTTTTCTCTAACCCTGATGGCCCTGAAAACCTCGACCTTATTGGCCTCTGGTCTGGCTCCCCTGGCCCGACTGGCCCTGCTTTTTCATAACTCAGCCTGAATCTCTTACCAGAGTCCCTCTATTGGGAACCCTACTCCTGTTGTCTCCCCTGCTACTGTGGCTCCCCGCTGGCACCGTTATCCCCGTCTTGCCCTGCTGGCTATAATTTTTGGTCCTCTTCGCTCCCTCCAGATGGAAGCGATGATCTTGATAGTGGAGCAATGCCGTATTAATGACCACAATGTAAGTCTGCAATGCCAGGTTCCCCAATAACTGCTGACATGTCCTCCAAGTAAGTCCATCAGTAAACATGAGGACTCTCTTCGCTGTAACACCCTATATTTCTGTGCATTTAATATTTAATTAATTCGGGAAAATTTTAAATTACTTGTGTGTCGTAATTTAATTTAATTAGTTATGTTAATATTTATTTAAATATTAACCGGAGAGAAGATGGTTAATATTTATGAAAATTAAATTACTAAGTGAATAGAAATAATTTATTTACGTCATAACGTGTATAAGTGACATGTCATTTATTTATCCCAGCCGGAAGTCGAATATAGATTAAGTTAGGTGTGAGATAGAGACTTTTTATAAATTAATTTGGATGTCAATTCTGAGTGCATGGTTGAGTCCGGATGGGCTGAGATAGTCGGAAAAGTGTACCCGGAGGTGGTAAATGGGTCACGGGATATTTTTAGGCATAATCGAGCCCACTCGGGGGTATTTGGGCCATTTTAATTAGGCCCATATGATTAAAAACGGGATTTGGAGATAAAAAACCTACGTTTTGGAGTTGTGGGCAATCATAACTCATTTGGGAGAAATTTGAGAACATAAGGGACAAAGATGGAGGACTCTTGAGATCCAAATAGGAAGAACAAGGAAGGTGTTTTTCATCACACAGTGATCTCTACACCAAAGGATAATCAGACACTACGAATTTATAAGGAAAGTGGTTAAATTACTTCAATGTAAATTGGTGATATTCAATTCTTATCATAGTAGGTGTTATACAAATGAATTTCGGATTGGGTTAATACAAATTGGGTTTTAATTTGGGGGAGTTACAAATCAAGTTATTGGGACTGATTTTGATTCGTAAGGATTTTAGTGGATAATTCTGGGTAAAAAGATTTACAAAAGCCATTAATGGCGATTCTGTCCGCATTGCCCTCTAGAAAATGGCATTTTCTAACTTTCGTTCTCTAATACGCTTTTTGCAAAACGGCCCCAAAATGCCCCAAAACGGTATTTTAAAAATCTGGACAGATTGAGTAAATTGAAAACCTGAGATTAATAATTGTGCAAACTTTATTGAGGAGAATTTCGAATGATTAATTGGGTATATTGCATTATGGACCAAGGGGGTGTCTGAATATTTTGGTTGAGTGATGCCATGATAATAGATTAATTAATAGGGGATTAATTAATTAAAGCTTATAGCTAAAATAATTTATTATAGGATGATATAATAAATTGTTAAATATTATAAAATTAGGAGCGTTTTCTTTATAATGGAATTTTGAGGAGTACGTTCTAAGAGATGGAAATTCGGGCCAGGTGAGCGAGTCCGGGTACATTGGTTGTGTGACACCAGGGAGATATTAAATTAATTAATGAGTATATTAATTAAATTAGAGTCGGACCATAGACTCGGGGAGATATTAAGTTAATTAATGGGCAAATTAATTAAATTAGAGTCGGACCATAGACTCGGGGAGATATTAACTTAATTAATGGGTAAATTAATTAAATTAGAGTCGGACCATAGACTCGGGGAGATATTAACTTAATTAATGGGTAAATTTAGTGTTACGGACTTTGTACACGATAAAGCCGGGATTAAAATTTATTTATATATATATATATATATATATATATATATTTATATATTGTGTGCTCATAAATACCGGTGGCTAGGTATTTATTTAGAATTATATGCTCTAGTGCTATCGGGAGAGGTTGCGCGATGTACGTGAATCCCCTAGCTTGAGGAGTAGGGCGAGTATATCTCCTGTTCATAGCGTCCAAATAGAGGTACGCATTGAGATGATTGTCTTCACACTCGGGGTAATATGACGGCCTCCAATATGTTTATATTTCAATGTTCTGATTCGGTGGTGACTAGTTGTCTTAGAAATCCATTTGGGACTGAGTAGACCTGGGAAGATAGCACTTTAGAGAATTAATCCGATGAGGTATTACTCGAAAAGACGATTTTAATTATATTCAACATATGTGTGATTGTGGAATATAGTTCTACGTATATAATGTAGTAGATAATTATATACGGGTAATTAAATACATGAAGAGAATTTGTATTACTTATATAACTAGTGAATGTTATATGGCTTTTAAGAGCGGTTTTATTTATATTCAACATATGTATAATTGTGGAATATAGTTCTATGTATATAATGGAGTCGATAATTATTTACGGGTAATTAAATACATGAAGAGAATTTGTATTACTTATATAACTAGTGAATGTTATATGAATTTTAAGAAGTGATTAATTAAGTTAATGCGATAAATAACTTACGAAGTAAAGATACAAATTACTCGAGTTAGAGTAGAGTTCAAGGAGTTTCATGACAAGGCTAGTTAGATGGGGTGGTGTAACTAGGAGGGTCAGGAAGAAAGCGTTAGGTGTGCACTTTAGAGGAGGGGTGAGATGTATCTCAAGGGAGTGCGACACTAACTTAAATATTAAGAGCATTCATATATTTTAATTGTTGCATTTTAATTCACTTGCAAAATATTTTCAAAAGGACTTTGGGCTCTGAGCCATACTTGCAAAATATTTTCAAAACCTTTTAGGTATTTTGCCACCGGGATGCCAAACTTGAAGATCTGTTCCAGGAATGCGTAGTTGCAACAGGTGTGGATGTTGAAGGATTTGAACATAGACACTTCAGTCATTTCATTCCTAGAGTAGGATGCAGCTTGGTATTTCTTTCGAGCATGTTGCCCTAGCCATTTTCATTTCAGTCGGACTTTGTACTGGTTACTATTCTTTGTTGGATTATATTAGTGGATGTCGGTTTTCTGCCGATGGTTTATTCGGCTGGTCATTTATTAATTTATTCAGTATTGCTTTAGATACATAGTCTGTGTGAATGGTTCGTATTGATATTTATATGGCTGTTGTTAAATAAAAAGATTAAAATTTTGACATCAGCTTTTGAATACTAGGTGGTTAGTTAGTTTTAAAAATGTTTTTGAGAGTGATGCTAAGAATGAACCAGATGAGATTCCTGTTTTAATTTGATATAGGACTGATCACCTGGTATTTTATTAGGCAGTGTGTCACAGATGGTATCAGAGCATCAGGTTCTAGTGTTCTTAGGATCTGTACGGCTTTTCACGTTTCAGCTTAGCGTTCTTTGATGTAGAACCTTATAATAGGATTGTTGTATTCCTCTACGTATGCGAGTTACGTTCTCTTTCTATCAATTATAGTGAGGTGATTCATACACAAGTTCGATTGAGCTTTGTATACCGAACATTCTTTGGGATGACCAATGAGGGCCATAGGATAATTGCAGGAGAAGAGGCTCAACAGAAGACATAGGGTATTCTGGAAATGGTGATCATGATAGGAATCACCTTGATTGTTGTTCAGGCCAGTGGGGATAGAATAATCACCCGGGAGCGATAGTCTCCCAAAGCACTGTTGTAGATAACGGTGGTACAATTTCAGTCTCTCCCAGCGTAGTTAGCAAAGGGTGGGGAAAGTGTGGAAGGACCCTTTTGGAAGGGCTATCTATAAGGATTCGAGTAGCAGAGTAGCGCGATAAGTCAATGGGAGGAAATAACCCAAAGACAATTGTGTAGGGTGGTGTGTGGTGGCACCCAAGACTAAATTTTAAATGAAATTTTTGGCCTAGTGGGGCGGTGTTGTAGTTGTAGGAGTCAGTCCCCACAACCATGGAGAAATACCATAAATAATAAGAATTTTTGGGTGCAGTTTGATCACAAATCTTTGCATGATCCGTTTGAACCAGTAGGCAAAGGAGATTTCAGTACTTACTTCAGAAGGGCCAGACAGTGTCCGAACATAAGGGAAAGTTGAATTATGCAATAAACTGTTAATAATGGACTCATGGGTAATACACAAGCGTGGATGGAAAACTCCGGCTAGGATAACTGGGGCTATAGTCATCAAGGTAGTATGTTTTCGATTTGATATCAATACTTCTGTGAGAAGGAAGCCAAGGGAGGTGGAATATCTGACCAAAAGGCAAGATCATATTTAGCAGTGCTAGTGAGGCACCACAAGGGGATACCCCGTAAAGGAACCCATTTATATGATTTAGATCAGTGAAATTCCCGTCGAGTGACGGTGGATTCAATTAAGGTCGTCGAGGCCAGCGACAAGTCCCATGGGGCTAACGAAGCCAAATGGACAGCGAGGCTAGAAATCAGGGTAAAGTCTACCAAGTACGCGAGAAGGACAACCCCCACATGGCCAGTGGGGATAGAGACAGGGGACTGACATAGGGAAGTGTCTTATGTGTGGAAATTGGGACCACAACAATTGATTATGTCCACAATGAATCAGGGGATAGGAGCGGGATGCCTTGTAGGGACAACAATTATGAAGTTTTGGTTCGGTTGTATGAGAATATTATGTCCAGGACCCATTTGGGCCACTGGTGTATAGGAGAGTGGAAGTATGAGTTTTATCCTCGGATAGATAGGGCGAACTTTGTGACACGAGTGGTCATATTCTTCTTCTTAACACTATATTCGCAAGGGAGACGAGTTTCGTAGGTGTATCGTAGTGTTACTATTAAGTATATATTTATCGTGGGGTAACGAGGCTCTCTTTTGTTTTACCTGCAGAGGAGCAGGTGTGAACACTGAGAGGGTACAATTTAATAAGGTTAACTCATTTTTAGAAGTGCTATGCCAGCACGATTTTATCCTAGGTAGAGATTGGTTAGCAACGGGTAAGCGATAGTGGGCGGTTATAGCAAGACTATCGTGTTCCCTATTCCAGGGCAGGATATGTATTATTTGCGAGGTTCCACATGAAAGAAGGTTGGGCTTGTGGAAATATTTTATAAAATAGACTTCAAAGGGTAGGGTTGTCTAGTATATTATATCCCCATGCATAGGGATTTTTACTGATGTGATTCGGGGCATGACGGATTGACCATGGAGCAAAGAGATCTAGCTCGTTAGTGACTTAGCGCTGAGGACTTAGTGATAGTGTGAGCGTGGCATTATATAACTCCTTTAGAGATACGGGAGTCGACAATTAGACCTTTGAGTATAAGGACAGAGTTTTGTGTGTCCCGGTTATATGCTCAGGTCTACGAAAATTAATGAACGACAATGCTAGTGTTTAATGCATTGGGGATTTTTTTTTGGGGCTTTGTTGTGAAATGTTATGTGCATAAGCCCTTATAAACGTCAGTAGTGGAAAGACGTTATATGATGCTAGGACACCAGTTTAAAGGGTAATTTTTGAACGTGTGGAGTTACACTTTGAGGTGAAAGCTATTACACTATAAGGCCAATATAGCTGGGTAGTGCTTCGAAAGAAGCACTAAGAAAACTTTTGCACCACAAGTTAATGGGAGGGGCAACATCGAGAAGATTAAATTGCGATTTGTGGAAATATCAAATGTAATCATATGATATAATGTGATATGTGGGATAACCTTGAAAGAAAAATATTACGTATGTGACATCCGTGACGTTGTGCAAATATACATGGGATTTAGGGTGTATGGGCACCCTGGTTAGTGTGATTTCAGAGTCGTCTTAAATAAAGGGGTGTGTGAATGAACATATTGAATGTATGCCTGCAGGGCACTCAGAGAATAAGTGGGAAAGTGCAGTGAACTAAAATCCGTTTGAAAGAGGAAACAATTCGACTATATACGTATCAAGGTGAACTATCTCCACCGTAAGGAGTGTAAAGCCGGTGGAGGCGCATGTAACAAAATATCTTAAGGCAAGAAAGAAGTCACGTTTTTGGGAAAATAGAATAGAGTATCACTTAGTTATATGCTTAGAGTGGTCTTACGCATAAACAAGGTGTAGATTCCTATCTGACGAAAACTGCACAAGGACTATAGTTCTTGAGCATGGGAATTGGTGTTGAGTGAGACATAGTGAATTTATCTCCGGATAAACCATTTATGAATGGGAAAAAGGTTGATTTGAGGGTATCAACCAAGAAGTTTTTGAAATTTTATGGTTCCAGAGATGCAATTAATGCTTAGGTTGGTAAAAAATCATGGAGGGGTCAAGGTTTCCATCGGGTTGTTGAATGGATTGACCTAAACATGAATTGTTGTCTCGGAATGGGTTATACTATCAAGTAGTATGCCTAACTTTATTATGAATGGGAAGGAGTAAAACAGAACAAGGTGTCTTTCAATATTGTTGGGAATTTGGGTGAGACCTTTCAGTCCCACCTCTGGTAAAAAGTGTCAGGAGGTGGGACAGAGTTACATATTGGGTTGAACGTGTCGCCCATAACTTGATGCATAGACGGGAAGCGAGGATTGTGCATTCCTGATTTTTGGGTAATTCGAGAGTAGTAATTACCACAAGTAGAGTTACATGTGATGCCTCGTTATAGTTTAGTATCTGCATGACACCTTGGGAGACTTTATGGGAAATGTTTCATTATCCACCTTTGGTTGATAAGAGGTGGGGAAATAACAAGCTACTAGGACAAAAAATGGGTTATGGTCCAGCGGCGGGAATTGAGTAAGTTGTATCCTTTCGTATAGTTGAAGGATGTAAGGAGGGGAATTTCCTAACATAGAGATAGTGGAGTCGGTGGAGTATAAACTCATCTTTTGGGGCACTATGTTGTCAGGGGGGCCATCGAGTTAAAGATTTGTGACCAGGTATTAGTTCGGGTGTATCCTATGAAAGGAGTGGTGAAGTTTGACATGAAAGGGAAGCTAGCATAGAGGTATGTGGATCCTTTCCCTATCTTTAAGAGGGTGGGACCGGTGGCTAATCGACTGGGTTTTCCAGAACATCTTCAGTGGATACGTGATGTGTCCCACGTGGCTTAGCAGGAGAGATACAAGAGGAATGATAGGGCTTTTTGGGCACGCTCCACTCGAGGAGAATGACTTGCAATAAGACACAACATATGAGGAGAGACTAATAACTATGTGAGAGCAAGCTGCAGTCTAAGGTAGTACTACCGGTTAGAGTGTAGTGGAGTGGGGTCATCATAGTATTGATGAGTATATGTGGAAGCGGGAGTAGGATATGTGAGAGAAGTATCCAGAGTTATTCGCCGCAGTTATGACCAGATTTCAGGGACAAAATTCCTTTCTAAGGGGGGAGTATGTAACACCCCATATTTCTATGCATTTAATATTTAATTAATTCGGGAAAATTTTACATTACTTGTGTGTCGCAATTTAATTTAATTAGCTATGTTAATATTTATTTAAATATTAATCGGAGACAAGATGGTTAATATTTATGGAAATTAAATTACTAAGTGAATAGTAATAATTTATTTACGTCATAATGTGTATAAGTTACGTGTCATTTATTTATCTCAACCGGAAGTTGGATATAGACTAAGTTGGGTGTGAGATAGAGACTTTTATAAATTAATTCAGATGTCAATTCTGAGTGAACGGTTGAGTCCGGATGGGCTGAGATAGTCGGGAAAGTGTACTCGGGGGTGATAAATGGGTCAGGGGATATTTTTGAGCATAATCGCGCGCACTCGGGGGTATTTGGGCCATTTTAATTGGCCCATATGATTAAAAATGGGATTTGAAGATAAAAAATATACGTTTTGGAGTTGTGGGAGCCATAACTCATTTGGGAGAAATTTGAGAACATAAGGGACAAAGAGGGAGGACTCTTGAGAGCCAAAGAGGAAGAACAAGGAAGGTGTTTTTCATCACACAACGATCTCTACACCAAAGGATAGTCAGACACTACGAATTTATAAGGCAAGTGGTTAAATTGCTTCAATGTAAATTGGTGATATTAAATTCATATTATAGTAGGTGTTATACAAATAATTTTCGGATTGGGTTAATACAAATTGGGTTTTAATTTAGGGTAGTTACAAATCAAGTTATTGGGACTGATTTTGATTCATAAGGATTTTAGTGGGTAATTCTGGGAAAAAAGCTTCACACAAGCTGTTAATGGCGATTATGTCCTCGTAGCCCTCTAGAAAATGACGTTTTCTAACTTTCGTTATCTAATACGCTTTTTGCAAACCGCCCCAAAATGCCCCGAAACAACATATTAAAAATCTGGGCAAATTGAGTAAATTGAAAACCTCAGATTAATAATTGTGCAAACTTTATTGAGGACAATTTCGAATGATTAATTGGGGATATTGTATTATGGACCAAGGGGGTGTCCGAATATTTTGGTTGAGTGATGCCATGATAATAGATTAATTATTGGGGGATTAATTAATTAAAGCTTATTATAGCTAGAATAATTTATTATAGCATGATATAATAAATTGTTAAATATTATTTAATTAGGAGCGTTCTTTTTATAATGGAATTTTGAGGAGTACATTCTAAGAGATGGAAATTCGGTCTAGGTGAGCGAGTCTGGGTACATTGGTTGTGTGACACCAGGGAGATATTAAATTAATTAATGAGTATATTAATTAAATTAGAGTCGGACCATAGACTCGGAGAGATATTAAGTTAATAAATGGGCATATTAATTAAATTAGAGTCGGACCATAGACTCGGGAGATATTAACTTAATTAATTGGTAAATTAATTAAATTAGAGTCGAACCATAGACTCGGGGAGATATTAACTTAATTAATGGATAAATTTAGTGTTACGAACTTTGTACACGGTAAAGCCGGGATTAAATTATATATATATATATATATATATATATATATATATATATATATATATATACGGTAGTGTGATAGTATATATATTGTGTGCTCATAAATTCCGGTGGCTAAGTATTTATTTAGAATTATATGCTCTAGTGCTATCGGGGGAGGTTGCGCGATGTGGGTGAATCCCCTAGCTTGAGGAGTAGGGCGAGTATATCCCCAGGTCATAGCGTCCAAATAGAGGTGATATTGAGATGATTGTCTTCACACTCGGGGGAATATTACTGCCTCCAATACGTTTATATTTCTATGTTCTATTTCAGCGGTGGCTAGCTTTCTTAGAAATCCAGGTGGGACTGAGTAGACTTGGGAAGATAGCACTTTAGAGATGCATCCGATGAGGTATTACTCGAAG